>JAQFVV010012545.1:1800000-2322500 GCA_028023455.1 Epiperipatus broadwayi
ACAAAAAGTCCTCCAGACATGGCACAGAGTTCAGATGACGATTGAGTAAATACTACGGCATTTTTCTGGTATTGAGGAACCCTCTGCGGTAGACAAAGTTATTTATTTGACTAGCCAAGCATGGTAGACTCCATCGAATTCATATAATAAAATCACAACAGGCAACAGCAAAATTTCTAAAATTCTCCACGGAGCAATCTGACGGCCCGCAAGAATACTCTGAATGAATAATCTTTTCCAAAAGGAAAATCTGAATGACTGATCTTTTCCAAAAGGAAAATCTGAATGAACTTTTTCCAAAAGGAAACTCTGATTGCCTAATCTCTTGTTCTCCCTTTTATTTATACCCTCTCTGTCAGCTACCTTCTATTGTTTGTATGATCTGAGATCTTGATAAGCCTCCCCATGCTCCTTTGTTTCAAAGTAACACCTTCTAAAAATAACTTTTACTTTTTTACTCTAAATTTCTTTCTTTAAACTTTGGGATTTTATTAATTAAAAAAAGAAAGAGAAGGCCATCTTTAATTTGACTTGAATGGGCTTAACTAATTAAAAATATACATTCTTTTAGAAAATGTTGGTGGGCTTATCTCAAAATCAAATCATACTAAATATTTGAACAAAAAGTAAAATACATTCTTATTTCTTTTAATAAAATAAGCATTTTATTTCAGCAGAATTTTGCATTAACTCATATATATATGCTTGACGTATATATGTGTTTGACTAAACGGTTTTTACAAGTAATATTTTTAACAGCAATTTAATGTTACAATGGAATTTATTTAAAAGAAAATATTTAAAAGCAAATACAAATTTAATAAACGTAGTTAATTTTAGCTGTAATGCAAAACCCTGCTGATATTGGACTATAAACTTAATTTAGGTTTACAATATTAATCAAGTTTATAGGAAGATGTGAAGCATGGATTGGACTTCAGATCCATTGCTTCAGTATGGTAAAACCAAAGTAAGGTACACACAGATAATTGGACTTGTATATAATGTTTGTGCTTAGGAACAGTTTATCATGTGGCTAATTACTGGAATTGATTAAAGAAGCTAAAGTCATTCCACTCATTTTATTTTATTATTTTTTTCATTATCAGCAAATGAATAAACTTGTTTTTATTACTCTAGTTAGTGTTTTGTTTTCATTAAATTATTGTAGATGGACATACAACTGGTAAACAAATATTACTCCCTGTATGTAGCAATCCCATAGAGCAGAGAGATGATCAATAGCATGAGAGACTCATGACACCTAGACCGTGTATTAATTTAAATGATTAAAAACGGTAAAATAACAAAAATTTCTAACATCTTCAAATCTTGCTAAGAGATCGTTGGCAATATTTTCTGTAACATTTACATTGGTGACTCAGACAAACCTTTACAATCATCTATATATTGATAATATAAACACTTTTTAAAATTATTAATTTTACTGCTTAAATCTTATGATAAAAATAGAAATAAATATGGGCAGAGATGAATGAATTATGAAAATGTATCATGCAGTTTGTTTGTTTTTTGTAAAAAAAAAAACAATCATCCAAAAACAAATTTTGGACATTAGTTTTTGAAATAATAGCATTTTCAATAAACATGAGTGACAATAATCAATAAATTCTATTATATTAAAAAATAAAATAATAGGAAATAAAAATTTATTTATAGATACAGAATTACTTACTTTTTAAATCTTTGTTTTATTGCACATATGTGAAATACTTATGTTTTAAAAAGAGCTTTATAAAGGATGTTTTGCATCACTTTATATTCTACAGACATATGATCAAATATCTAAAATATTTTTTTAAATATGTAATGTTTAATTATAAATAATGAAAATAAATACAAATATAAATATTTTCTAACATATTTAATAAAATCAAAAATTATTTTAATTAATTTTTATAGAAATAAGAATACAGCTTAAACAAATAAGGTAAACAAATTACACAGTAAATATTTAAAAAATCCTAATACAGTATAGAAGGTGATCTCATAGATGAGACAGAGGGACAACTGCCTCAAGTGCCAAATTGAAATAAACACTAAAATGAGACATTACATCTGAACATATATAAATTATATCAGTTCTGTTATATGGCACACAATAATATAGTGTGTGTGCACAATATATATATAAAGTTGAAAAGAAAAGTGGAAATTAACACAGACAAAAATTTTGTAGATATTTTCTACATTTCTTGGAATAACAATCAGGGATTAAATAATTCTGAATTTAAAATAAAATTTCATTATGAAATAAACATTTAAAAAGATCAAATAAATTTTTATTGAATTCTGACTTTGAAATTAAAAAAAACAAGCATGATTTATTTTTGAAATCTTTTAATTAATGCTTGTATACAATTCTCTATCTAAGTAAAAACATGTATTTTTGGTAAAATTTCAAAGTTGTTTCAAAGGTAGCTTTTAATCAAATGTGATTTAAAATGATTAGACAGATAAAAACGGTTTTAATTAATATGTTTTTGTCACCTGTACTCTACTATAAAAGTTGATAAAAAGAGTATAGTTTGGTATTGAAGTAATTAGCTGCAGCAGAAGTAGCTGGCTAGCCGAGTTGGTGCTTGAGTTAGCTAGAAACGGTCATGAAGGTATAAGGCAATGGTCCAGAAGCAGTCTACTAGTTCTATATGCTGGAGTTTTGATTCACATGAAGCAAGACCTAGTTTTAATGGACAACTAGCCAGATAAATGTGGACAAGACATCTTGTTGGCCTGAAGCCCATCAAAGCCTAGAGAGAATGGAGATCACTGCAGACCTGGACTATACTTATCTCGATGATGACAATCACCAAAACCAAGTTCACTAAGAGAAAGCTTGAAGAAATTGGTATATGTATGCTGTTGTTTATTTATACATGCAGGGAACCACAGATAAATGTGTGACATGTATATACAGTCAGTTATTTTATTTTAATATTCTTTGGTCTGAAATGACATTTTAAAAATTAGAGATACATAAAATGATGAAACAAACACAGTAACAGTTTTAGAGCTTATGTTCTCTGAGCTAGATTCAAGCATAACAGTCTGATATATAAAATGGGATATACATTTAGTGCAGGGGTATTCCAGTATGACCTTGTTCTGGTTTGGTACTTTAAAGCCCATGCACTACATTTTATTTTAGTTTAGTCTTATTAGAAATTAAGTTTATAGTTGGCCAAGACATTAATGGTACTAAGTGGCCAGATCATTGATGATGATCAGCATATTTTAACACCTCAGCATTAGTTTTTGTGGTTATATATTCAAATGGATTAGCACTTAAGTTGGTCCATCCAAATTAAGGTTTACATAATTGCCCAAGTTGGCAAGGGCTCAATAATTAGCCTGGTCTATAGTAAACCCATTTCTAATCCAGCCACAAGAAGGATTGATTTATTTTATTGTTGATCATCATGATGATGATTATTTCTTTTAAGTATTACTAATACTTACTTATACTTTTTGATAATGCTGGTTGATATATAGTTAGTTATACTTATAGTTGCTTTGAGGAGTAGCTGGCTGATCTCTCAATGATCTCTGAGATCTCATAATATATAATATTTCTTATATATATATATTCTAATAGATAATCTTACTTGTATATATTGTGATATTGCTCATTACTTTATATCTCATTATTTATATTAAATTATTATATGAAATTGTTGACTTGGGGATGATGCAGATTTTTCCATCACCCCAGATACGTCCATCCCAAATCCCCCATCCTGTTACAAAATATATTAATAAATGCATTTATTTTTATGTAATACTTTTTTTATTGCAATTTAAAAAGCAAAGTTTTTAAGGTTTGTCTTAGACGTCAAAATTGATCTACTAGGCCAATGACCATATGACATTATGTAGGAGAAAATATGCATATAATTTTAGGATTGCACCAAATATAAACCTATCTAGATTTATATTAATGATTTGGAATTATGAATTGAGTGCTTAGGATTATTATCATATATCTCTAAATTATATAGTAGTGATAATAAAAAAAGTGAATTAAATTCATAATTCTTATCTACAACCATTTTTTCTTAAGATAGGAATATTCTTTAAAAAATAAATAATAGAAATCTATGCATTTACAATTTTATGATTTTAATCTTCCTTTCTCTAATAATCTTTATAAAAAGGGTTTAAACTTTTTTCTTATCTTTATTATCCTACATCTACTTCGCCTTAAATTCTTCTGTTTTGGTTATATTTCTTAAAGTTTCCTTAGTAATATCCATACAGAACAGTCAGCAAAATGAATGATGATAGTTAATTATAGTCATATCAACAGCTAAAAATCTTTTCAAACTTGGTTGATGGTGAAAGAAAAAGAGAATGACCAGCACTGAGATATATAATTTAATCACAACAATAATGAATGTATTTTAAAACAATATGAAAAATCAAACTAAGGATAAATCACTCTGGAGAAATATTATTCATAACATCAGAAACTGATGCTGATTTGATGTCATAATGATGGTGATAATGATGATAATAAAAATAGAGATTTCATCAAAATAAAAATAAAATTATTCATTAAATCAATAGAAGAATCATAAATATATACAGATACTGATGAGATTTTTATTTTATATATATGATGAATCATATATTAGATTCATTGATAAGTACAAAATGATTCTTTTTTTTTTATTCACAAACATCTATTCACACACTCAAGTATATATATCTTAATTAAAAGATTTTCACAGACTACAGATATAAATATTGAAATTTCTATGTACCTATATAAACTATATATTAATTAACATATTGAGTTAAAACAAATAATTATTCCTTTTAAGTATAGCATTATAAGTAATTAGGCAAAATTTATAAAAATAAAATCTTATATTGTTAAAGTTAAAAAGTAGAAAGAAGTTTATATAAACCCAGATCCGGTGTAGGTAATTAAAATTAGTCATGTGTTGGTCTTTTTATACAAAATATAATTATGAAAAAGAGCAGATGTAAGTGGGCAACAAGGGAATGTGGGGGGGGGGGGGACATGGTAATAAAAAAATAAAAATAAAGGTTCTAAATTACAAAAGATTGATCATACAATTCAATTACATGTCAGGTGCCTTAGATCCTATTTCTGGAGCTTCAAATTCTCCCAACTTAATGCTTCCCGTCAACCAAAATAAAAATAAAAAGTAAATAAATCCCAATAATTCTCAGCCATATATGAGATTTTATCTGGATTCATCTTTGAAAACATAGTTTCAGTTTTACTACTGGATATGTAGTAGGTTGAATTGTTGTAAATTAGATGTATTGCTCAAAATAATCAATATTAATTAATCCTATATAGTTAACCAACAAAATTAAAGATAACATTTAATATGCATTTGCACATTCATTTATATTACCTTGATAATATTATATATATATAAAGAAATCTATTTGAAACTTTTTATAAACATTTGATATAAATATTTTATTCATAATTTAAAATGGGATAAATTTCTTCTTTTCATCATTGCACTTCTTATGTACATTATAGTTCATATAATTTAAGTCTTTTTTTTTATTATTATTTTACATTAAAGAAACATAACTGGCATAAGAAAAGAGTAAATTGTACTACTAAAAGGCATTAATACTTTAAAAACAAATACAAGATTTTTTTTTTTCTTTTTATGGATAACTTGTAATAAGATATATTTCTCAAAGTTCACTCACAATATATTTTGAACTCCACTTTTAAAGTTTAATTAATAGCCAAGCATTGTAAAAAATTATAATTCAAAATTATGCAAATGACCATTTTCCTTTTTATAAAAATATTACATAATAAGCAATTTATATTACAACTACAGGATAAAACAAGATTTTAAACAATTTATGTTACAGAAAAAATATTAACCATTTATCAAATACATATTAGATATTAAAAAATTATTTTTCTGCTGAAATGTGTATCTAATTTTTAAGTAATTTATCTAGATAAAATTTTTAAATTATATTTAAGATTAATATGAAAATGAAATTAAAGATTTCATTTCATTTTACTTTATTTTAGTTTTTATTTTTAATCTCGGGTTTTTTGTTTTTTTTTTTTAAAAAAAAAAACAATTATTTTTTTTTATATGCAAAAATAAAAAAAAACTAAATTGCAATATGAAAATATTAAAAATCTTTTTTTTTTTTCAAAATTCATTACTAACAGTAAAATTTTAAGTGAGATTTATTTTATTTCAAACAATCACATAAATATTTGCAAAAAATATTGGTGAATCAAAAAGAACTGTGATAAAAAAAAAGACATAATAATGTGTGTTGTGTTTGGCTGAATTACAGGTTTCAGACTCAATCCAACAGTAATATCAAAAAAATATAAATACTCACAAAGTTGATATGTATAATTTATTGGAACAAATATACATACATGTTTATACCATTAATAAATGCAATTTTGTGCATAACTTAATCAATAATGAGCTGAGCATGCCCGAATGACTGAACTCACTTCTAGCTGCTATATTAGCATGCCTTGTGAGTTCTAGTCAAGACTCTTTTGGCTGTACAGGGCAACTTGCCTCGAGTTGGCTGTAGTCATAGTAGCTTCCAGTCCTATTGTGGACTTGCCTCACTGCGTAGACATATCGATAATGACTATAGTAGAAACATCTTCGATTTCAATTGAGAGCATGTTCAGTTGTTCAGATTCGATAGATGTTTCCTCGACTTGCCTCCAAAAAGGCTGACTATTTATTGCTAGATCCCCTATCTTATTGGCAGCAATCAGATTCAGAGAGCATCATTGCCTAATGGCACGTACTAACCAACGGTAGGATTTATACACGTTTACATATTGGCCATACTTGTTTTACCATTTGGCTATGTTTATATATTGGTTATCCACATGTTTACACATTAGTTAGCAGCAATGAGTGCTCAATCCAGTTAGATAAGGAAGGAATCTGACTAATCCACTTCTGAAGGCAAGGTCAGATATAACATGCCTCCCCCTGGCATCAAGATGAACTAAACGATGGGTTGTTCACTTGTTGATTTCTCAGGTTTATTGCTGTCCTTGTCTTGTTCATCATTCTTGTTTGATGGTTTTGTTCCTGGATGTTCGCCTAGGTTGTTGCTGTCTTCGGTTTGGCGGTCATCATTTTCACTTGATGTACTTGTTTCTGTGTGATTAAGTCTTAATTGGTTTAGGTGGCAATGATGTTGATAGCCATCAACTGTTTGAACTACCGCAGTGTAGAGTTCTATCACTTGTGTAACCACTGTTGGGATCCATTTTGTGGATCCATAGTACATTCTATATAGCACCCGAATGCCTATTTGTACTTTTATCTTGCTATTTTCAGTTTCTACATATTAGGAATTGGGTTTCAGGGCTGACAAGTTAGTTCAGAGATGTCTATTGGTTAGCAGTTTGTCTTTTCATGGGCCAGTGCGGTTCATATGGAGTCTAGACCAGGGCCTTTCAGGTTTAGATCATTGAGCTGTTTTGTCTTTTGCTGACATGTGTTGATTCATTTTGCTTAATGTTGTGATCTGGTTTATCATTGTCACTGCAAAGCCTAAGTGACTGAACCAGCCATAGCTTATAAGTTTCTAAAATCACCTGATGCAAACACCATTAATAGATGTATAGTCTTCTTAGGTATAGTAATTTTAACTAAGTTTGGCCCATCAGTTTTATTTTACTGCCCTGATAGTCTGAGATTGACTTACTGCTAGAGTGCAGCTTATATGCTTTATTTTTATTAATGATAGCCCAAGTCTTTCTTGAAACTATGGACACTACAGCCCGTGTCCAGTTACTTTGTAATTACCAGATCATTAATTCTAATACTATGTATAAATCCAGACTGATCGTTTTTAATATGATTTATTCAGGCAAAATATTTGTTTTTCTTGTAATTGCTTTGGTTATTTTTTGAAATGAATTCTTCCATTCTCATATCAGCTGTCTGTCTTTTTAATTTCAAACATGCAACCTTTATATGTCCAACCCACTTGCAAAATGCACGACACATAGCAATGCGGGCATTCTTTATATATGTGCATTTGTTGCATTAGACTATTTGATGCTGAATTATCTGAGCTGACTGAGTGTCTGACCGACCCAGTATTATGCTCAATTTTTTGCATATCATACTTAGTGATATGTATGTGTATGTTTAAATGTACATAAATATATAGGTATAAACTTAATGAGACAATTTAATAAATTTAATAAATTAAAGAATTTTAAAAGACTGATTCTTTTAAAATAGTAAGTAAAAGATTTATAACTTTTTAAGATTAGGAAAAGATTATTTTCTAAAAAGTAATAACAGTCTAATTAATGAGGATAGAATACATCATTAATGAAATAAAAACAATTAAAGGAATTCAAGTTTAGATTTCCTTCATAAGACAAACTGAAATAATTCTTTAATTAAAATCAGAAATAACTATGTAAATTGTTGTATGGAGCATTGAAATGAAGAATCATCTAAGCAAATGGACGAGAGTAGAAAAACAATGAATGCCTCAATATGAATTGGATCAAGAAGTCTTCAATTGATTCTTGGAGCTTCACCTGTGTGTGAAGGTATATATATATATACTAGAGCAGAACATCTTCCATGGCACAGTGACTTCAAGTGTGGAGAGCTGGCCTCCGAATGTGGGAATTCAGCTAGAACTTTTACAGGTTGTACTGATCTACATTTTATTTATGTTTGCCTTTGGGCCTTATTATTTAAATAATCGTATGTATGTAAATAGTTAAAATGCTATTAAAGATCGTTCGTTAAATTATCTAAATATTAACTGTTTAGTAGTGATTTGTATTCGTGGAAAGTGTACTCTTAGATCAGTTAGACAGCAATTGGCTGAAAGGATAGCTGAATCAATGACCTAGTTTATGGAACACCCATGAGCAGTTGTCTATATGCAAGGGATGTATTCTAAGGGGTGATCGGGTGCTAATCCCACTAAAGGATAGGAACCAAATTCTTAAGTTGTTGCACTGGGACCATCCAGCCATCGTTAGGGAAAAGCATTAGCTTGTAGTTATGTCTGGTAGCCCAATATTAATAATGACCTTGAAAAATATATTAAGAAATGTAAAAACTGTCAAACATGCGCTAAAGTGTCTCCTGCTAAATTTGCACCATAGCCTAAAGCTGAAAGGCCATGGCAACGGATACACAGCAACCACTGTGGCCAATTTAAGGGTTATTTGTTTTTGGTAGTGGTCGATGCATTTTCAGCATGAATCGAATATAAAATAGTCAATAACACCAGAACAGATGTGACACTTAGAAAATTATATGAGATTTTTGCTCATCACGGCTTTCCAGAAATGCTTGTTTCTGATAATGGGACTGGCTTTATTTCAGCAAAGTTCGAAGAAGCGATGCAAGAATGGGGGATTAAACACACATCCCCTTACCATCCTCAATCCAACGGAATAGCTGAGAAACCTGTACAAACCTTAAAGTCTCCCATTAACAAATTGGGGGGAATTAAAATATATGAAATGATGCTCACTGCACTTCCCCATCAACATGCAATCCCTAGTGCCAAATCTGGGAAATCACCGGCTGAAATGTATTTAGGTAGAAAGTTGCATACAAAATTATCAAAAATTATTGCAAATTGTGGATCAAAATAAACATCAGGCCAGAACCTATAAATTTAATAAACTTAAACCACAGGAAACATGTGGCTAAAAAACTGGATGAATTCAGGGCCCTAAAAAAACAAAAGCGGTTGCAGAAGCACAGAGACTTAACAATGTGAAACAACTTCAAGCCTTCATGGGTTTGGTTATTTATTTTTGAAAAATTTTTAGAAGGAAAAGCCCACATGGCCAAACCATTATATCTTTCTCAAAAGAAACAGAAATGGAAGTGAGAATAAGAAAAAGCGTTTCTATGCCCCAAATCGCTGCTGATTTCAAATAAATTACTTGGCCATTACAAAGTGAAATGGAAGCAATTCTGACTACAGATGCATCAGAATTCGGTCTCATGGAAGCAATTCTGACTACAGATGCATCAGAATTCGGTCTCAGAGCAGTAGTGTCACCCTGCTTGTGAAGGTGAATGACCCATTGCTTACGTGTCACATATATTATCTAAGGCAGAGAAAAACTATAGTCAGTTGATCAAGAAAACCCTAGCGATTTTACTTGGCATCAAAAAGTTCCATCAATACATATACGGCCGTAGATTTACAATAGTAACTGATCATAACCCCTATTAAAAATATTAGGAATTAAACAAATTCCCGAATCTGAATCCTCACATGTTGCATAAACATTTTGGTGGGTTATGATTATACATTAGTATATAAAAAAAGGAAAACAAATAGGGCATGCTGATTCTCTATCACATATGCATGATCAAATTGAGCCATATTAAAAAAAAAAAAAAGAAATTAATTATATCGACACCTTGAAGAGTCAAACTCTCAACAGCACAATAGTGGCTGCATGGACATCCAAAGACAATGGCTATCAATGGATAGTAAAGCAGATCAGTGAAGGATGGCCAAAGCAGATCAGTGACGGATGGCCAAATCAATGAACTAGTTTTCTTTATAAAGAATTATGGAACGCCCACAAAAAGTTGTTTGTATGCAATGAAGGTATTCTGAGGAGTGATCAGGTGCTAATCCCACTGAAAGGTAGGCACCAAATTCTTAAGTTGTTGCATGAGGGCCACCCAGGCATCAGTAGGGCAAAGCATTAGTTCATAGTTAGGTCTTGTGGCCCTGTATTAATAATGACATTGAAAAATATATTAAAAAACATAAAAACTGTCAAACATGTGCTAAAGTGCCTCCAGCTAAGTTTGAACCATGGCCTAAAGCTGAAAGGCCATGGCAACGGATACACATCGATCACTGTGGCCCATTTGTTTTTGGTGGTGGTCGACACATTTTTCAGCATGAACCAAATATAAGATAGTCATTGATACTAGTACAGACGTGACACTTAGCAAATTATACAAAATTTTGCTCATCACGGCTTTCCAGAAATACTTATTTCTGATAATGGAACTGGCTTTACTTCAGCAAAGTTCGAAGAAGCGATGCAAGAATGGGGGATTAAACACACATTCACACACCCCACCTTCAATACAACGTACTAGCCGAGAAACCTGTACAAAGCTTAAAGTCTTCCATTAACAAATTGGGGGAAATTAAAATATATGAAATGGTGCTCACTGCACTCCTCCATCAACATGCAACCCGTAGTGGCAAATCTGGGAAATCATCAGCTGAAATGTATTTAGGTAGAAAGTTGCACACAAAATTATCAAACATTGTGCCAATTGTGGATCAAAATAAACATCAAGCCAGTACCTATAAATTTAATAAATTTAAACCACAGGAAAAAGTGTGGCTAAAAGACAATACGAACAAGTTTTGGTCGCAGGTGGAAGTTATTTATCATCTATCAAAACAAGTAGTTATGGTTCGAATAAAAAATGGGAAAATACTTTACAAGCATGTAAACTAGGTATGTAAATACGAGAACAAAAAGATAATACCCAACTCATTCAACACAACAGATTTAAAGATGATCAGCTACTAAGAGTGAACACACCAAGTAATATGGAACACAATCCATAACAGCATACTAGAAGGAAAATAAAAATACCCACATATTTTAATGACTATGTACTGAGTTCAGAGATTAAAACCTGACTTCTGAACTTGTGAGAAGTAATGATACGTATGTTTAAATACACAAACATATATAGGTATAAACTTAATGAGAAAATCTAATGTTTAATAAATTAAAGAATTTTAAAAGACTGACTCTTTTAAAATAGTAAGTAAAAGATTTATAACTTTTAAGATTAGAAAAAATTATTTACTAAAAAGTAATAACAGTTTAATTAATGAGGGTTAATAAAATGAAAGAATTAAAGGAATTTGTGTTTAGATTTCCTTCATAAGATATCGAAATAACTCATTAATTAAAGTCAGAGATAATAATGTAAATTCTTATATGGAGCACTGAAATGAAGAATCATGTAAGCAGATGGACGGGAGTACAAGCCAATTATCTTTGGGAATAAAAACAATGAATGCCGCAGTACGAATTGGATCAAGAACTCTTCACTTGATTCTTGGAGCTTCACATGTGTGGATATATATATATTGGAGCAGATCCTCTCCCATGGCACAGTGACTTCAAGTGCAGAGAGCTGGCCCCCAAACCTGGGAACAGTCAGCTAGAACACTTACAGATCGTATTGATCTACATTATTATTTATGTATGCCTTAGAGCCTTATTATTTAAAATAATCATATACATGGTTAAAATACTATTAAGGATTGTTCATTAAATTATCTAAATATTAAGTGTTTAGTCATGAGAAGTGCACTCTTAGATCAGCTAGGCATAGCTCTTAGTAATTTTTTAATGGATTTGCCTGACTAATTATTGATCTTTTAGTACTACTTGGGCCACAGCTGTTTCAAAATCTAAATCCAGCATCATCAGTATTTTAAGTCTTAAATTGTGATCATTTATGCCACAAATAAAATGACCAAGAAGTACTTCATTCAGGAAATCTTTGAATTCCCACTTTAATCCCAATGATTCCCGCTGTTCTTGCATGCAGAGGTTGAAATAATATCTCTGTATTATTGTCAAGGGCTTTGGGAAAAAGTAATCTGTAAAAGTTGTTAACGATTTGTAAAAATCTAGGTCGGTTGGAATTTCTGCTATAGATTGAGACTTGAGTATCTCATAAGTTTGAGGACCTATTATGGTCATTAATGTGGCTAATTTTACCTCAGACTTCTTGATCTGATTAGCTTAATAGGTAAAATATCAACCGCTCTTTACAGCTTGCCCAGCCCTCAGGGTGGGCTGGATCAAAAACTTCCATACAGTCAGTCAAATTCACCATTGATTTATTTCCTTCTTTTAACTAGTGAGAGAAATAACTGTTAGTTACACCACTCATTTGTTACTTTTACAACTACAGTTTGTAGCTGTTCAAAAATCGATAGTGAAAAGCTAACAACCCACCAGGGCAAGCTTCTGTCGCTTTGGTACAAGTAAAGCTCTTGTGATTGGTTTAAGCTTTTAATTAACACCCCTACACATTTGTGGTCAATATTTCATTCGAACAGATCTAAGTAATTTTAATACTCACCCTACTGTAAATATGATGAATATCTTTAGTCTAACTCACATATTTAATCTGTTGGAACTGGCGTATTTTATATTCCTTTTATCTGACTGTGCCAAATTTGTTGAATTTGGCATATTTTGTACAATTTTTCCAGTCAATGGGGAAAAATATTCCTTTCATCTAACGGCACCAAATCTATTGTGTTTGGCTGAATTGCAGGTTTCTTCAGACCCAAACCAATAGTAATATCAACAAAATTTGAACACTCATGAAGTTGATATGTAGAATTTATTAGAACAAATATACATACATGTTATTCCATTAATAAATATAATTTTGCATATAATTTAGTCAATAATGAACTGGTCATGCCAGAATGACTGAAATCACTTCCAGCTGAATATATTAGCTTGCCTTGTGAGTTCTAGTCAAGACTCTTCCGGTTGTACTGGACAGCTTGTCTCGAGTCAGCCGTAATAGTAGAAGCTTCCAGTCCCAGCGTGGATTTGCCTCATTACATAGATGTATCTATAATGTCTACAGTAGAAACACTTTCGCAGTTGAAAGTGCTTGCAGTTGAGAGCACGTTCAGTTGTTCAGGTTAGACAGATGTTATTTCTCCCTGACTTGCCTACAAATACCTATGGTACTATTGCATACACATTGGCCATACTTATATGTTTTATCCTTTGGCTATATTTATACATTGGTTATCCATATGTTTATACATTGGTTAGCGGCAATGAGTGCTCAATCTGATTAAATAAGGAAAGAATCTGGACTAGTCCACTTCTGAAATCAAAGTCAGATATGACAAGGTGAAAAATATACTTTGGATTACTTTATAAATATGCATTTGAATGATATAAAAGTTTTAATTATTTTATATGTATTTCCAAATTTAAGAACTAAAGTAATTATTAAATGAACGGTGAGCACAGGCAAGCTATAATTAATGAGAATCATATGCTATCACTTATTTATATTACCCTATGTTTACTTATTTTAATCTTAGGGCAGAGAATTTAATATACAATGAATATATTATGGCACAGCAAAAAAAAATTGCTCCATGCAAAAGATAAGGTAATTGAGTAAAACACATCAGAAACATAAAACTAAATGTAAAAACAATACAATGTCATTTAATATTCATGAATGGAGATACAAATCAAGTTTTAACTATGAAAACTTTATGTGACCATCATGATATAAAATGCAAATGGATCTTGGATATCCATCAAATTAAGAATTATCTTCCCTCTTTAATTAGTCTGTTAAAAATTTTATCTACCCTAATAATACCCTTGTATACGTAAGTCCATTCAAAGTTTAACCAGTCTCACAATTCTAAAGGTCTGCAGGATATTTTAAAAAGCTTTCAGGTAACATTCAACAACATTATATACATCTCACCTGATAAGTTATTGGTTGTGTATAGCATGCAAAAAAATAAATCAAGAACTATAAAATTTCCATGCAGTATATCATAAATCTACAAACATAACAATTACGTGTTCCAGAAAAAAAGTGGCTTTCCTAAGTGAAGGCGATCCCGTATAAAAATAATCAGTGAAAGGTATGTACTATATGCAAACAGCAGCTAAATCTACCTGTAACATTGCTGTTAGGCATGGATGTGTTGATTGTCAGTACTTAAATAAAACCATTACTCATTGAGCATTCCTATTCAATAGTTTTCCATCTTTAAGCTTAACAAAACTTTTTTGAGAATCAGGAATTATTGTGAATGCTGCCAGAAGGTCAAACTTAGCACTTTATCTTCAGTTAATTATCTAATTAATATATAATAAGGCTCTCTTTCACTATCTAATTCCGCCTATTCCCTGAAATTTAAATGAAATCTGTTATCTTTTTGAAGCTACTATTCCCAAAAACTCAGTTGATCTAACATCATTACACAAATAGACTATAATTCAAGAAATATCTCTATCAATATGATTGAAAATACGATTTCCTAGATATTTTCTCATTTTCTCGACCTGATATGCTATACCAAAACCAACAAGTTTGCTGTATTGATACATTTAACATAAAAGTGGACTAGTTAAATGACTCCTCAAACTTACTGCACTTAAATATTTTGCATCTCAACATTTCCATGTCCTTTTATATTGAATGAATGCATAAAGCTGACAAAATTTTGAAGAAGAAATGTATTTAACTAAATAATTTAAGATATTTAAGTTACTTATTACTTTCTGGGTTCAATGATTATGCTGTGAATAATTTAGGAAAAATGATAACATGATAATGTTATTAATAGCAAAGAGAATTTAATATAAAATAGAATTCATTTTTGACATGGTGATGGAGTTTGGATTGGATCTTCAGTGTTGTAAAAAAAACTATTAATATTTAAAATAACTCTAATACACAAGGTTAATTGATTCTCTTCTTTATATTCTCTGGGTGTAATTAACATTTAAATAACTGCTACTAATTATTATTATTTTTTTCTTCATATAATCTTTTTTTTTTTTTTTTTTGACATGCAGGGAATTCCCAGTTTTGATATAATAATAAAAAAAACCTGGATTTTTTTTTTTTTTATATGTCATAGCATCGGCCGCGAGGCGAACCCACACCGTCTGCAACCAACTACTTGCTTTGCAAGGCGGCTGCAATGACCTCTCGGCTAACAATGGTTTCATAAAAAGGATTACTTTTTTTTTTCTGAGTTTTAAAATAAAATCCTTATTTTTTCATGTTTAATTCTGACTTTTTAACTTTTAAATCTTAATTACCTTCAATCCTATAAGTTATCTTAATAATGTTAAACACTTTATTAAACTTGAAATGAGAATCTTACTTAAATAAATTTTTATTCCAAATGTAAATATAAATTTTGTTGGATACAGTACACTCTTTCATGCCGATCTATCACATATATGCTGAAATACTGTATATATTTTTTTTTGCGCTAAATTAATTACTATATTAAATTTTAAGATAAATAATTTAAATTTATTCAACCAGTTAAAAGTCACTTGCTAAGACAAAACTGCTCGATTTATTTCTTTTGTAGTGCTCCCTTAAATTAACTTTTAATTCAATTTTATCTCAAATTTTGCATACTTTACTTTGCCTCATTTAATTTACCTAGTCATACCTATTGTGCATTCCCTATGAAATTATATTTCATTCCATATATAAATAATTATTACCTAAAATAATATTTATTATAAATTATTACATATGTATTAATATAAATAAAAATGTCAAACAAACCTTCAGATAATTCACGATATACATATGGTCTCCACCAACGAAAGACAAGAAAGCCATCTTGTATTCGTACACTAAAGTCTCTTGTAAGATAATGAATATCCCGAAACATCACTTTCCCTGATAGTACTGAAAATGATATTGAGCCTACAAACAAAAAAAAAATATGTACATTGTGTTGATAATAAAAATTTTACAAAATATGAGAATTCTTTTTTTTTTAATCAAACTTACATAATAATATAAAAAATAGAGTATCATTTACAAGAATTTAATTTCATATTAAAATTTTTCTGACATTTAAATAACATAACATTCTTTTTACTCATTGTTTAAAATAATTGGGTTTTTTTTAAATCGGGTTACTATAGCTATCAAGTTGTAATTTATTCATAATATATTAAAACAGACAAAAACAGTAGATGTTTAGTAGTTTATTCATAATATATTATTATTCAAATAAGCATAATTACCATTTTTAAGATAAATCTACATTATAGGTTATATGCATATGCTTTTAAGAACAGTACAGTTCTAGAGTAGGCTGAAGAATATTGTTTTTGAATATACATTTATATCTTTCTCCTATTTCATTTTCCTCTAATTTTTTTTAAATGCATTCTTATTTTTTATTTAGCATTCCCATTTTGTTTTTTAAATAGAGCTAGCAACATTATAAAAAATATTCATTGTAAAAAATATTAATTGTAAAAAGCATTACTCTATTTTATTCCAATTCAAAATAAATTGCTTTTAGTATGGATCTTTTGGCACCTGCTGTTATAAGTTTATTAAATCCATGTTAATGAGATGAAGTGAGTGAGATTCTGCTAATATTTTAATCAGCTTTCCTTAAATTCCATCTAAAAACTAGATACTTTCAATTATAGAAATGTGAATTCCAAGAATAATAAAACTTGGTTTAGTGTGAACATTCAAATCTTAAAATGTTGGCTTTATACAGTTATTGCATCATTTGAAAAATAATAAAAGGTGATGGAAATGAATTGGGTTTGCTTTTATACCACGCTTAGTTTCTGGTGTTTAGTATACTAGCATTTCCATTACCATGGCTGTCTATTGTTGCGCATATTATATTGGTTATAGTTAAAAAATAAAATTACGTAACAGAATTCTACTTCTATTTTCCACACTTAGTTGGCTAGAAATTGGTTTGATATTAGGTCATCACTATGTTTACTAAGTCTAAATCTTTATCCGTAACATACAACACATTGATAATTAACTCATTGTTGGTATATATATATATGGATTTCTTTAACTGGGTTTTTATTTTGTATTAAATAAGAGAAATTAGTTCATTGTGACATTTGTTTAATTTGGTACTTAATAAAGACTATGTGTGTTGCTTTTAATTGATATTATAGTCATGTGACCCGAGTTCTAAATCTTTTACATTTTGGCTTGACCAGATTTGTAATTTTTTTATGTTTTGGCTTTTTTTTCAAATTAGATCTAAATTTTTTACATTTTGGCACTTTTTTTTTTATTATGCAATCTCAGATCTATTTTATAAAGATTTCTGTGTGTTGCTTTTAATTGATATTATATTCACATGCCCAGAGTTGCAAATAATTTACATTTTGGCTTTTTTTTTAAATTAGTCACATGACCCAAGTTCTAAATTTTTTGCGTTTTCATGTACTTTTTTATCACGTAAATGTGTCAGACAACGTTTGTGGGCATTTTTGAAATTTGAAATGGTGGAGATCGTGTACTAAAATAGCACCTAAATTTCTATAGTGAGAGTTCATCTGTAATTTTAAACAGTTTACATTACAGTTTATTTACAATTTACAAATAACTTTTGGACAAATATAAAGTTGATATATTATCCAGTATTATACTAAATTTAAATAAGTTCATAGCCAAAAAAAAAAATGTTCTTTAGTTCTTTATTTCCAAAACTCTGATAAACATTGCCTAGATACTGACAGTGGATTCTTTATTCTTTTATTTTCGCAAAGTTACATGTATGACATTTAACTTGATGTTAAAAATCCTTTTAAATATAATCCCTTTTTTAATTCAATTGCTATTGAAATTGCATAGTATTATACTAAGGCATTTAAAAGATGTTCTGTATGAAGTTGGTCTCCTGTCTAAAAAAAAAAAAACCATACTGAATTAATTAAACTGCAATTAGTTTTGCAATTCCTAAGGAAATAGATTTCATTCTATACATTCAAATCCTTTTAATCATTATCATTTTTATTTCATTGCTGTTGAAGGTGAGACATTCCATAATATTATATGAAGATATTTTTTACATTGTTCTGTATGAAGTTGGTTTCCTATCCAAGAAGAAACCTACTGAATTAATCTGCCTTTGGTTTTACAATTTCTAGAGGAGTTGATTTTATTCTATAACAACAAATATATTTCTAGGTATGGCGATTTTAGAATACCAAATCTGTTGAATTTCTTGGAGACACCAATATGACTATATAAGCTAATGAGCTTAGATTGAAAATATTGTTATCAATTTTATTCTCATAGTTTTGTAGTTAAGTAGGGATAAAAGATGGCTGCTGGGGGGTTGCATTAGATCCCTAAGATTTAGATACAGTGCTCTCAGATCCAAGGCTTCCCACTGATGAAGGCCACAAGCCAGAAACTAGTCTGGGGATATTGGATGAGTAGGCATTAGATGGGGAATTATGCACAAGCCTTCTGGCATCCATTGATTACTCTGGCTTGCACTGAGTGGCACTACTGTATGAAGAGTTTTGCCTGTTTTAAGATGTAAGATTTGTTAATGCAAAACTAGAGAGACAAAAATTATTAAGAAAAGCAATATTTACAGTTGATAATCTTCAGAAACATTCTAATGAATTTAAATTAGAAATTACAAATCGATTTCAAGTATTAGCAGATTTTGAATATGATTCAGATTTGAATAAAATTAATATGAAAATAACTGATACACTTTTAAAAACTGCAAGAAAGATAGCTAGTAAAAAAAAGCAGCAATTGACCAATAAAATTTCTAATGAGACTAGAGAATTTATGAAAAAAAGAAGGAATATGAAGATAATATACAAAAATGATGCATTAAAAAGGATGGAATATCTCGAATTTTGTAAAATGGTGTGGAAAAGAGTTGAAAATGATATAAGAAAGAGCAAGGAAAACTGTAGAAGAGAATAAAAGTCTCAAGAATGTAAAGCAATATTTTGGTATTGATAGGAAATTTATATCTGCAATAAGAAAAAAAGGAATTATTATTAAAAAGAGAGATGACATCATGAAATGGGTAGACGACTTCTATCAAGAATTATATAGTAATAAAGAATAAATACTTCCTATATCTATTATATCTTCTGAATTGCCCAGAATTTTAAAAGAAAAAATGAGACATGCAATTAAATTTATGACAAAAGCAAAGGCTCCAGGTAATGATGGAATTATAATTGATATATTAAAAAAGCAGGTGAAATAATAGAAACTTTTAGCAAAGTTATATACCAAATGTCTAAATGATAAAGATGTACCAGATCATTGGAAGAATGCAGTATTAATATTAATATTTGAAAAAGGCAATAAAGAAGATAGTAGAAATTACAAATCTATCAGTATTATACAAAATTTTTACCAGGATAATTACAACTCATCTACAGAGAACATTGAATTTTCACCAACCAAGAGAACAAGCTAGATTTAAGAGTGGTTTTAGTACAGTAGATTATATCCAGGTATTGAGAGAAGTTATAGAAAGAACAAATGAATATGAATTGTCATTATGCTTTGGATTTGTAGATTATGAAAAGGTATTTAATTCTATAAACATTTCCTCAGTAATTAAAGCATTGGGTCATCAAGATATAGCTCCAGGATATGTCATATTTTAAAGAATATTTATAAAAATGCAACAGCAACAATTAGATTACATAACAATATTAGGAAAGCCAATATTGAGATGGGTGTAAGACAGGGTGACTGCATATCTCCAAAACTTTTTACAGTAGTGCTGCAAGAAGTATTTTGTGGATTAAAATGGGAAGCTAAAGGAGTGAAAGTAAATTGATATTATTTAAGTCATTTAGATTTTGCAGATGATGTTTTTGCAAATAATGCTTTAGAGCTGCAGGAAATGTTGCAGGAGTTATCAGGTGAAAGTAGGACTAAAGATGAATATTAAAAAAGCTAAAGTAATGTTTGATGGATTTTCTCAAAATATGAAAATAAAGATTGGTTATGATGAGTTAAAAGAAGTTAACAGCTACAAATACCTTGGTCAGATTATTAATACAGATTGAAATTAATCATAGAATTAAACTTGGTTGTAGTGCTTTTGGTAGAAATAACTTGATACTAAAAAGAAATATGCCTATGTGTTTGAAAAGAAAGGTTTTTAATAAATGTGTTTTATCAGTTCTTACTTATGGATTTGAGACTTGGACACTTAACAGAAGAGTAATACAAAGACTTCAGACTATTCAAAGAAGTATGGAGAGATTCATGTTGGGAGTAACAAGAAGAGCTCGAAAGTGCATATATGGACAAGAGAATAAACAGGTGTTACTGACCTCATTGAAAAAATTAAAAGACTGGAGTTGGGCTGGACATATTTCTAGAAAAGATGATAATAGATGGACAATTGAAATCTTAAATTGGATTTCAAGAGATTGTAAAAGACCCAGAAAGAGACCACATGTGAGATGGATGGATAAAATAAGAAAGTGTGGAGCGGAGATGTGGAGAAAAGAAGCTAAAGATCAGAGAAAATGGATTGAACCTGGAGAGACCTTCATCCTGCAGTGGATTGATATTGGTTGATGATGATGATGATCTTTTATAAGATAATATAAAAAATTCAAATTTGTTGTTTAAACTTCGTTTATATACAAATACAAAACTGGAGATAAAGCGTTTATAAATTTTACTCATTAAATTTTATTTGTGAACAATATAATCTCAAATAAAAATAATATAAATACATACAAACATTTACCAATAAAGGAAAAAATAACATAAAAATAACTTAATTTTTATTGTCAGTCAAACTTAAATAATGATTTCGTTTAATTCTACAAAAAAGAGGGGAAAGGAATATTAGTGCTAATCACATTTATGTTCTACCTAATGGTAGAAGTACACTAACCAAAATACACCAGAATAAGCAAAATCAGTAAGTTTTTTTTTGAGGGTGTGAACAAAACAAAGCAATGTAATGTGTTTGAAACCATGAAAATAATATTTATTGACAAAAGTTTGAAAAACAATGACTGAAAAACAAATATTACATTTAAAAACCAATATTTTTCAAATACAAGCATAATTCATATACTTGGAGTGCTTCTTTCAATTATCCACTCTCATATAATTGATACATATGATCACATACATATGAAAAAGCTAAATAATTACCAATATACTTATTTCATGCTGTACCAGCATCCTCAGTTAGTTTAGATCATATGGGTGGTAGATTATCTGGACCAACTGATGAATGCTGATTCAGCATGAAATACATATATTGGAGATCATTTATCTTTTTCACATGTATGTGGCCATGTGTATTGGTTGTATGAGATAGTGGATAGCTGAAAGGAGGATAAAAGTCTGTGTTCAAACCCCTTATAATTACATTGAAAAGCATAAATATAAATTAGTATTTACAAAATATGAAATTAATATATATTAATACAACATTTAAAAGCATGAAAATAATTTATTTTGAAAATAAATCTAAAGTATTAAGGCAATAAACCCATGGAGCATATATATTTTAAAAACACAATTACTTTCAATAGACAAAAAAAAAATCTAAAAAGATGTCAGTAAATATGAAAAATGTTTTGTGCAGAAAGTGTTATAAAAATAAAATTATTTATTTTCAAAACAAATATAAAGTAAATGAAGTTAATAACTTCATGGAACCCTATATTTTAAAAGCAATCCAATTCACAATCATTAAAAGCAAATATTTTCAATTTGTAAAAAATTCAAAAAATTATCAGTCCCTGGAGAAAACATTATATTCAGTCTCCATGAAAAATGGTATGAATTATTAGATCCGTGTCTTATCAAGAAATTTACCAATATAAGTGGTCTCCGTATGACTGGAAAAGTTTGTAAAAAGTACCTGTAATTTTTTCAAAATTTCAAAAAATACTATTTGCATATTTAAAATAGTTTGGTTAAGCACTATCATTAATTCTAATATTATAGCAAAATTCAATGATGTAGCATAAAGGCCTAATTACAATTTTATAAAATAAACATTTTTGCCTTTGTGCACTTTTGATATAATTAATTTTCCACTACAACATCACATGATCACCATTTCTTATGTTTACACAATCTTTTAATACAGTAGCCACTTCCTCCATATATTACCACCTAGTGCGACCCATAGTAATCAATGGATGTTAGAAGGTTAATGCATCAAAATTCCTAATTAATGCCTACTCATCCAATATCCCAGGCTAGTTTAGGAGCCAGCTAATTCGCTAATATAATCATATCGATCTGAACCCAGTTCAGTATCTATATATTTTAGTGACACTGGTTTTTTTAATAACCATAGTTTCTAGTTTATAAAATCCATAAACTAGAAACTACTCTGATTGGGTGAGTAGGCATTAGATAGGGATTATGATGCACTAATCTTCTAGCAACCATTGATTACTATGGCTTGGACTAAGTAATAAATATTCTATGGAGGAAGTTGCTACCATATTAGTAGATTATGTAAGCATAAGAATTAGTGATCATGTATATTATTACAAAGGATGTTGGTGACTATGGTTATTAAAAAAAACACCAAAAATATAGATTCTGAACTAAGTTCAGATCTGTATGACTATACAAGCGAATTAGCTTAGATGGAAATGGAAAACATTATTGTGTTTTCTATTTGGACTCACAATTTTATAATTAACTAAAAAAGTAAAAGGTGGCTGCTGGCGAAGTGCATTAGATCCAAATATCTAGGTGCAGTGCTCAGATCCAAAGCTCCTCACTGATGAAATCCATGTGTTAGAAATTACTTTGGGTATATTGGATGAATAGGCACTAGATAGATATTTTGATGCATTGATCTTCTAGCATTCTTTGATTACTATAGCTTGCATTAGGCAGTAAATATTGTATGGAGGAAATTGCTATAATTAATTTTCCCTACTTTGTAGAATTTTTTATGCACGTATACTTATTGCTATCAGTTACTACATACATTAGGTACCTTTTTGGATTTCAATTCTTTAATGGATTAATTGCTAATATTTTAATGGATTTCAAATTCTCATTAATTTATTGAGATCTATTACTTTCTTATGAATTACATAATCTACTTTTTATATTAATGCTTTTCCTGGTTTTTTTATTCAAATTTATTATGGAAGTATGTTTGCTTTTGTTGCTAATTTAATTTTTTCTAGAAAAGTTGTTTTCTAAATAAATAATATTATTTTCATTTTTCAAATACATTATTTGCTTTTCAATTATTGCCTGCTTGCAATATATATTATCTTTCAAAGCAACCTTTATTGTTAAAGATTACATAGAAGTCTTCCGGGTCTAATTACCCAATGTGATTGCAAAGCATTCGATGTACAAAAAAAACAAAAACAATTATTAATCTTGTTTACAAAAGGACAGACTCCAGACAACAATTACATCCACAAAAGGGTTACTATAATCTTGCCCAATGTGTATCTGTACATGGGTCTACATGGCTCAACTGCCGAGAAGTTATCCATAGCCCAATCCCTGGGGCCTTGAGGCGAAGGCTCAAGCTTCAGCTGAATAGGTGGACATGTCCAGCATTGTGCCAACCATCGCAACAGGCAACGAAGTCCAAGGCCCAAGTCCACAGAACAACAAACTCTCGACCCACAGCTGAGCCATATATATTATTTTCAGGTTTGTTTTCTTAAAAAAATGTGATTATTTTCCTATTTTCAAACTTATTACATTTTTCTTCTTTAATTGTCTTTATTGAAAAAATTATCAATTAGCTTATTCTAATATAATATGATATGGTGATTCCACCTAGAGCTAGAGTGTGTGTATATATATATGCAATTGGCCCTGGCATATTTTAATTTCAATCATTAGCAACAAACTAATTTCACTTCTATGTCATACTCTCCAAATTTAAATAATAATCTACGTTAATAATATATATATATAATTATTCAAAGAAAATGTACTTTAATATATCATCAGGGATTTACTATTTTTTCCCAACATTTGCATTAATCAAATTAAGCAAAAAGTTGCAAAAAAGATTATTAATGTAAATTAGGAATTGTCAGTATATCTTAATTAATAATTACGCTAATTAACCAAATTTAGGTGATATGTTCACGGAGAAAGTTTCTTTATATAATGTTTTGTTTGTAATTGTAAGTGCAGAGTAAAGAAATCTAATAGGTCTTTAAAGAAATATTAAAGTTAGGTAAACAAATAGCTTTTTTATTAAACATGTTAATTGCATTAAAAGCTACTGTTTTAGTTAGACTAAGAAATAATAATAAAAAAACTTATGTATTAATATGCTGCTTAAAATAAGATATTAATTTTCCTTTATTAAATTGAAACAAAAAAAAAAAGAGGAACTACTTTTACTTTTCTTTTTTACCCTGAAACATTCTTGGATTGGACATTTTGATTCTAGCCTATCATTTTGATGTAAAATGATAAAATCTCACTTGCAGTTTTGATAATTCAAAGATTAAAAAAATATTAAATAAATAAAAAAATAGAAGTTTCTAAATTTGAATTCCTAAATGACTCATCCTTCAGTTAGCAATTTCCTCATCTTGTGCACTTTATCAGTCATGTGGTTACAATTATAATCAAGCATTAAATAACTTGCCATTTTTGCTATGATGAATTATCAAACTGTTTGAAATGGCCCCCAAGAGTAAAATAACAAATATGGCAAAAAAGTTATGAAGTGCTTCCTTTATATCAGGGGTCCCCAACCTTTTTGCACTTAAGAGCACATTCTATAATACCGGCCAGGTGGCGGGCACTATTTATTTTTTCAATGTTAGAGGCTGGGCACCATTTATTTTTTCAATATTAATTATAGTTGGATATTGTTAATAATACACATAATGTACAAAAAAATATTTATTTCAAAAATAAAATTTTAACATATAATTAACATTTATATTTTTATGCTGTAAAAGTATAGTATGCCCTACAATTTGATTACAATATAATACAATAATTTATAAGAAATTTTAAAAATTAAATTTATTTATATCAGATAAATAATTTTTAATTGTGTTCGGATAGCGGCGGGCACACATAAAATGATCTGCGGGTGCCATGGTGCCCACGGGCATAGGGTTGGGGACCCCTGCTTTATATGATATAAGTTGTGTGCCAAGAAAACATATTATTTACATCAGTACTCATTAAAATTTGGGTATGTATATTTATGAATGTGAGCTTTTTTTCTATTTCTTTGAATTTTTTTTTTTTTTTTCATAACTACACTATTCTATTTTTGTATTGTTTTATCAATATAATTAATACATGTTATTTTTAATAATACACAAGAATGTGGTGCATATTGAAAAGATATTTATATGGGCATCAATTATTAGCAGATTCAATCATGTATGTGAAGGCTAGGAACTAAGTGACTGCAGATATAGTGATGAGATAAAGGTATTGTGAAAATGGACTGGATTCAAACTTAAAAATTAACAATGAAGAGTTTGCACTAATAGCTAATTGATGATTGTTAATAGATTATGGAATTATATATATATAAAGTTTTGCACCTTCCCCCAAAAAAGTTGATAAGTAGTGACTTACTTTTAAACAAACTGGTACTTAAAGTAATAAAAAAACATCTATTTTTATTAGTTACTATGAAGAGTTTATTATCCATTCCATCTTAGACAATTGATACACATGACCACATACATGTGAAAAAAATAAATATGTGTTGATTATATGATAGAGTAGATACTTGAAGGGAGGTTGAAAGTCTAGGTTCAAATCCCCTCTAATTACATATAGCTTATATATATATACTATACTTGTATTTAAATATTAAAGAAGAGTTTATGTATCTACAGACAGTCTTTTATAAGTTTTTTTGGCATAAATAATAAAAGATAGAATACTATCTGTGTCTTACTGTTGTGGCTTAGATAAATTAATAAAAAATTGTTTTTATTTTTTTTATTTGTTAAAATAAAAATAGTTAATCAAATAATAAATACTTTTACAATTTATTATTATTATGTTAAGGGCGAACTTTCTAGGCAGCACAAATCTGATTTTTGAGCAAATATCTCTAGTATAAAAGAAGATTTAGAAAATAAAGTTTATTTATCTATTTAGCATTGAAAGCATACTCTAGTTTGAGGGATACATGTTGTCTTTAGTTATAGACAGATAAAATTATGCTATATTTAAAAAGTATAATTAAGGTTATCTAGAATGGGTGTAATCCAGAAAAAAGTTTAAAACAATTCAATGGTAAATATTTTTTTTTAATATATGCATTATTAAATAAAACCAACAACTTATAAGTAAAGTTTAAAAAAGAAGTTATAAATAAATATAATAATAAGCTGAACGGTTTCGAGAATCCATGCCTCATAATCATAGCTTTCTTAAAAATATATAATAAAATATAGGCAAAGATAATTAAATTTGCACGTGTTACATGGCCCATTTCTTCGATATATCAAAGCAAGTGTCTTTTCTATTTATAGCATTAATATTTCCATTAATGTAGAATGTTTCTTTTATTATTCTCTTATGATCATTCGATTCTGTGCATATAATTACAGGATTAGCAGGTGTAAAATTGTGTCCAGATTTCATGGCATGCTCCAAAAATACAGAAGATGTATTGTTGTTCTTCTGAGCTCTATTGTAAGTGTATAGGTGCTGAGCAAATCTAGTATTAATAGTAGCTTTAGTTTCACCATAATATACAGCTTGGCGTCCATCTTGAGGGCATGAAAGGGAATATACTACATGTGGGGTGAATGATCGATCAATATGATCTTTTGAGTTGTTGATCAATCTGTTAGAATTAGGAGGAGTTCTAAATCCTATTTTAAACTTATTGATTAATGCTTTAGTTAGTTTGTTAGATATTTTGGAAATGTAAGGAATGGTAATTTTAGGAAGTTGACTATGTGATACAATATTATTTATTTTCCTTTGAGTTGTTGATCAATCTGTTAGAATTAGGAGGAGTTCTAAATCCTATTTTAAACTTATTGATTAATGCTTTAGTTAGTTTGTTAGATATTTTGGAAATGTAAGGAATGGTAATTCTAGGAAGTTGAATACATGGTACAACCTTATTTATTTTATAAAATT
Source organism: Epiperipatus broadwayi (assembly GCA_028023455.1). Lineage (NCBI taxonomy): Eukaryota > Metazoa > Onychophora > Udeonychophora > Euonychophora > Peripatidae > Epiperipatus > Epiperipatus broadwayi. The sequence continues at coordinate 1,827,741 of JAQFVV010012545.1, forward strand.
ATTAAATTCCATAATAAAATAAATAATATTGTACCACATATTCAACTTCCTAAAATTACCATTCCTTACATTTCCAAAATATCTAACAAACTAACTAAAGAATTAATCAATAAGTTTAAAATAGGATTTAGAACTCCTCCTAATTCTAACAGATTGATCAACAACTCAAAAGATCATATTGATCGATCATTCACCCCACATATAGTATATTCCATTTCATGCCCTCAAGATGGACACCAAGCTGTATATTATGGTAAAAGTAAAGCTACTATTAATACTAGACTTGCTCAACACCTATACACTTACAATAGAGCTCAGAAGAACAACAATACATCCTCTGTATTTTTGGAGCATGCCATGAAATCTGGACACAATTTTACACCTGCTAATCCTGTAATTATATGCACAGAATCGAATGATCATAAGAGAATAATAAAAGAAACATTCTACATTAATGGAAATATTAATGCTATAAATAGAAAAGACACTTGCTTTGATATATCGAAGAAATGGCCACGTAACATGTGCAAATTTAATTATCTTTGCATATATTTTATTATATATTTTTAAGAAAGCTATGATTATGAAGCATAGATTCTCGAAACCGTTCAGCTTATTATTATATTTATTTATAACTTCTCTTTTAAACTTTTCTTATAAGTTTTTGTGTTTATTTATATATAACAGGAAGTAAACTATTTTATTATATGTATTATTCTATGTTATGTATAGGAATTCCAATATATATTTCCTAGATTAAAAAGGGAATATTTTCTGAATTATATTTTTAATTAAAAGTTTAGCACACATCTTATCAAATCCTCTTTAAATTTTATTTATAGTAAGAATTAAACTTACTATTCATTCAAGGGTCTTCGTGCAAATACTGTTAGCGCTGGGGTTACTGAAGAGGCCGTAAATATAATTAAATAATTTTATTTACAATTGTAACACTATATAATTACAATATAAGTTCATTTGGTCCCCTTTGGCAATTAAATAATATATGCTTTTTATAATTTTATATTTACAACTAGATTAAATTTCCAATTGTTAGCTTATATATAATAGATTTATATCATCATAGCCTTTCTGTTTAAACAAACCAATAGAATATCAACAACCTGTTGCTATAACAACAGAATGCTGATAATCCATTGGAATATTTAAGAGTTATGTTGATATGTTTTACATATATTAACTAGAAAGCTATTAACATTACTGATTTAAATAATATTTATTTTATAAAGCACAGATAGTTAGTTGAAATTAAATTGAAAGGCTGCAAATCGTTCATGCTTATTATAATACTTATCTGACAGCCAATCAGATGTTATGATAGCTATCTGAATAGTGATCAAACTGTAAACACAAGACAGAGAATTTTACAAGAAAAGGGTGGTCCAACCTCTTCTTTACTTGTCTTTCTATATATCTAAACCAGTCTGAAGCATTTAGGTTTGAAAGCGTGAAGCTTTAAATATCTTCACATTTAACTCATTGAGTCTAAATTATAAATATACAGCGCGAAATCCTACGATTTACTACACTTTCAAACCTAAATGCTTCAGACTGGCTTAGATATATAGAAAGACAAGTAAAGAAGAGAGTGGACTGCCCTTTTCTTGTAAAATTCTCTGTCTAGTGCTTACGGTTTGATCACTATTCAGACAACTGTCATAACAGCTGATTGGCTGTCAGATAAGTATTATAATAAATGCGAGAGGTTGCAGCCTCTCAATTTAATTTCAATTAATGATTTAAATAGATTGATAATTTTCATTAATTATTACCATATAAAAAATTATAAGTCTGTTATTCATTCAAAGATAAAAGTCAGTAGGACAACTCAGATTTACTATTTCTAGTTAGCTACCAATATATAACTTATGCTTTATAATTTATTATGGAATTTCCAGATTTATTGGGCCTTTCCTCATTTCTGATTCAATCAATGTTCATAGACCATAGTACATCAGAGTATAGCATCTGGCAAAAGCTCTAAAGAGAAAATAAACATGCCACAATGTAAAATGGGATTGCAATAAATAATCAATCTTATTACTTATTTATCTATTTATTTAGTGGAATGAACAAAATAATTCCTCTTTTCTATCACTATTTACTTTTTAATAATTAAGGCTACTCCATTTCAGGAGATAAGATAATAAAGCAAATCTCCTACATAAACCAAAACAAATTTGTAATAAAATGGATTGGAGAGTACATCTTGATCACACACTTTGAAAACTAGTGTTTAACTTACAGTCATCTTATAAAAGCAAGAAATGATTTTAAAAAATGACATCCATGAAAGAATTAGCATAGAATGGTCAGGAGGATTAACTGAGAAAATTTGTAGATCAAACTATTATACTTTTAAAATTATAAGTTGGGTAAGAAAAACATAAATCTGATTGAAGGTCATAAACACAAAACTTTAATTTGCTAATTTCTGGATAGCTCTGGAAAATTAAGTGACTGCTCATTCTGTAAATGAAATTGAAAGGATGAACATAAAGAGATTTACTAAGAACATTAAAAATTCATTAATATGGATCTATACTCATATCTTATAGAAAAAGTTTAAACAGCAATTTAAAAAAAAATGAGGCTGAATAACAATACAGAAACAAGGAAAGAGTCCATCAATTCAATGTAAAATTAACTTAGGGTCCATCAGAGATAATAAAGATCTACCAATTCATTATATACCTTGCAAAATGTTTTCTATTTTACAACCAGGAAATATTTAAACTATTCAATTTGTTGTAGACCTACTTCTAATTCCAAGTGAAATTAAAAAGAATGATACTTAGGAATTAGAAATATACAAATGATTAAGAGTTCACCCAATGGATATGATGCAAAGGTGAGAAGACTACAAAAGGAATATGGGTATGCAAAAAATGAGATATCTTAAAATGAGAAAAAGAGACTGCTTAAAACTTTTGAAGTGGAAGAGGTTATCTGGATCAGACTCTTACCATAAGAAAAGAAAAAAATAATTGTGCAAAGAGATCTTTCAAGTATGTCAGAGAATGGAAGGGGGGAGGTTACAAAAAGAGATTGCCTTAAGAGATATTAAAATACTGATTTACTATGCTTGCTTCCTATCTAAAAAGGTCCACCCCTAGACAGATAAAGATTCATCTCTAGAAAGAAAAAGGAAAGAAATTTAAACCAAATGTTAGAAAACAAGTATTTCAAGAAATGAAACCTGTGCCCATACTTTTTAGAAATAGAGAAGATAGCTGAATGAGAAACTAAATATAATAAAATATATTAACAAACTAGATGGATCTGGTCTAATTAATGGAGACAATACCTAAGAAACACTAAAGAAAAAGGGTAGATAATAAAAATTTGAATAAATTTTCTTTTTATTTTTTACAATAAATTAACAAATATTTTAAGAAACCATCTTGAAAAAAATAATCTTCTGAATTTTTTGAAGTGGAAGAAATAAAATATTTAAAATCAAAAAATTAAAAGATGACTTTTTTTTTGAAATAGTCGATATAAAAAAAAAAAATTAAAAAATTAGGGAGAATTTATTTACATGATTTTGTATGGAGAATAATGAATAAAGAAATTCACAAAGTTCTCGATTTCAACATCACTGTTATTTTCAAATATTATCATTCGATTGTAGAATAAGTTTAATTTAGTTTACCTGACATATAGCTTCTCTATTCCACTTCACTCTAGTAAACTTCTTTAGCCCATCTACACATCTCATGTGTTCTTTTTCTAGGTAATTTACAATGTCCAATCCAACTTCATTTCAGCCCCTTAATTCTTACATACATAAGGTCAGTGAAACTTGATTTTTTTTTAACCATGAATTTTGCTCAAATTCCATCCCTTGTTACTCTTAGCATACTTTGGTGTGCTATCTAAAATATTTGTATTACTCCTTTATTAAACAGTCAAATCTCAGGTCTGTAAGAAATATTTGGTAAATGCGTTTATTAAAAATATTATTTTAAAACAAAAAAATATAAATATTTTTTAAATGGTACATTGTTTCTGCCAAAGGCACTTCAAATTTAATTCTATATTATGTTTCCATCTACATTAATAATCGAATCCAGTAGTTATTAATTTCTTATTCTCCTTTTACATTAATAATCTGAATAAATTTTTTATTTATAATTACCGATATTTTCTCCTTTTTTTGAGAAGTCAATGAACATTAGTCGAGCATTTACCTCTAGTTCTACTTTATAGTTTTCATCTGATAGCTCTCATGACATTTCCTGAAGATTTTGAAGAATTATTTACAAAAAACCATTTTATCTATAATAGTAAATAATCTTCATTTACTTTTATTAGCTTCTTATTTTAATCTGTAAAATATTTCCAATAAAAATGCTGTAAAACTTCATAATTTTGAAAAAATAAAATCATTCTATCATAAACCTCTGTCAGTGTTAATTTTCTTATTTTCATCAAATAGTCTAATTAGTTATTGTTACTTTTGATAAAATATTTTTCAGAATTTGACAACACCCTGGATCTATGCCTTGCTATTCCAAAGCTTTAATTACTGCTAAAATTCTTACAGAATCAAATGCCTCTTCGTAATCACTAAATGTTCATTGGTCTTTTCTATGACTTCTCTTAATACTTGTATAGCTTTGGTGATGCTCTAACCAACATTTCATTATCTTTTCAATTTGGTTTGTTATTTTGGTTATTACTTCTCTGTAGACAAGTGATAATAATTTTAGTAGAACTTTTGTATAGAACTGGTGGAAGAATGATAAGATCACAATTTCTAATACACTGTGGAACAAATATATCAAAGTTGAATAAACAAGTTATTCCATTTACTGTCTACCATTAAAAAAAAAACATTTGTATAAAGATGTTGATTTAATTAATATATTAGCCTTCCATTAAAAATTATAAGTAGCATTAAATAAATTTGGAAGAAAAAGATGTAAAACAAGTTAATTCATTTAAAATATTGCTCTGACATCAAGAATTAATTTTAATTATATTTGAAAGAAAAATACCTAATAAAAAAGATTTTTTTTTTTTTCTTTTTTTCCAGAAATACTCTTAACATTGGCCCCAATTTTTTTCTCTTTTCATATAAAATATTGCAAAATTTTCTAAAGTCAGAAAGAATCAGTTAACAAAGAATGTAGTAGAAAGGCATAACCAATGACTTTGAAAGAAGAAAATAACTTTGAAGCTTCACAATGAAGACTTGGAATGATAGTTGAATATATAAGTACAAGTATATAAAATATTATCATATTTAAATTATACTTTGTCGAATATAAAAATTAATTATGGGAAAGTAAAACAGGCAAAACTCACTATACGTATTGAACTGGTGATCATGTGATGTGAAATTAAGGGGAAATAAAGAAATTTTGCATCACTCAGTAAGAAAAACATAATAGGAAAGAAATGAAATAGTGAAAATGACACCTAATGAAAAAGAAATTCATTTTTTTTTAGTTTATAAAAAGTTTTTTATTTCTTCCTACTCTTTTGCCATCAAGTATAAGCTTTAGTAATTAATATATATTAAATGGTAAAGCTTTTTAAATCCTTAATCAGTGATGTCCTATTTAAATATCCCCAGAGTAATTCCTAGTTTATGGCTTTCATCAGTAAATATCTTCTTGGATTTTTTGATCAGTGTACTTGGATTTTTTGGCCCTAATATATTTTTCTCTTAGCAATGGGTTTTTCCCCCCCACTTTTTATCATATGTATAAGCTAAGGTCATGTGATGTATTTTATTGGTTTTATAAAGAGCTGCACATCTACAAACATAATATTATACGTTGTCATTTTTTTAGCATGAAACAAATTCCTAGTTTATTAATGGAAAAAAAGTAGTAATTATAAAATAATTATTTAATAGCATTTTTAACTTAAATGCATTTTTATTTAGAAACTTACATCTCTGTAAATACAAAGTAGACAGGAAAGAAAATATAAACAACTACATTAAAGATCTGTTGGGAGCAGGTTTTAAATTTAAAGCTATTAAAAATAAAATTACAAGATTAGAATAAACAATAATGTATCCAATCCCCTATATTCCCAAAATATCTAACAAACTAAAGCATTAACCGATAAATTTAAAATAGCATTTAGAACTCCGCCTAATTTTAATAGATTGATTAACAACTCTAAAGATCACATTGATCAATCGTTCACCCCACATGTGGTATACTCCATAGCATGCCCTCAGGCAGGATGCCATGCTGTATATTACAGTGAAACTAAAGCTACAATCAACACTAGACTTGCTCAACACCTGTACACTTACAACAGAGATCAGAACAACAACAATACATCCTTTGCATTTTTGGAGCATGCCAAGCAATCCGGACACAACTTCACACCTGCCAATCCCATAATCTTATGCTCAGAATCAAACGATCATAAGAGAAAAATAAAAAGAAGCATTCTACATTAATGAAAACATCCATGCTATCAATAGAAAAGATCATTGCTTTGAGATCTCGAAGAAATGGGCTACGTAACACTGGCTTATTTAAATATCTTTGCATATATTTTATTATACATTATGATGATGACTATGATTATGAGGCATGGTTCCTCGAAAATGTTCAGCCTATCAATATTAACATTTAATTTATATCTTCTCCACTAAAACTTACTTATATATAAGAGTTTTATTTACATAATATTCAAAGTAAAACTATATTTATTAATATTTAGAAGTATTTGAAGGTGCAGATGTTGTATTACCATGTCTACAAATACAGGCCAAATGAAATTTTTTTTCAATAGGTTTAGATATTTCCTTCAAGAAGATGGATTATAGCTAACTCAGCAAACTACCCAACATTAGCGAGTAAATGGGTAACTAGCTACTTCTTTAACTAGGGGGTGAAACAAAAATGAAAAATTGCTCAAACTCTCATTACATGGCAATTGGCAAGTCTGGTAAATACTGTCTTTTCCTTCATTGTTCCCCTATGAAGAGATTTTAGAAAAGCCTTTGACATGCAGTGTCCTATTTATTAAAAAGGCTTTTATCCTTTTTTTAAATCTTGTTAATGTTTACTTAACTTATTAAAATGGAATGTTTGTCACAATTGTTCTTACAATTTATTTACAATAATTCAGGCTAATTTTCCAAATGATGCAAATCTGATTTTATCCGATCTTTTAGTATGGAAAAAAAATTATAAATTTGTTTGCCAGTTTTATATTTTGTTTCCTATGTATTGAATGTAATCTAATTTGAGAAATTGTATCCTTTAATTATTACCAGATAAAACTTTGTATTAGAAAACTGTACTGATTCCACTTTATATTTACATTCTTTTTCTTTTTTTTTAAGTTCTTGCATAATCAATTTATAAAACAAAAATGATTTTTTAGACTTTTAATTTCTTCCATACCAAACTTTTCTTTTTGGAAGACTTCATCATCATTGCTAGTATTTTTCTCACATCCTCTCCTAATGATAATCAATAATTTTCTGAAAATACAATAGCAAGATCTAAAGACTAATAGTTTGCTAGATATAATGATATTGTAAGAGTATAATTTCTGAGAATTGGGCACTTTGTAATAAACATGAGGATGGTTTTCATTATCTTTAAGTTAATTAATTAAAAGCAATTAACATTATATCTCTTCCAAATAATTGCTTTTAATGGACTAATATGGTTGAATATAATGGAAAGCTATAATTAGGCATGGTGTTAAAAGTATTTTAGAAAGAAAAACTGGCTGCAAAAAAAAATATGACAGAAATGGTATCAATTCACAGCTAATTTTTGATTTGGTCAATTGGATGAAACTGTTATTGCTCAAACTGCCTTTTGTTGCTCAAACATACATGACTTTCCAAGAAACTAACTCTGGGATTATTAATGGTTTTTAGAATATTTCTCTATTTCTTGTAACAAAAGAGATATTATTCAACATTATTGAAAAATAATACTCACGACTAAAGTTACAAGGCAAAACAAATGTCTAAAAATAAAATTATAAGCCATGTGGCATGGGTAATTAAATCATTTGACTTCTGCAATCCTGTATCTTAAAAATAAGTTTCGAAACTCTGTACCAGCAGCTTTAATCTATTACCAATTCCCATTTACATCAAAAACTCAGATTTTGACTTCTGAAAGATTAGTAATTAATATTTTATTTACAATCTAATTGTCTATATAAATTTTTGTTAAATCTGTATTGCTAAATGAAGAGATTTCAGACCATATTAATTTTCAATATTATTTTTGGATATTAATTAGCTAATTAAACAGTATATAAGAGTAATTTTAGAAATCATTGTTACTTCATAAATTTTTTGAAAATCTATTAAAAGACCTTTTTTTTCTTACTGCTTCTCCAAGTTAGATTTTTGTTTTTTATTTTTTGAAGAAATTTTTAGCAATGTAGAAAAACGTAGTATACTTGAAATTTTTCAGTAAATTTCATTTATAATTGCAATTTTAAAATAGCTTGTAAAAAAAAAAAAAATTGAATTAAAAAACTTGTTATTCTACAAATACCTCTTAAAATAACCCTCATACTTCTTTAAACTTTCATGTTCTCACTTTTTTTTTTTAATCCTTTATACTGTATTTAAAAAATAATGCTCCAATTTTGTTTTTAAGATGCCCCCACTTCTCTCCCACAAGAAATTAAGATAGCTCTCAACTCAAAAAAAAAAAAGAAAACAATGAAGAAATTAAAAAAAGGAATACAAAAATTCAATTCCAAGTTGTTGTTTTTTAAGTGTCATCCCATCGGCCGGGACGCAAACCCGCAACCCGGGCAACTGCCTGTAAGTGCAAGGCAGTCACGCCAACCTCTCGACCACCAATGCAAGACATTCAATTCCAAGTTAGAGGGCAAAAACTTGCTTATTGATATATATATATTGATGAACACAATAATACTTGTAGTTAATATAATTCATTTTTCAAAAATTCTAAGTAATTCAACAAAAATAATTCACATTATTAAAATATTTATTAAAACAATCTAATAAATATGTATTCTTATAAGAGTATCACTAATCCAGTTCCCTATAATTTAGCTATTTATTAAGATATATAAGAAGACCCTTTAAATTTTTGCTACAGTTAGACTTTATTAGTTTTTCATAAGTTGAATGTGTAGAGATTGTAATCTGGACCAACTGATGATTGCTGGTTTAGCATGAAATACGGATATTGGTGATTATTTATCTTTTCAACATATATGTGTTCAAGTGTATCAGTGTTATGAGATAGTGTGAAGAGAGGTGGGTCGTGTGAAAGTGCTCACATACCCTATATATTACATATATAGACACAGGTGTGTTTCAGTTATTACTAAGTAACTTTTTAAATTTAATTTTGAATATACACACATTAAAAAAAATACTAGTGTAATATATATACTCTTAAAATAAAAATTAAAAAAAAAAGTCAAGTAAATACAAATTTATAAATCTAATTGCTATGAATGTCACCTTTCTATTTTATTATCATCAGTAAATTGGTAATTACATATTTTGAATTACAAGTATCAAATTAACTCAACCCACACCTTTGACACCAACCACTTGTCTCTAGCACAGATATAAACTTTAAAACTCAATTAAAGATTAAGTTACCTGATTTTTTTAAAATTAAACACATGGAAACTATTCATGTGTAATTTCCATGTGTAACAACTTTATAAATATATTAAATAACCTCAATGTTATCACATAATTTTTTAAATTCATATAAAGATACAATAAAAGACAAATGACCCCCAATAATATATATGAGATAATGACTGGGATCAAATGATGAGTGCTGGTTCAGCACGAAATGCATCTTGGATCATTTATTTTTTATTGTAGTTTTATTTATATGAATTTAAAAAGAATGTGATAATATTGACTTTATTCAATATATTTATAAATTGGTAGTGTGTGTGTGTGTGGGGGGGGGGGTATTCTAAATTAATAAGCATGAAGTTTTTAATATCTGAATTTTTAAAAATAGATTTTAATAAAAACAACATCAAAAATGAAGAAGGCTATCATTTAATTTTATTTATTATATAAATATGTTCAATATATGAAAAAGAGGCAAGAAATGCATTGCTGAAATATGATGTTGGATTAATATTAAAACTTTTAGATTTAGCTCAAATGATAGACATCATTTTATCATTAAATTGATAGAAGGATTATAATAATTCTCAGCAAAAGTAATTTACTTTATGAAGAGATAGCAATATATATGCATCCAAATTAGTCATTTACATCTGAAGATGCTGATTCATAATATACAAATGCACTTACTCATGCCATGAATAAAAAGCCTACTAAGATTATCTTGAGAATTTAAAATAAGATATGAAAATTATACCAGCTATTTTCATTATCTTTGCATACTTACAAACAATATATTTAATAAAAAAATTGAACAAAAATATAATATCACGTTCACTATTATGTGATTTAAAATCTTTCTATTAAAGTAAAGCTAGGATTTCTGAGACAAAACCTTAACCCTCCCCCCTCCCCACCATCCAATATTTAATTTTCATAATATTTTTTCTATTTTAGTGATCAAATACATTGAGTATAGGTTGAATTTTATCGTAACCAAAATGAATGAAATAATTTTAAAATACAGCATACGAAATAATAAAACAAAACAAAAAATATATATCTATAATATAGTCTGATATATACAGAACTTAGATTATAAATTTTAGTTAATAAAAAAATTTTTTCAGTTATTTGACATCTATAAAAAAGTAAGATAGCTTCTAATATGGACTCCCAAGTTGTGAAACAGTAGGAGTTTAATGAATTGTGGCTAATAATAAAATGAGTGCACTGATCAAGATCAGAAGATAAAAGAATAAGAACAGATAGTTTAGCTTATAATAATCATTAAATATGAAGCTACAGCATTAGATACTGATAGAATAAGGTATCTACATTTGATTTTATATTTATTGATTCTTTAACACTGCTTTGACATCATGAAACAATACTGGGATAATTAATCTATAAATTTCATATTCTGCCTACTTTTTATTTGAAAAAGTGATTTAAGTCATACTACTTAATACAGACCTATAAATTAGATTATTTTAAATTAGATGTATAATTTAAAATATCTTATTACTTGTAATTGATGTTTGTTTCAAATTTTTAGTACTATTGGTCTTTTCAATTTCTTATTTGGTTTTTGAACAAAAGTGATAAGGGGGGGAGAGGATGAAGGGAGAGAAAAAAATATGGTTAAGACTAAGTTTTTTTATTGTCTGACAAATTACTTTATAAATTAAAGGTATAATTTTAAATCCCTTATTACTTATAATTGATAAGTTTGGAACTTTTACTAATATTTGTCTTTGAAATTTTTAAATTTCTTATTTGGTTTTGAAAAGATGGGGGGGGGGGTACAGTCAATTGTATCATCAACTTTTATGAAAAACAAAATTCAAGGTATAAAACAAAGATCAGCTTTATTTTTCATCTAAAAAATGTTGCCTTTTTTCTTCAATACAAATTACAATAAAATCAAAAAAAAAAAATGTACTGATTTTGCAACAACAACAACAAAAAAGTTACAATTATTTACAGTGATTACCATTATCAATAATCTGAGTGTATGTCCTGAAGAACAGCTAGAAAGAAATCTGGTTCATTGCTATTTTGCCAAGGCAAATGTGATCCAAATGAGACAGCAAAATGGTTCAGATGCGCTTTTCTTGTTGTTGAGAACCGAATTTGAGACAAGGTGATTCACTTTTGACATCATTTATGATCATTGTGGTCTAAAAATTCCAAAGCATTTTCTTCAATGGCAATTATTTTTCCATAGAAATCTTTGAAAAACGCATTTATTTCAAACAATATGCAAATTATCAAGTTGGCAACTTTCTTAGAATCAAAATATCTTGCATTGTGACATCATGAAGTTTAGGTTTATTTTGACAATTCTTTTTCAAAATGTGAACAAAAATAATAATCACTATTAATGAACAACAGAAGTTTTATTTGTACCTTTCTTTATTAAAACAAACAAAAACATTCTAACAATATAAATGAAGAACACAAAATTTATTATTAGATTAATTTCTAAACAGAAAAAAACTATTTATATATTGTACAATATTTCCTCTAAGCTGTGCACTGTACAATTGCACAGCAATTTTACAAGCATTGGGCACTGCTTGGTGGATTTTGCATACTTCAGACATACCAAATTCCAATGAATAATTTTGATTAAAAAGATTAATAAATAGATTTGACCTGCACTTGCAATGGAGCATGGATGTTGCTATAGGGACTTCAGTTTTAATAGTATATATATCATGCAATTGAAAAAAACTAAAAATAATTCCAATATTATTACATTTTGGCCTATATATATAACAACACTGACTGAGTTTTACCTTTCCTCCACTGGTCATTGCCATGGCAAGACTTTTGACACAACTGGGATTGCAGTTAGAATGCGATGGTATTATTTTTTATTATTGTAATTTTTTTTAAAAATCATCCAATATAAATATTTTACTTTATAGTCCTACAAATATTGAAACTTTCAGAAAGTCAATATAATTCTTTATTGAGTTAATCTAAAAATAAGAAAAACGAATTTAAACACGAATAGCTCTCCTAATCAGCTGACACTCAAATGCTATCATCATCAAAAATTATAATTACTAAATTTGGGATATTTTTAGATATTGAACCAATGCAGGTGAAGTCATTTGTAAAATTTACTGAAAGTCAAATTCAAAAGGTGAATTTTCTACCATTAAAAAAGGGCCAAATGAAAAATAGACTATCTAAAGTGACATTTAAGTCAAAAAGTCCACAATGATTTGATTATTGCCATCTGAAATAAAAACAATGGAGGAATTTTGAGAATTTTAACATAAAACCTGGAAAATTATAATCTCAGATATAAAACACCAAATACAAGAAAATGAATAAAACATGATTAAAATTCTAATAAATAATGTTATTCTAACAATTATCATCAATTCATCAATGCTTTCTATGCAATCTATACATGATTATGTAGATAAATATCGAGTGGCATGTATATTTCCGAATCATAGCATAGCAAAAATTATTTCTTCAAATTTATAGAATATATAAATTTAGTCATATATAAAGAAATTATTGATGAAGTTGAACATCATTTCATTGTTTGATAGTTGATGAAAGCATGGATATTTTGGTAGAAAAAAACAAAATTATTTAAATGAAATACAAAACAAAATTTGAATCCAGCTATCAGACAAATTTGTGTTATTCTTTTGTTATAGGGATAAAAAAAAGTTTTATTAAGAAAAATAAACTTAATATATAGAGAGAGCTTGCAAATAAGCTCTTAACAAGCTTTGAATATCCTAGCACCTCACTGAGGACGCCAGTAGCAGAAATTGGTCTGGGGTTGGGGATATTCTGCAAAACTTTTTAAGAGCTTATTTGCGAGCTCTATAAATAACATTTGTAATACAAGCTTATTAAATTAGATCATGTGACATCTGACTTGGATTTTTTTTTGTAATTAAATAAACTTGATTTACAAAAAAATAGGTATGTTTACCTCTGAAGGAGAGTCTATAAGGTTAGGAAAAGCAAATAGTATAGCTGTTTATCTGATATATTTCACATTTAGTTGAACGGCACTATGTGGCTCACAGGGAATATCTATGAATAGATGATGCATAGAAAGATTCCATTTATTATGAATATTAAAATCCTTTTAAGGACAATATATACAATGTTTAGTACCTCATCTTTAAGAATTGAAAAACTTAAAAAAATGGCCAACATTTTAGAAATTGACTTTATATCATTTAGATCTCTTAGTGAAGGAAGATGGATAACTAAATATTTTGCATTAAATGATCTGATAAAAAATTATAGCATTTTAATAAGTTCTTGCAAAGAACATGTTAAAGAAATCAATGACCCATTAAATAAATATTGAACTCACAATATCAAATAACATGTATGTTTCTTCAAAATATACTTGCTAAATTATCAGCATTAAACAAAATTTTGCAAAGGTCTAATTTATCATCAATGGAGGGGATGCATTAATTTGCAAAGGCAAAAATTAATAAATTAAGAGCACAATGTCTACATGATGCCTGTTAGAGTGTGGACATTAAAACTATTTTAGATTCCAATGATTATATAGATACTTTGCCAATACTTAAATTTATCCAACTGCCTTGTAATCATTTGGATAACAGATATCCACAAAATATATAAATGATTGGAATGCCTTGGATCGTTTTGTAATGAAAAATAATTTAAATACAGAGCATGGAAAAAATAATCGAAAACATTCATTTGTAAAATATGAATCTATTATAAATTATAAAGATAAAAACCATATAAATTTAGATACAATTTTAGAAATTAAATTTAGATACAATTTTAGATCAATATGATAATTTGAAATTTTTAATAAATAAAAAATGTAAAATTGGAATAATCAAATCATTTAATGATTGTTATAAATGTCTTTAAAGATCAAGAATGCAAAGAATTTGAGTACTTTCTGATATTTGGGCAATTTTTCAAGCTTTCGTTGCAAATTATGAACATGGATTTTAGTTTAATTAATGCAATAAAATCAAAATCCTATAATAGACTGGTAATGAACATTTGGACAATTTAATAAAAATTAAGAATTATATCGCCAGAAAAGCAGATAAACCTAGATAAAGTTTATAAAATTTGGATATCATAAACAATGACATGAAAAATTAAAGGACTACTATTATTAAGTTTTGTTATTATTTTTGTTATATTCTACAATATTTCATTATATATTGTGCCCTTTTGTATGGGTCACCATTTAAGTTTTGTGCTAATTTAGTAGAAAATTTTAAATTTAAGAGGTATTTAAAATGTGTGATGTTGACTTTGCTTGTGGTAATGTTACCATAAGTTTAATTAAAGCAATCTATGAGTATTTGATATGTGAATTGTGTTGGTATTGAGAAGATATTTAAAATGATGATGATTATGATGTAATACTGCATTAATAAATTTAATAACAAATGTTTAAAGCTAAAGTATTTAAAAGACAAGTTAAAATTAGACAAAGATATTTATTTAATTTGAAATATATGTTAAAAGTGAATAAAAATATTTTAAATTATAAGTACTTAAATTGAGATTAATATTTGATTTTAATCATATCAAATAATTATTTTAAAATCTGATATAATATCTTATTTATTTTTAAAAATAAATATTTATTTTAAAAAAGCAATTGTTAAGTTTATTTTTAGACAAGCGTTCTTGTGTTATAAAGAACAGATGTTATACACACATGCGTGGAAGTTGTCTAATAAAGTTGCATAATTATTTTAAAAAAATCATGTTATAAAATTTATAAATAATACGTGAGTTATCACGAGATAAAAATAAAGATATTAATGTAAAATATTAAATTTGATTTTATAAAATATTGTCTTAAAAATATAACGTATTTAAAAAGATTTAGTTTATTTTAAATGATCTTATAAAAGTTAAGATTTAAATCAAGTGAGAAATAATATTTCAAAAGAATGTTTAATAGATTTAAATAAACGATAAATATTGTTTTAAAAGAATTTGATAAAATATTAAATATTAAATAAGTCATTATTTATTTTTAATATTGTGTTGGTAAATATGTAAATAAGAAATTTTGATTGTTTAAACCTACCAATCAGATAAGGAGTTTCTGGCAGTATATAAGCTGGATTCAATTGTTGAGGGGGTCTCTCTACAATAAAACTTCTAAGTCGTTTGTGCTATTAAAAAAATAGCCAAGTAAATTTAGAAACGCTCTTAAGAATCAGTTTTAAAATTATAAGAGTGTTATTGTATATAATTTTATAAAAGTTTAAATAATGAATATGCAGTAGATATCTTAATAATTCCCTATCGTCTTCTCAATATCGAAACTCAGTTTACGTACAAATAATCAATGGAAACATCACGTATCGGAGAAATATATCAGAAACTTTATGCTATAGAAGTAACAGACGCTGGATTAGTACATAAAACTACAAGATGGAGAAAAGTAGTATTTTGGACTAAAAATAGTTTTCAAAAGTTAAATTACTATTGTCTATTACTAATAGATATTTTAAAAAAATATAAATATTTCTGTAAAAGAAAGTATTTTGACAAATTATAGAAGTAAAATATGTATCTTAAGGAAAGATATAAGATGCAGTAGTAATTTTAAATAAATACTTGCCTTGTTAAGTCTTTATGCTTAAAAGACTAGAGATTGATAATTTGAAAAGGCAAATATATTATAAGTATAAGTATTTTAAAAAATCGTAATATAATAAAATTATTTTATTAAAGTTATCTAAACGCTGGACGTTATAGATGAAGAAATTAATTCTTACCGGAATATGGTATTTATAAATGCGCAAGTACTACATGGATGTCCAAATCAAATCAAACTAAGCCAAGCATGCCAAATTGATTAAAAAAAAAATTCAATTTAAATAATTTATAAACTATGAATTAATTTAGAAATAATAACTTTTAAACGATAATCTATGAAGAACTGGATCCAGAGAATTTATAAACTATTTTTTAATTTTATTTTGTTTTCTTGGGGAACTTATTTTTATTTTAAAAAAAAAAAAGAACGTTATCATTTTTTATTATAAACTTTCAAGAAACACGTGATACAACGGAACAGGAAATAGTGTTTTATTGACTTTATACGGAGGATATTTGTTAGAACTTTTATGGTAGGACAAAAGTCGACGATGGACTATGTAATATGATTTTTTTTTATTTTATTTATTTAACATAAAATTTAAATATTATTAAACTCTTAAAAAGTAGGTTAGGTACATTTATTAAATAGTAACTTAAAAATAATATAATAATTAATTACATAAACTTATTTTTATAATTAATATAACACGGAATATTCTAATGAATGTTTATGAGTGAAAATGTGAATGATTTTTATTTTATGAAGCTGCAAATTCCGAAGAATACTGGATAGCAGAATGGACATTATTATTATTATGGTAAAAAATATTGTATAATGATTTTTAATGAATTTAATATGTTTTTCTTTAGATCAACTGAATATTATGTTGTTGTAGAATGAATGGATAAATATATTATGAAAACACATACATTATATTGACAACAAACTTTATTAAAATATGCATAATTTTTAATTTATAATATAAACATGATACAACATTATGTAAAAGCTTAGAAATAATTATATGATTCTTTCGTAAATAATTTTGATATTTTTATTTATGCTTAGTATTAAAATGATGTTTATTATTTATCTAAGTAATTATTTTATTTTTGCAATTTAGAAAAGGATTTTAAAAGTCTATATTTTTGTGTATTTTGTTTATTGAATAAGTTAAGTTACGTTATGAGTAGAAGCCTATATTTAGATTGAAAAGTTTACTAAGTATAGACAATATAGTATGAGTAATTTGGATAATGAATATTTTATTTGAAGTTGATATTTGTTTTCCGGAAAATGTTTTAAATGAGTTTAGAATATGTTTTATAGATAGAAATTTATTAGAAAGGTTAGTAAAGCACATAGGGTAAAATAATGATTTTACACAGAAAGGAATCATAAAATTTATCTAATGTAATGTTTTATGAATTTAAAATTGATAAATGATTTAAATATTAATGTTTGAATAATACAGATATAGAATGCATATTTTATAAAACATATAACAGGAATTACATTAGGTGGAATATAATTATAGCCAATCATTTGTTTTACATTATAAAGAGATATTGATTTTATATACAGATATTAAGCAATGCTAGTAATAAAGTGAATACATGATAATACATTATAAATGATATTTAATTAATGTAGCTATTTAATTAGTAGAGCTACATTATGTACACATGCTACATAAATAGTCTTGATATATTGTTATTTGTAGTAATTAAAGTACAACTATTTATTTAAAAATCTAAGTTTAAGAAAAACACACTATAATCATATTAATATAGCATTTGAAGGAATGTGTAATTGCTTATTAAGTACATAAGTTAATAACAGTGTAAGCCTCTTATATTTGTATTCCTATTTTTATTTTATTTGTTGTCATAAATTTTAAACTGTAAATAGTGTAAATAAATTTTATTTGAAGTTATTGTAAATAAATTTGTTAATTTGTTTTAAAAGTGTGTCGAGTTTCATTATTTTTCACCTCAGCATTTTGACATCAGATGATTTGAAATAAACATAATATTTGCACAAAATTGAATTTGTTATTATTACTTAGAATTGAATACCATATTTGCTTAACATTATTTTATAAGAATTGATTG
Organism: Epiperipatus broadwayi; assembly: GCA_028023455.1. Lineage (NCBI taxonomy): Eukaryota > Metazoa > Onychophora > Udeonychophora > Euonychophora > Peripatidae > Epiperipatus > Epiperipatus broadwayi. Next base: position 1,846,084 of record JAQFVV010012545.1, read on the forward strand.
ACATGAACATAAATATTACAATGGTCATAAGATGATTATAATGCACATTATAAGAATACAATATTGTTTATTGCCACAGATTATTAAGTATAAGATTTTGATCTATTTTAAAATGAAGATACCATATGAAATAAAAGATATACATATGATTGTTTATTTATTTAATGATTGATTATATCATAGAAATAGATGAGATTAAATTACACTCTAAGATTAGTATTATTTATTATTATTATTAAAATAAGTTAGGTGTATTTAAGTTTGATATAAAATCCCACATCATACTTATTTACATGATTTATTATTATTTTAAAACAGCTTAGAAGAACCTGAGATTATTTAATTATATTTTAAGTTAAAAGTTAGGAATTATTTTAGTATTATTAAAGATAATTTATTTCATTTAAAAGTCATAAGAATGCTATAGATGTAGTGGTAAGGTGATAAGGTAGTGGTAGTATTCTTATGCCATTGAGACAGTATCTTGGGAGATATTGACTCAGTGTAAATCTGCTTATTACTTTGTAACTTTACTTCGCAGTCTCATAATTTTATAAATACTTATTTAATTAGTATAATCTAGAACTATATTGATTTTGATGATTGATAATAAATTTCATTAAGATATGATAATATAAAAGTATATTAAAGATAGATATGCAAATTTTAATTAAGCAGAATAATGTAACTGAGCTAGTTGTATTTTAAACTATTTTATATATCAAGAAGTAAGGGTACAATATAAACTATTTTATATGTAATGCTGCAAATAAATGCTATATTTTGGTATCTTTATATATATATTTTACTGCACATTGATTGGTTTAATGTGCTTAGCTCAAAGACAATCTACTCTTAGAGAGAATATTTTAAATCATATAAAGGTTTCAATTTTATATTTTCTATTAAATTTTTTAAATATTCAAATACATATATTTTATGTATGTAAAATATGCTGAATCTTAAATTTACTAGTTAGTTATCCCAGTATTGTTTCATGATGTTGATGCAATGGATTATAGGTACACGACTCTATCAATACCATAGTTTATAGTCAATACATAGAATTAAAAATTAACATAATTTGATATCAAAAATAAGAAGGTAATCAATGGCAAATTACCACTGACAAAGAACAAATTTTGTCATTTGATCATAGAATTATGAAAATCTGTTTTCAATTAAAAAAACATATGATAAAGATAGAAGTTTTAATAATTATAATAAAAATTTGGTATCCTATTGACAGAAAATGTTTTATCATTTTATAACTGCAAGTTTAAGAATCAGGGTTCATTAAAGTATAAAATTTAGATCTTTATTTAAAAAAAATTCTAAAATTAATTATTAATCTTTATTTCCTATTCCACATTATGATAGTTATCAGTATTAATAGCGACAATAAAAATATTTTTATCCTCAACATAAAATATAAATATATGCATAATCACAGTGCATGTCTGTATTTGGCAAGTATACAAGTTTTAATTAAAAATTTTCTAATATATTATTAATATTTTAATATAATTTAAATTTTTAATATTACTTTAATAATTAAATTAAATGTTAAACGATGTGAAGCTTTTTTAAAAACTATCTTCTATTCAATCGCTTTGTATTTAAAATTAATGATTTTGTCAGAGATTAATGACATTTTTTTTAAAAAAAAAAATGGTTTTAATAATATATATATATATTCTTTTCTTTTGCTGTTTAGACTTACACTCCTAATCATAACAACAATTAAATAATTTCCACTCTTATATTTTTGATAGCACGAATGTGTGTAAAGAGACAAGAAATATTCATATTTTTAATGTAATTAATCAAATTTTTAACTAATATTTCCCCCCACAAAATTAAACATTCCTAAATTTATTTTGATTTCAGCTTTTATCTGTATTACATTTCCAAACTAATTATTCTAACAGAACTTTTTTAAAAAAAGGAATGTAATATCTTCTCCAAACTTTTGTAATCCGATTTTTTAAAAAAAAAAACTAGTAATTTTCACTAGAAATTTTTTTACAGCAGTTAATTAGCTAATAAACTTAATTTTACATAAGAAAAATTGACAGATGCTAGAGAAGTATTAAAAAACCATTATTTGCTGATATGTTTAATATTTAAATAATGGTACAGGTTTATTTCTGAAACAGTTTTAATTAATCTAAATAACAGTAAAAATAATCTTTAAATAATCTGCTGCAATCCATAAGGTATCTTCAATAGCCCCTAATAAAAGAAATGTGATGATAAGACAGCATTCATCTGGCTTGCCAATTGGATGGTAGTGAGAGTTTGAGCAAGTAAATCTGAACTCTTGCTTGAAGCATAAATCACAAGCTTGAAATTATAATATTTTGATTAGATTATGACTTCATGTAATTTATATTTAGAAAGATTGGTGGTTAAAGAAAAAAGAAAAGAATCATTAATGAAATAAATGAACAACATCTAAAGGATGAATATGCTCAAAGCTTGCTATTCCTAACTCTAGAATCAATGATGATATTTAATAATAACATTAAACCTACAAGTTAAGCTATTCTTTGAGAGAAAATGCAAAAAACAAATGTAAAAAAAATATATAAAAAATTTCCTGATGTCAAATTATTATGAAAAAAAAGGATGCACAAATACATTCATGCACATACTTTGTTAAAAAATTAAATATATATATTAATTGTTTTTAAAAATTCTTTTTTCATCCATTTTCAAAAATCTTAAAATTGTGAAGAAATACCAGTATGAATTTTTTATTTATTGGATGATATATTAACAATCATTCTACCGAATCATTACTTTCAATTATATTTTGTTTCATATCAGAAATTTTTCAAGAATGTGATTTTAATAATAAACTTAGTACATTCAATAGAATTATTAATATCATTTACTTTCTTTTATTACTTTTATAATGTTTCATATAATTACAATAAACTATTGACGGTTTTGCTTGCCCCAGCAATCTTCTTCAGAACTTCTTATATTTGAAGTTCTGAACAAGATTACTGGGGCAATTGAAACCATCAATAGTGGGTTGTAATTATATGAAGCATTTTAAAAGTAATAAAGAAAATAAATGGTATTAATATATTCAACAAAAATAATAATAGAAAAATAAAAATTTTCTACAACACTTAGATCAAATTCATAAATTAAAAAGAGACATAGAGATAAAGAGTAATTTTGTAAATATTTTCAAATATTGTCTGAAAAATAATAAAACTTTAGAACAACTGAGAAACATTAATAATTAACAAATTGGAAAATTTAAAAGAAAAAAAATCTTAAGATAACTTTGTGCCCATTTGTTTGCAACATTTACTGAGGAAGTATTTCATTTATTTTTTTGTTTGTGAAGTAGTCTTTTAAATAGTTGACTGTAAGCAACAGACTAAAACTTTTTAGAGGAATAGTGAAAAAAAGCATTATTCAATTAGGCTTGCCAACTGCTAGGTGATAAGGGTTTAATGTTGTTGTTGTTGTTTTTTTCAAGAGCTTTATTGTCTTGGTTTAAATCTTTGAATTTACATGCTTACATTCTGTGTTATATAAAATTTTCCTCATGATTTTACTAAGTGTATTCTTGTTTTATCATCTAGTTAAAAATAAATAGATGTCCCTAAGAAAGCTTCTAAATATAAAAATATATTATTATTAATCATTATCATTCTACTTAGAAATGAAACCTCTTTTCTCCATATGTCAGCAAACTGCTCATTTTATTCAATTATCTCATATTGTCTCTTTTTGGGTCTTTACAATCTTTTGAAATCCCTTTATCATTTTTTTAGCAATAAATTTAAACAAGCTCCATTCCATTTCAAATTCTTAATTTTTTCAAAGTCTGCAATAATATTTATATTCTTACTCAAATATTTTGTTTCCAATCTCTTTTTATTCCAACACATAGCTATTCATACTTCTGTGAGTAGTCTAAAGACCCTATAGTGACTTCCTGTTAAGTGTCTGAATTTCAGACCCATATGTAAAGCCTTCCTTTTCAAACACTTAAGCATATTTTCATTTAATACTAAATTATTTCTGCCAAAAGTACTCTATTCAAGCTTGATTCTAATATATATATTACATGCACGTAAATAGCTATATATGTATAAAAAAGTAAATAAGATACAGAAAAAAATTTTTTTTTAATATTTGGTGCATATATTGTAACAATGTGGGATATAATTTGGAGATGAATCTGGGGTGATGGCAAATCATCATCATTCCCAAGTTCAGGATATTTCAAATAATTTTTAATATCACAAAAATATATTTTATATATCAAACAGATGTTATATATTCAAGAGAGCATGAGCAATCTATAGAGATCACTCTGAGAGATCAGCCAGCTATTCCTCTTAGATCAACTATGATTATAATTAACCATCAACGAGCATTATAAATAAGTAAAAAGTCATCTATCAACATCATTGATGAGAATATCATCATCAAAATAAATCAATACAATAAATCAGAATAAAATCAACAGTCCATCTTGTGGCTGAATTTGAACAATAAAAATATATATCAACAGTCAATTTGTTTACTGGATTGGACATGGGTCTTCTGTAGACCAAGTCAACTATTAGCCTTTGCCAACTTGGACAATTATTTAAACATAATTTGGATGCACCAACTAAGTGCTAATCCATCAAAATATATAATAATAACAAATCAAAAAAACAATAATGCTGGACATTAAAACATGCTCATCATCAATGCTCTGGCCACTTTGTATCATTACTGTACTGGCCAACTATAAACTTCATTTCTAAAACTAAACTAGAGTAAAATGTAGTGCAGGGGCTTTAAGGAATATAACCTTAGCACCATTCCAGGATATATCAATCATCATCATCATCTGGATGCCCTTTAAACATTAAAACATTCCCATTTATATATCAGCCATTATTGCACGAATCTAGCTCAGAGAACATAAACTCATTACTGTATGGTACCAAGAGATGATGGAAACAGATATATCAAAATATTTAGAACTACTGGAATAATTTTCATAATTGGACACAAGTTTATTAATAACAACAAAAAATGATATTAAGGTCTATAGAATTAAGCTACACATCTGTAGAATTAAGCTACACATATAAGCCTTCTGATTTTGATTAACATAATAATAATAACAAATTATCACATTATGATTTGCATATATGTGATTAATACAAAATTCAAGTTATTACATGGTGGTTGATTAAATTTTACATATATATCCTATTTGACAAGCATTGACATATTTTAATCTGATATAATACAATTATTAAAAATTATTTTCATAATTATTCTTTGTTGAAAATACATAAAATTCATTTGTTATTTTGTAATAAACTTATCTTTATCGATTAGTTTTCTTTTTTTAAAAATATATATATATTTTACTATCAACTTAATTTTTTTGGTATTAATCCTTTAAACATGCGCACTGCTTGATGGCATTGTTTCTTTGCAAAATCATATAAAGTGTGACATTACCGGGCCAGACTTTAATTTTACAATGTATTTTTGACTTTAATTTTACTATGTATTTTAATTGTTTGTTGTTTTTTATCTTTTTTGTTACGATTATTTTTTGGTTGAACTTTTTTTTTTTTTAATAAACATTGTCAACATTTTTTAAAAAATCTTTTCATAGTACAGACACGGCTTGTAACTTTTACAGGGCTGGCTTTAATTTGATCAAGTAGTTGAATTGTTTTTGGTCTTTTTTTTTTTTTAACATGTTGTTATGGTTAATTTTTGGTTCAACTTTTTTTTGATAAACATTGTCAAGCTTTTTTTTTTTTTGACTTTTTTTATAATACAGACACATACACAAAATGTAACATTAATTTGATAAAGTAGTTGAATTGTTTTTGGTCTTTTTTTAGATGTTACGGTTAATTTTTGCTTCAAATTTTTTTTTTTAATAAACATTATCAAGCTTTTTTTTTTTACTTTTTTGATAATACAGACATACAAATAAAAGGTAACATTACAGGACTTGCTTGAATTTGATAAGGTAGTTGAATTGTTTTTGGTCTTTTTTTAGATGTTGTTACAGTTAACTTTTTGGTGCAACTTTTTTTTTTAATAAACATTATCAAGCTTTTTTTTTTTTTTAAATCCAGACATGCACACATATATAAACAGAAAAATAGCAATCAAAACTGTTTTGCTTTTTGGAAAAATTGTTTTGCTTTTTTATAAAAATCAAAACACAAAATCAACTGTTTTTGAGTGTCTTAAGGTTAGTTGATTTTTTAAAATCATCATTTGTTATGAATCCTTTAGCCGTTAAGAAAAAATCATGCTTTTCATAACAAACACATCTAAACACAAAAACAGCAATGAAAAATTTGTTTGTTTTTTCTGATTTATTCATCAATATATGAAAACAAAATTTCAAGTGAACTAGGAACAACAACCAAATAAAAAAGCTAAAAAAACATTTTTACAAGTTTCTAAAGAAGTTGCTGCTGCTGTGGAGGATTGGCTCTCACAGATATCTCTGAGAGGATGGCCAAGAAAATGACTTCTTCCTTATGCAAACGATGTCAAATAAATTCTGCCAGGTAGTTGTCCAGCAATTTCCTGGCAGTTCTGCGTTGTTTGCAGTTTTGCCACTTCAACAGGCCCCAAAGACACTCAACATTTTGCATGTGAACACCCATGGTCGGATCCACAAAATTATAATGGTGGTTAACTGTCAGGTGTTGAAAGCCTGCAGATCTACCATCTTGTAGCCCTGCCAACAATCAGAGTAAATAATTGACTCGGGCTTTACAGTCTTTCAGGGCCTGCATAAGTGTAGATGCCAATAGGGAACAGTTTCAGAAAACATTCCCCACTATCATGACACACATCCCAAAAATCCACTGCTGTGGAAGGACCCGGCCCTGGTGGTTTTTACGACAACTCCACATAGTCTCATCCACCTTGACAATTAAACCTGGTTCACCTATTTGACAGCAAGGTCTGGCTTCCAAGCTCTCATGGCACAGCTCATGCAGCCTATTGTTCCAATATAGGATGGCATTCTTGGACAGATCGAGCTTTGAGCGGACCCCTTCAATGGTTAACTGTTCATGGCTCCAGTAGTAGATAACATGAAGTGCTTTAGACAACAGGATTCTTGAGCCGCCAAACCAACTGCCATTCTTCACCAAACATCTTCAATCGCACAAACGTGTCGAACATCGGAACTGATTTGTTTTATATGTATGATAAATTCTCATCGATGATCCACAAATGCAGGTCTTCTGATTTATATTTTTTGATTGCAGAAATGAAACCACTTCGAAGTCTGTTGATGGCAAATCTTTCAAGCAGAAGATTTGTTTGCTGAAATACGCCATTTTGTTTGTCTCGAGAAAACGTTACTTGACGCATGACCTTCTCAGAATTCGGTTTGTTCCTACATTCGGACTACTTTTGTCATCTTCAAATTTCTCTCCACGACCAATTGAACTTTGTGACAATTTCATTTTAGTCAAATTGCGTAATTTCCATTTACCAGAAAAAAAAATCATTTTAAAATCAAAACTTTAAAACAGTTGACATCTCCATACTCTCACATAAGAAGGGAGAAAAAGTTTATGTGTGAGAATTCGCATAAAGTGACTCGCGAAGCACAAAGCAGGTTGTAATATTTATGTGCAATGTACAGGGTGTATTAGATGTAACATATGCCCTGCTGGGTTGCTTAAACAGATTATTATGTGATTCTACATATAAATAATGCCATCAAGCGATGCATGTGTTTGAAGGATTAATATCTTTTCTTTGTACAGTTAGATAAAAGTTCTTTAAATTTAAAATGTCTCTTTTTCTTTCATAGTCTAAAACACGATGGTATTTGCATTTCAAGTTATATTTTTGTAATGTCATTTTTTTAAGGAACTATTAAAAACAATTTCCGTAAAAATGTATATATATCAAATCATCTTTGGATTGATCCGTTTGACTCAAGCAAATTATTACTTGTTTTATTTGAAGGTTATAGATTCAAATGTCATTTTAAACCAAAGTAATTATATATAATGCTATCATAGGTTGCAATTAACTAATTATAATATCTTTAAATTAAATATTAGAAATTTAAAAATGTCTGTTAAATAAATTATTTTAAAACAATTCACTTTTGTATATATGTTTATCTGTGCTTCTCTCTGTATATAGCTGAAATAGCATATGTATACTAATTTTTCAAGCTTTCTCTTAGCAGACTTGTTTTTTGTGATTGTTTGTCATCATCAGAAAAATACAATCCAAGCAATTGTTGGCATCAGGTGATTTGTTGGCAAACCATGAGCTTCGTTCTGTCTAGGATTGGCAGGCTGTCTTCTAGAACATATTTAAGCAGCTAGTTGATCCATTTGAAGTTACCCTGGCTTCATAAATCAAAATTCTGCAGAAAACTATAGGGTAGCTACTGGACTGGTACTCCCTTAAATCTTTATAGGAGCTCTATATAACTCTGCTAGCTATTCTGCTTCTCAAATATACTATTAGTCAAGCCTTCTGGACAGCTCTTACAAAAACTGCAAGCCAAAACCGTTCAAAATAACAAGCCAGACTGAACTGATATTTTTTTTATCAGTCTTTTATAATCTTGGTTGGATCAGATGATAAAAACATAATGACTGTTTTCAATCTGTCTAATCCTTTTGAAAACAAGTTTGAAGTTTTATCAAAGTGTGATATACATATTTTTACTTAGAGATTTACCAATTAATTAAAAAATTTCAAAGACATTTTTATAATTATCAGAAAACATGCTTATTTTTAAATTTCAAAATCAGAGGTAATAATAATAATCATTTATTTAGACCTTCTTAAATGTTTTATTTAATAATAAAATTCTGTTTTAAATTCAGAATTGTTTTACCCTTTACAGTCATTATTATTCCAAGTGAAATGTAGAAAATATCTACAAAAATTTGTCTGTGTTTATTTCTACTTCTCCTTTACTTTATATATATATATGTGTGTGTGTGCGTGTGCGCACACACACCTATATTGCTGTGTGCAATGTAACCCAGATGATTAAAATATATAATACATTTGCATATCTTTCAGAATGAAAACCTCAGCTTTATTGCAACCATGTTATATTTTAAAATGACAATTTTTAAAAAACAAAGTAATCCAAATTTACAATCTAACAATATAACAAAAACAAAACAAATACTATAAGTATATAAGTAATATTTACAATTTTAAAGACTATATATATATTTAAAAAGACTATATATATATTATTCACATATGAAAATTATAAATAATGAAAATATTTTTTCAAAAAAAAAAGTACAAGTGATACTGGAATAATTTTGCTAATGGTATCATTATTAGAAAAGACTCTTAAACATAGCTTTTCTAACTTCAGAAAAAAAAATTAAGAGAAAAAGATAAATAACAAAGTTGAAAATGAAGTTGTCATATCCTAAGTCATAGTCAGCGAAGAGATCACTAATGACATAAGCACCTCATAATAACCAGGTTCTACAGTAACAAAATTACCTAAAGATAGTAAAATAAAATAAAAAATGATGAAAAAAATTATGTCAGAACCAATAACTAGTTTCTTGATGACCTTTCTATTACCAAATTGATACGTATACACATACAGCAGATGAATTATGCATAAATCTAATTTAAAATCAGACTATAAATCCTTCTGTAGTTACTTTTATCATAAATGAAAAACAACTAGACAAGTTAGCAATAGTTGAATAAAAACATAACTTCTCTACTTCATCAATCAAGGCAATAATATTTTGGTTGTTGATAATTGAAATAAAATCATTTCATCCCACAACTTTTAATACTTTTCTTGAACTTTATTTATTTTATTAAACCACATTAAAGACTTTAGCTATTAAATATTCAACTTCTAAATTTACTTATTGATTGGTAAATAACTATCCAATTTGAGCTAGTTTATTAAGGTGATGCAAAAATGCTATCTCATGTTTACATTTGTTAATTCTTTATGAAGTTACAAATTGACCTAAGAGAAAACCTTTTATTACTTTACTTTGTTTGGTGATCCCAATGACTCTTACATCTATTAGAAAAATAAATTTTGTAATTCCAAGCATTAACTTTTAAATTTTCAGTTTCTATGAATATATATTAATAACATTATTAGTTTTTAATAAAAACTCAATTTCAATTGCAAATTTATTTTCATTTCAGTAAGTAGAAAAACGATTTTTTTTTTTTTCTGATATAAAAACTAATATGTTTAAGATATATATAACAAATATTATTGTTTTATAGTAGGATCTCATGGTCTAGAAAAATTGTCTTTAGGAAGAAAAATATTTATGAGTAAAGTATATAGTGATACCTAAGCCTATAGCTAAAATCAGAAAAATATTTATTGAAATTTACTTAAATTTGCCATTCAAACATACAATTACTGTAATTATATTATTTTTCCAATATATATTTCATTTTAAGAATCAATGACATGGTCCAAACATTATGAAATATAAATGAATTTTCTATATTTCCACAAATATATAATGGATATCGTTGCTGTACCAGCTCAACTTCTGGAGTTGTTTTAAATTAATATTATATCCACTGCTGCTGTCAGTTTGAAACAGCATGTCCTATGGATGTTAATGAATACTACATTTCCCTTCTATGGAGTTCAAATCCTAGAACCAAAGCACCCAATAAATGACTATTTTTAATAATTAAAAGATTCTTCTCAGATAAAACTGTAAGTTCCACTTCTCATTGATCTTACTTATTCCATAGCTATTGCTATAGCTTTGATTTCTAATCTTTTCTCAAGAGTAAACAGTTTGATGATTTAATTTTACTTTTCTCAAAAATTTGTGGGAGTTCACATTGAATTAGATAAATATACAACTTTACTTAAATAGAAAAAAATTAAAGAAACAGGCCATAATGTAAAGGGACATAAATGACACCATCAAATGATTATGATTAATTAGAAATTAAAGTTTCTAGATTTATTTTTATCTAGTGTATGAATTTTTTTTTTTTAAAATACATTAATATTAACAAAATATTATTTAAAATTTGTAGAAATTACAACTAAAAAATAAATTCATTGATATTTTTTTTTTTTTAGTAAATCCTTCAATTCTGTCACTGTAGCAATAGATTTCACAAAGATTAACTGCACAGTTCCTCTTTAGCTATTAAATTCTATTTATGAAGTGATGGGAGCAATTACCACTGATTGTCTGAATCCCATGATGAGATTCTACTAACAAATCCAGTTGGTTTTAAGGTTGAACCTGGAAATGGAAATTTTTTGAAATCTTATAAAAAATCCAGTTATATGTCACAATTCTTAGTTTGTAAATTTTTGGTAGAACACCAGAAAGAGGATCTTGATTAGAAATTTTTTTATGGCAAAACTATACTTAACATCTTTATATATATTTTCTGTGAATCACCTTTTGATATCTGGTAGAGAAATATAAAAAATAACAGATAGTCCACTGCAAAAGAGTAGACATAAATGTATCTAAGTTTAGTATGGACACTTTTTTTTCTAAATAAGATACTAGTGTTAAGGTGTCCATAAAATATTTGTATCATAATTCCACGTAGTTGTAACCAGTTTCCAAAGAGATTATTTTAGGTTTAATCCTAAATAAATGAGGAAAATAAATTGGACTATTATCCAAGATTGTGGAATATTATTGCAAATGGTTACATTCAGATTATAAAATGTTTTCCTGTTATTGAGCATATTGTCTTTATTTGATTAGTAATTAAGCATCACATCAATCTTTGAAAAAAATATCCAACTTTTTTATGTCCTTATTGAGATAATTTTTCTATGTCTGTCCAGGATCTCTTTTATGAGGTCAACAATGTCATCAGCATAGAAGAATTTCATACATTCTATATCTAGAAAATCACTGATGAAAACATTAAATAGTGATAAAACTGAAAACTGTGATAGTTTATAAAATTTTGTATCTACTATGATTATCATTCAATGTTATTTGAATTTTTTTCCTGGGGAATATTTTATCAAATATATTAATGCTTTAAGGATTTTAAAAACTTTTCATAAGCTGGATTAGATCAATAAAGAGTAGTATGAATTTTAGTTTATTCTAAATGCCTTTTTATAATATGACTTGTTAACAATAAAACCTTTTAATAGCCATTCCTCCTAGCTTAAATCCAATATTCTCTAAAGGAATATGGTTCTTAACTATTGCCAAAATTCTTGTTAATTTGTTTTATTCAAATATTTTATAGGGAACATATAATAATGACACTTAGTGATAAATTTTGGACCATTGTTGGGTTTACTTGATTTTAAGACTGTTTCAGTTTTATTTTTATGCTAATTTTTGGAATAATTTCTGTATAAAGAATGTTGCTGAATAGTTTTGCCAATCATTCTTTCAATTTAGGTCCTAAATTTCTTAGAAATTCTGGCAATATACTGCCAATTTTTGGGGTCTTTCCTTGTTTTAAACAATCAAGGGCTAGTTTAAGTTCACCAATCACTAATGGTTTCATTAGGTTGACATTAGTCTAATATTATTAAAGAGAAAATTGCAGTTCTGTTCTAGTGATGTTTTTTTTTTCTTGTTCTATCAATCTTGGATTTAAAAGACTGATACATAAGATTAGCAATTTCAATAGAAATGACAGCAATAGTTCTTTTTAATGATGCTTTTGCAACTACCAAACTCATATAACAGATCTTGTGAAGTTTTGTCTTTATAGATTTTTCTTTTCTAATATCATTCAATGATTTAATGTTTTTCACAATTTCAGGATTTTTCATAGATAAATAATACCTTTAAAGAGCACTAGTGATTTTGTTCCAACCTGAAATGAATTGCTTTTGATATTCTCGAATGATGGACACTTTGTGGACACTTTGATAGTTGTTATTATGAGTCTGTTAAACCTATCATAGCCTAAAAAAATGAAGAGATGTTATTAATATTTCATTCAAAGATTCATTATATCAAATCCAAAAAACTTTCCTTAAATTTAATACCAGAACAGAATAATTTTCAACTATATAGCAATATGAATTCCGAAAGTGATTAGATATTGGCCATTGGGGGAATGATCCAATATCAGTAGATCAACAGGTGAAAACTATTAAAAAAAATTATCAAGATTTCAGTTTTTTAAAAAAAATTATATTCTCTGTTCAAAGAAAGATAGAATGGGATAATTCTATAAGAATATTAAAAAAATTACATGATTTGAAAAATGAAAAACTGGGAAATGGCAATGCCAAAAATCTCTTAAATACCAAAGAATTATGAAAGATAAAAAAATAAATTATTACAAAAAAAAACAGACTGATTAAATTAACAACTAATGTACTTTTAAAAAAAGTGAATAATAATTATACGTATATGACTAAATAAACCTGTTCACCATATATTCGTCACTCATACATTAAAATATTTTTTTTAACAAATATCACCGTCTATCATTAATTCTTTAGACCCAAATAGTGGTTATCCTTCTAATGAAAATACTTCATAATTTTTGATCCATTGCTACTTTCTTTAATTCAATACCGTACCAATTACCAAGGTTTCTGCATAAGAAGTAAATAAAATGTTCCCTTTGACTATTTTCCAAGTATTTACCCCTCCATTATCTCTCCAAATAAAATGAAGTGATTCAATAAATGGCCTGTGCAATTCAACTTTCTGTCCTAATTTGAGAGACAAAAGATCTTTTCAATCAAGCTAAACATCCTATCATTTGATTATTTTCTCTATACATTTTCTTCCTTATTTTTCTCCATCTCTAAAAGTCCCTAGTCTCCTAATTATTAAGAGTCCACGTCTTTGCTCCATTGAGTATTTAACCAAATGTATGACTTCATTATTCTCTTTAAGAGATTAAGATCCAATGAATTTGATTATTCTCAGTATCGTCTTTTCATAATTAATATTTCCAGTATTTATTTGATCTAAATATTCAAAGTGTCTAATACATTAACACATATTTTTTTGAATTCTGAATATTACCACTGCTCTGATGTTTTGAATATTGTTTCTATTAATATTTTCTATCACTTTAACCAGTATTTTTGAACTTCCAGACAATATTGTTTGATCATGCATATGTTCTGTAATTTTTCAATGAATTTGCCTACATACTTTTAACTCAAATTTTGTACAGTAATAAAGATTCAAAAATTTAGCTTATTATTATCACATGCTATAAAATATCATGTCATTCTGGTTCATTTGATTCACAAAAAACTTTCTCACTCTCTATGTTCATTTATTTTATGTCTTCAGTTACTTTGTAAATTCTAATCATAAACCTCTCCTATCATAGTCATCTCATTGTACTAACTGGGTTACTAGAGAATTGTGTGTTTGTGCAAGTACATTTTCATTCTTTAATTACTTGCAGATCAATTTCTGATTTCAATCATTTTGTTTTTGTTTTCCTAATTTATATTCTTTGTTTTAATATTACTGGGGTTTTTTTTCTTCTAAATTTAGAAAGATCAGCTTATTAATGAGCAATTGTTAATAATGATGATGCTAAAGAACATTATCATCAGCTAACTCTAAAAATGATATAGGGAAGATATAGATGTTATCAACAGTTTTTTTTTTGTTCCTTTAGTTCATTCATCAAATAAAAAATTCGGCAGCAGAAACATACATGCTACTGGTTGGTATTAATATAAAAAAGTAGATAATATTAAATAATTAAAATAAACAATTAAAAATAAAAATCATAAGTGTTCAAGTTACAATATATTTTTTTTAAAAAAAGTTTATTTATATTTCCAAATAAAATTTATATACAATAATAAACATTGCAAAAAATGTAATTAGATCTTCACATAAGACTTTAATTAATTATAAACTTAAGTTATTAAAATAGAGCATATTTTATAATTTTTTAGCTTTAAATTACATACAATTAATAATATGATAGAAAAGTCATTGGACAATTAAGATTTATAAGATATCATCAGTGCAGAATAAGACTTCTTATTCATTTAAATCAGGGGTGGGAAACTTCTGGCCTATAGACCAAGTTCAGTGCTCAAAAGTTCTGAATCCAGTCCCCAGACAGGCAAATGGCCTCGAAAGCGCTTATTTTTGAATCTTTATAGCTTCTCTTTCAAGTGCTTCACACACTTTTAATTTTGTATATTAAAATACCGAGTGAGAAGTTTAAAATTCTTAATAGTTTACAAATGTATATAAAATGGACATGTATAAAACTTCTATTTAAACACACATACTATAGTGCAAATATATATGCAAATAATGTATTAAGAGTTAAGTAAAATAAAATATTTCTTCCCCCAACCTCTTTTTCTCTCTTCAACCTTTATAATAATTCTACTTCATTCTATCAGTACAATATTCTAACAAATTATTGATATTGTGTGGTCTATCTGAATACAGATTTAATCTATAATATTGAGAGCATTTTGTTTGTTTTTATAATGATTTTTGCTGACAAACATATAACTAGTAAAAATAAGACTTGAATTTTATTTCATTTTATTTATTATTATTTTGCATTTATTTATTTTTTATTATTATTAAGATGGCTACATGAAGTAAGATCAATAAAAAGAGACACAGAAAATTGTGCAATTAAAAAAAAATTTGATCAATGCATATTTTTTTATATAGAAAGAAATAGTAAATCGATGTGCCTGATATGTCTGGAAAGTACTTCAATTAATAAAGAATACATTATTAAGAGACCCTTTATCAAAACATTCTGACTATAACAAAATTATTAGGGAAGAAAAAATATTAATTTTCTGAATGGGAGTTTATAAAAGTCTGCATTCTAACTGCTTTAAAATTAATCTGTCCAGAACATAAAAAGAAATTTGAGAATATATGTCACAAAAGATAGGTTCAAGATGAATCGGAAAATTTGTTATTAAATGTATAATAGTCATCAATAATAATGATGTTACTTTATTTTTAATTCACAAAAAAATTATGGCCCTCATTTAAATGGGAAAGTTGAAATTGACTTGCCAGTTGAAATGATGGCCTGCCCTTAATTATTAGAGGTAAATTAATTAAATTTTTGATCAAATATAGTAAGCTAATTTTTAAGACAATAATTTTGTGCGACCTATGAATGAGATTATATATATCTAAATGGTCCTTGGCAGAAAAAAGGTTCCCCATTTCTGATTTAAATAAGATTCTGTAACCACATTACCACCACCCTTTATGCTCTGTACTTCAGAGAAATGTTTTTTTTTTTTAATGTATTATGCTTTTAGTTATTGATGCTTTCCAGATAAACATAATTAAGTAGAGAATTATAAAGTTAGCATCTAAAGGTCACTCAAAAAACTTTGAAAAACAGATGTGAATAATTTGAGGACTTTTCTCAGATAAAAGCCAATAGGAATATTTCTTGTGACTCTGTACATGTAAAGTAGAATAATGAAAAATCAAGAAAACAAATAAACATTTTTAAAAACAGTGGTCTTGACTAAAAAACTTCACAAAATATGCTAACAGCCATAAAAATAAACAAGTGGATATCAAATTACATTTGAATTTCTACCTGAAGCACAAGTGATAAGATTACAATTGATTTATTTTTTATTACATTATGGGATAATACAAAAATATATGCTATTTAAAAAGATCAAAAATTAATAATGAAGATTACTATAAATGAAACATATGGATTCTATTTCCACATTGAAAAATCATATATTATAATGTCATTCACAGAATCTAATAGTAAAAATTATAATACAAAACTTTCAATAAAATTAAAACTGATCATTATTCCCAGAAATAAAATAATTGATAATTGCTAAAGAAATTAAGTGTTCAAATAATAGAATGATAGATTAAACTTTCATCAAAAGTCTTTAGTTGTCGAAACTAACACTATCATGGTGGTAAAGTTTAAGGGAGTTATTTGCAGTCAAAAAAAACAAATATGATATATAAACAAGCTGTATAATGGTTCATTTACAGTATATGATGAATATTTATGAACTTCATTGCTTAGACTTTACTGATAGTGAAATGATTTTAATATTATTGTATATAAATCTTAACAGGAACAAATGGTAGATGATAATAAACGAAAAAAATAAAGAGCTCAAATACTTCCCCTATTCAAATTATTGATGAAATAATGTTAGATTTACATTTCCAGATGCTAAGATTTAAGTTATTCAAAATCAATAAGAAACAATTCCAAATCCCAATCTTAATAAATTTATTAACAAAAAATTAAAACATAAAAACTAATATACAGTGTTAAGATAATACAGTAAATAACAGGAGTTCTTAGAAAAATATATTACTTTGAAATAAAATTAAAAAATTAACTTTCAAATATTATTCAATCTGCTATGATTCATTTGAATTGAAAGCACTTCAAAATTAATTCATATTCACTACTATAATGATGACAAATTTGATTATTGTTACTAATTATTATTTAATAATTCTGTTTAAAAAAATAATTAGATGATATCTTCCATTTAACTTTCATTCCATCATAGGAATTTATTGATAAACATTTAACAAATCTTTCTTTTAATATTCAACACAATAATAAATTCAAATCTCACTCTTTCCTCAATTTTATACTTATATTTAATAAAAGGCATATCAAAGTGTGTCTCCAAAATTTTTAACAGCACTTTCACAGTATTTTATGGATTTAAAATGGGTAGTAAAAGAAACAGAAATAATTAAATACCTTAACTCATCAATATTTTTTATATTTTGCAGGTAATGATTATTTTCTCAAATATTGCTTCAGAACTATTAAAAAAACTACTAAATGAAAGCAAAAAAGTATAACTAAAAAAAATTCAAATGATCTTCAATGGCTTTTCAAAAAAAAACAACTGATATTAAAGAATTAGACAAAGTAAAAACTTTAAATATCTTGAACATACTATTATTACAAATTAAAACATTACATATAAAATTAATGATCCTTAACATTAATAGAAGAACAATACAGAACACACTTTGATCACTTGAGATGTATATGGAGGTTAAGAGATCAAAAGTGAAATATAAAAGTGAGATAATAAATAGATAGCAATGACAATATCAAAAGAATTATGAGGCTGAGTTGGAGTTGGGTTGGAGATGCCACTATAAAAAAAAAAAAAAAGATAACAACTAAACTGAATCCCAAAACATTGTAAGAATTTCAAATAAAATTGTATGAATTGGATAAATGAGCTAAGGAAATATGCTGAAATAAAATGAGAAAAATAATGGATTTTAAAAAAGTAGATTAAACAAGAACAAATCATCATTCAGAGAAAGATGCGAGTAAAAAACAATAAAAGTAAATTATACTTGAACCAATGCACAAATTCAAACAAGTGTTTATTTAAAACATGATCACACTTACATAAAATAAAATTGAAAGACTGAAAAAGTAACATTGCTCTTTATAATATCAGAAGGATAAAAAGGTAATTCATTTTTCTGCCCAGAATAGTACTTATAATTTGAAAATTGCAAATCAGAATTGATGGAAACTTTTTCAAAAGTATTTATACTTAATATTCAAAACAATATAGATTTTTACGTGCTTTTATTTTTATGTATTTATTTTGCTCTGGATAGATAAAATATTGTAATTCAATTTTCACCTATTTCCCAATTTCTGATCTAGTTGAATACTTTACATACATATGCATTCCTAACAATAATACATTTTTTTAGTCTGCAAACAATTTTAGCAAAAGATTAGTGAAAATTTAAAGTGTAATACTGATGTTAACGGTGTCTAATGACTTTCCTTATGGTTTAAAATTGAATGATTTTTTGAAAACTGATTTCGATAATAAATAAAAATTTATTTAAAAAAAAAATTATTCACATAAATGCACCAAAAAGTAAAAATAAATATTTTTTTTTTCCAGCTTTCATAAATAAAAGTGTGAGTGAAGTCAGATTTCCAAAGAATCATTTAAATAAACTGGTGACTAATGTCCACTGATGTTAATTTCAAATTTATTTTAAACGATTTTCTTTGGGAATCTGACTTCATTCCATGCTTTTATTTGTGAAAGATGAAGAAAATTTATTTTTTACTTTTTAGTGCATTTACGTGAATAAAAAAAGCATTTCATTTTTAAAAAATTGACATTTCTTTATTAAGTTGGAATTTGGTTTTTGAAAAGATACTATCTTGGCTAAGACTGTCAAATATCACATGATCAATAGGATTATGGTGGCAGTGGTTATTAAAGAACCAAAATCAACAAAAAGTATGGATGCTGAACTGAGTTCAGATCTATACAACTATACAAGCTAATAAGTTTAGTTTGAAAACATTATTGTTTTCATTTTGGACTCAAAGCTTTATAGTTAGATAAGAGTAAAAGGTGGCTGCTGGATGGTTGCATAAGATCCTAAGATCTACATGCAGTACTCTCAGATCTGAGGCTCTTCATTGATGAAAGCCACAAGCTAGAAACTAGTCTGGGGATATTGGATGAGTAGGCACTAGATAGAGATTTTATACACAAGCCTTCTGGCATTCATTGATTACTCTGGCTTGCACTGAATAGCGCTACTGTATGGAGAGTTTTGCCTCTGTGATATTGACTAAATAATACTTCTTATCAAAATAAGCATATGGAATAAATTAAAAAGAATACTAATATTGCTTTATACATTGAAAAAATAGTGAAAACATTAAATATAATTTTTAATGCATTTTCATTGCTGTCTTATGATGAAGAAAACTCAGTAATGAAAAGGCATTAAGATTATATTTAATGTTTTCAATATTTTATCTATATATGAAGTAGTAGTATTATTCTTTAATTTAATATAGCATTTATGTAAAATAAAATTATTTCAATTTATTAATATATTTTTATTAATTTTTTTTTTTTTTATAATCATTCTTTACATTATTATCTCTTTATTCTAAGATGTTTTAATTGATTTTAATTAAATTTATTTTTTTAGATTTTTTTTCTTCTTTCATTTCAACATTAGTAGTTGTCTATTTCTGACTTATATAAATTTATTTATAATTACATGTTTATTATTCTTATTAATTTAAATTATGCAAGCTTTTTCATTTTTCTTCAAGCTAATATTTCAATAAAGAAAAAAAAAACAATCTATAAATAACCTGAAATATCATTTATTAATTAACAAAACACAGTGACTAATTCACATGAACATGAAGTTTTGTTGACAGAAATTGTTAACTGATTTAAAGTATGCTATTTATATTTAAATAAATTTATAAAATTGCAACAAGTAAAAAAATATAAACAATATTAAATATATATATATTACAATTAAGTTAATATTATAATACATTCATGTACTTATCATTTGAATATAAAATTATACTTATTCGTTAGAAAGTCAATTTATCAATATCACGGCTTAAATTATACAAATGAGATTCAGCACTAACACAATGTGAATGGATATCTATTAAATCTAGACTATTTGGCAACATATACATTTCTTAGAAGCTTCTTAAAAAATACTGAAGCAATGAAAAGTTTATATTAGTAACTACAATGATTTATCCATATTCATTATTGGCGTTCTCTTATTCAATCACTAGCTAACTGCAATTTTTTCTTCAAAGCATTCGTTATTCATTACATCTATGATTGGGACAGTTTTTTAAAACAAACTATGCAAACATAAAATAATCATTAAGTATGCCATGGCAGTGATTTTCACTGAATCCATCCAGAAACCCTATTTTATTTTTATTTCAGATTCAGACATCATAAGCTTTTAAAACTAAATTAAATAATCTGTACTGATGAGTAAATCTGTTAATCTGCCAATATATATATATATATTTTCTCATGTGTCATAGCATCATCCGGGAAGCAAACCCGCTAACCTGGGACAATTGCTTGTAAAGCAGCTGTCGCTAATCTCTCGTAGTTTAATTTAACATTTTGACAAAAGAATGTAAGCACTGAGTATTTAATTGAAGTGACAAGCTTTAAATTTTTTAATTTTGAATTTTCAGAATCAGCAATTATTTATTTCGTTAGTTGTTTTTGTTTTGCAACCTTGTCAATTACTCTTTTTTCATAGGGGTTCTTATTTCAGTTTCTGTAGGATATTATTGGACCAAAGCTAAGTATAGATAAAAACTTATACAAGCAAGATGTCTACATTTTTATATTGAAATATAAACTGTCAGCGTAATAAATTACAACAATAGTATTATTACCTCCTTTATATCTTACATTCCTTTTTACCATTTCAATTTAATCTATGTTTAAAACTCTAATTTACTGAATTTTTATATATATATAATAGAAATTAGGAATTAAGCTTATTCAAATTCTACATTCAACTAACTAATCAAAAAGCCTTCTAGCCTATTCACACTTGAAAATATATATCTATAATATTTAAGCAGAGGTCAATGCTCAATTATGTAACATGTAAATAACCATTTCACACCAAAAATAATAATAAAACAATTGGTATTCAATATTCTTAATGAATTTTTGTTTGTTTGTTTGTTTCTAAACATTTCGTATTTTAAAAATTCATCTTTATTCAAACATTGTCATAAGAATTTTTTTAATAGAGTTGATTATTTTTATTTTTTAATCACTCATATAAAATTATGAACTTGTTCAATGTATTAAATTTTACACTAAATCAAAACAGATAAGATAAAATTAGTAATACAATTTGCAAAATCTGAATTAAAAAATACCAGTGGATACAAAAAATAATAAAGCAAAAATTAAAACTTCTATCAAAAAGACAAAATAAAAATAAAAATGGAGAGGTGGGACAATAGAGGCAAATGGACAATTTAATCTCAAAAGAATTTATTTATTTATTTATGAAAAATAGTGTGTTTACATACTTTTAACAGACAGAAAATATTATGTTTTACATATTTCAAACAGTCTGGAACCATTTGTATATTGATTATCTTCTGATTGATAATAATGTACTTATGTAGCTTTTTTAGTCACCTATTAGGATTGATGCATAATGTATCTATTAATCATCTTTTGCCTAGTCAAATCTATGATTTGATGAATCTGATATATTAAGTAAATTCCACGTTTCATTTTACATGAGTTTTCATCATAGCATCAAAACTCATGTAAAATAGACAATTTATACAACAAAATTGTACTACTACTATTATTTTTTAAAAACTAATAATAGGTATATAAGACCTGATTGGGTAGCAGATAAAAGCAAACATATATCAATAGCAGTGTTAATAATGATAGCTATTATTAATTTTCTTCTTAAACAAATGTTATAAAATGTGACTTTCTTAGCAGATGTTAATATAGAATCCTTTCCTATATAAAATTATTACTTCCCATCAAGGATCATAATGAGAAATTTTAATGATATAGTTTCTGAAAAACCTGATATAATTTTGAAAAACATTATTATTTAAATTATGAAAAACAC
Source organism: Epiperipatus broadwayi (assembly GCA_028023455.1). Classification (NCBI taxonomy): domain Eukaryota; kingdom Metazoa; phylum Onychophora; class Udeonychophora; order Euonychophora; family Peripatidae; genus Epiperipatus; species Epiperipatus broadwayi. Next base: position 1,868,535 of record JAQFVV010012545.1, read on the forward strand.
TATATACATATTTTTAATAGTTTTAAATAAATATTTGAACAGTTCATGGCTCAAAAAAAAACACAAAACTTCATTATAATTATACAAATTATAAAAAAAAAAATGCTAATATATTTTTATTATTAAATGAATAAATAATTGATCATAAGATGTTTGCATACTGGAGGAACCAAAGTCATAATTCATGAAACTACCTCTCTACCATTTCATTAAACCAAGCGGAATAATAGTATTTAATATGTTCCAAAAAATTGAAGCACTAAGTGAAACAGTGATCAATAGCTAGGAGAGATAATCATACAACTTAATATGGTTTAAATAAACAAAAATATAAATACATGGACACAGCAATACAAATATTAAAAAACAATACACACAAACATTGTATTTTAAATAAAAGACATTGGTATAGTTTCTTATTCACATAGTTCATTCAAATTATAATTTTCTAGTTTAATACTAATTACTAATAATATTTAGACCAAATACCAATTCATCAGTTAGGTGTTTAAATGTCATATAACTTTTAATGACCATAATCATAAGATACAATAATTACCAAATGGTCATTAATGTTATTATTCCAAGTTACATTTTGATTCTGCTAATAAACAAGTAAAATCATTTCAAATAAAAAAATAATCAAATAATTTATTGCTTAAGGATTCATAAGAAATCCAAACATCAAAAGCATTTCAAATAAGATATGATAATTTTTTTGAATATTATGAACATTTGCTTTAAATCATAATATTTATTTTATTAAGATAATTTGATTATCAAATTACTCAGTGAGAATTTGCAATATAATAAATCAGTTCTAAGCAGGTCAGCCTGAAGGGATGCATGTAATTATAATAATGTCTATTTATATCTTCTAGCAGTTGGAAGCATTTGCTTTCAATATATATATATATATTATCAATGAGAGGTGTAAAACATATTAGCAGTATAAATGGTAATTTATGTGGTGACTAGACAATATATAATTTTAAAAGCAATTTTAAATATCATTTACATTTTTAAAAATAATGCCGTTTTTATAAAATTATAAAATGCAAAATAATAAATTTCCATGACAAAGCCAAAAACTGAATACATTTCATATTAATTTACAATGCAAAATGAATTAATAAAATATCAATCTACAAATTAATTAAATTTCAATTTAATAAGAGCATTTATAAAAGTAATTTTAGCACACTATAATGGCACATCATACAATATATATATATCGTAATGGTATCCCTGGTCAATATATGCAAAAGCATTGAACTGTAAAAGTAAAATAAAATGATAGTAGTTATTTAACTAGAGCTCATTCTTCATACAAATATTCATTTGCTTTAGCTATCAAACACTCCAAACGTAACACAGAGGAGAGAATGTTCTTAGAATTATGGGAATGTTTTATTCTACGAGTTGTGTGTGTGTGTCAATTGCATACATTTTATTAGCAAGTATCATGTATAAAATAATGTAACGATATATAAATATGTCGTTACATTAATTTAAAATAAAAACTTAAAAGTTCGCAAATAAAAGTAAAAAACTAAATGCTAAAATTAAAATGTTTGTTAAACGTATATACATTCGCACAGATGCCAAACTTTAAAAATATTTTTTTTAAAAAAACAAATAAATAAGTATTTGAACGTACTTTTTTATATAAAAAAAGTACAAGATTTAAAAATAAAAACAGGTATTAATTAATTCTTGTAATCTGTAAATGGAAATGATTGTTTATAAATTGTTTGAAAAGCAAGCTAGCCGTGGGCTCTTGTATAATTAAAATGATCTGATGAAAGATAGATAAGAAAAAAAGAGAAATTAGCTTGACCAATAGAAGCACTAAGCCTTGGCTCGGACCCTAACGAAAGTGATGGATTAGTGACGTTTTGTTGATTGAATCTGTGTGATTAATATAAAAAGGGAAATACAGTTTTTTCGGGCAGTTCCAGCGTTGTGTGTTTGAGAGGTGGTAGGACGCACATACCACACTCTCTATTTAAAAGAAAAAGGAAAAGACTGTGATACCTTGAACCAGCTATTGCCATCTCCAGAACATTATCTTCCAATGGAGGCGTCGCGGGAATTAAAAACAGGAACCTGGACTCTTCTACCATAAGCTATATGAAATGAACAATTATTAAAATCAATTAAGAACTTTCGTCAAGTTTTATAAATTGATAAACAAGCCAACTTAAATGTTAAAAACGGACTCTTATCTGACTTTTGTAAGTTTTTAAATCAAATTAATAATGTTTAATTTTATATGTTTTCCGATTGATAAAAATCATTTCCATTTTTTTTTTCTCTTATTGTATAAATTATTTGTTGTTTAAATTTTAAATGAGGGAATTTAAGGTTGGGTATAGACGTTGCATAGATTCGTTAGCGGTTGATTATGTTGTGGTTTTCACATTCGATTAGAATATATGGGTCAATGATATCACTGCAAGCATCTTACAATGAATGCTAATGGGATTTGTATATTCCCTATGCAAGTGACGTTTATCGATGACTTTGTATTTTGATCGGTTGTGTTTAATTTGGAATGTTTTTGACCGTGGAATCTGTGCAGCTGATCTGTACTCAACATTTTAAAGCAAATTTATAAAAATAATCTGTGCGAACGTATTTAAATGTTAAATTTAAGTCGGGCGTGAATGGCTATATAGTTTTGTAAAGTTATATTAAGGGAGGGTAATCTTAGGTTATTCGTTTCGTAGTAGAATTGGCTCAATGGATTGGATATATTTGTGTAATTTGTAGATGTAGTATGAGGTCCGCTACAGGCAGGATTATAGATATACGCCACACACCCTCTGTTTGCCTATGGATGGGTTTGTAAGTCGGCAGAAGACCGCAGTCCATTCCTATGGAGTTTTTTGTTTATTGTTCTACTTGCCAACAGATGTCACATTCCTGTTGGTGAAGAGTCAATGTCTTCTCTATTTCTACTTATTGTTCAGATGTACTTTCCTGACAGTATAGTATTTTGTGTTGTCGTATCATGCTACATTGAATACATGAATGTATCAGATGGATTGGCGCCAGTTTGGTTGCGAAATTTGTTGCCTAAGGTTAAATCAGGGAAGAATATTTTCTTTTCAAATGCAGATCTATGTAGTCTATTCATACTTGACCATCTAAATAAAATATTAAACTCATTGAAATTTATGTAAATGTAAAATTAAAAGATTAATAGAAAAATCTAAAATGTTGAATTTATTCCTCAAAATTTAAATGTTATTTTATATGTGCGTAAATAAATATTTTTATGTGTTAATTTCTGGCAGTGGCTTTTATTCTTTTATATTTAAGATATAAAATTTATATTTTATTATCTCTGCTACTCCACTGAGCTAGTGACTTGGGCTAACGATCGGAATATTTAAATAAAGTGGAATCTTAACAGCGCGTATCTGCCTACTCTATAAATTTTTCTAGGCTCAAATGCCTAGATGGCGCCCTGGTAGTTGCAGATATTGTTTTTGCGGTTAGATTCGATCTTCACTTTCATTTCGATCGTTATAATAACAATTAATAAGTTTGGAAATAAAGAAATAATTTATTAATGACAAAAATAAAATAAATATACTAATAAATAGTTTATAACATAAATAACTAGAATCATCTTTGGAAGATTTTGTTTGGGTGCTTTTCAAATTAGAAATTTTAATAAAAGTTCAAATATTATATTCTTATAGTTTCTTCATAAATAAAATACATAATAACATCACTTTGACAAATTCCAATAATTTTCATGCTTTAGTTTTTTTAAAGTTTGTAAATATTTTTTTCCTTTATTTGTCTTGAATATACTAAATAACAAATAATATCAAAGAATTAAAAGTTCTGGCTTTAAAATATCTTATTGCTATATTAAAAGTCTTTCTTTTTTTCCTTTAGATATTTTCCTTCTTTCCAGTATCATTAAGTAAAGCATTAAAGGCAGTTACATTAAACATCAGTTTCCTTATTTCTTCTCTGACAATCCATTTGCAGAGTTCTATTTATCAAAAGTAGTTTTTAAACTAGTTGATAAAGAAAATAGATTGGGTGATTGCATTAGGGTCAAAACCAATAAGTTATTTACTTTAACTTAGCACTTCATCTTCCATATAAGCTTTAACACAAAAAGTATATCACTTTTTAAGTAAATTAAAATAATAATGATAAATTTTCAATCCTTACATATATAAAAAAGATTATTTTATAGATACTTTATTTTGCTTTTTTCCTCATCAAAAAAAAAAAGTGGGAATGGAAAAAAAAAATCTATCTCATTTTAATATTTTTCAATTTCATTTACATAACACTTTTTGTTATATTTTCATAACTTTTTGGAATCATCTCCATAATAAATTTAGAATATTTTATTTTTTTAACAAAGGGAAAATTAATTTAATGGTTATATGTTATTTTCCAAAAATATAATAATGTACCTTTGGCATGGCACCCACCAAGGGACTAGAAACATTCCATTTCTCTGCTTCAATCATAATACCATCAATAATTATATATATATTTATTTATTGACATTTTTGTCAAATAATTTTTTAAATAAAATATATTCCTTTATGGAAAAACCATTACATATTTCTTTTATCCAAACTCATTAATTATTTAACAAATCTACATTATATTTTTCTTTTATCCAAACTCATTAATTCTTTACAAATCTAGGAGACGGGGTTGGTAACTTCTTTTATTTCATTTCTGTTTTTCCTTCATCTTGGATATTGTTAGTTGCCTTATGCTCTCTTTTCTGTCTGGGTCTACCTCTTTCTATCTGTTTTCCATTTTTTGTAGTTGTCTCACTTGCATCTTAAATGGAGATAAAGGTGGTAATTGCTTCACAGAAACATCTATTTATGATCCAGATTGACATCTTGAGTGAGGTCTCACTCCAGTTCTTCTATTAGTATCATAATTTCTTCAATTTTGGTATCTTGGATTATAATCAATCTTGATATCTCCAATGGATGTATCGCCCTTCTTAAATGATAGTTGAATTACCATAGGAAGCTTACTTTCTTCACTTGAATTGTGGTAACTCATAGCTACAGCATTCAAAAAATCTGCCACTTCTTCAATAGTCTTTATTTTCAGTATTAATAATCATTTGCTCAATTCTGAAAGGTAAGTTGTGCCATATTATCATTATTTGACTTTCAAGGATCCCACATGCAGACAATGTTAGTAATCTGGCAACCTATCTTTTGAAGAATTTTGTATACGTTTCACACTCTTGTATCAGAAATTTCTTTTACATGATCTGGTACTTTATTGCTTCCTGTCTTTCTTTTGACCAAAAGTTGCTTGAAATCTGTTTTTTTTACATTCTGGAAAAGTAGATGGTTTGCTTATCAGCGAATTCCACCATTCCTTAGCCGGTCCATTTAGATTGTTATATGCAATGGCTATTTGCTCTTTTTTAATTAGTGGATTCAACTCAAAATAACTTTAGATTATCTAGATCAGGGGTGGCCAAGATATCAACTGTGGTTGACCAGTTAATTGCAAGGTCTCTGGAAATTGACTGTAAAGCTGGTGTAAACATTAACAAATTATAGTGATAAATTCAGAGCTGATTTGAATATAAAAAAAGTAAAAATTCAAAATTATTATTGTTTAAAAATAGTTACATTTAAAATAACACCTGTTGTTACTGTGGATGTCAAAAATAAAGCCAGGTCAGAAGAAGCTGAAAAGAATTAAATTACTTTTATATAATGCTAGAGCAAAACATTTTAGGAATATTTCATTGCCTTTTTCCCAAGGAGAAATAAAAATAACTTGTCCTGGAAAAATAAGGATTTTAATGAACTGATTTTAAAAGAAAGAAGTTGTGAAGTACACTTTGTATAGTAATTTAATAATTGTAATTTAACTTTTACCTTGTTCAAAATACCTATTGGCCAAGTGAATTAAAGTTCTAAATTTTTGATTGGTCAATTACAGAATAAGCAGTAAAAATATATTTAATCTTTTAAAATTGTACTCATTTTAGTCAAGTTTCTAAAAAGCAAATTAATAATTTTGTCAGATTATTAAAGTAAATGAAAGTTTTTTCAAAAATAAATTTCTATTTATAATTGATAAAAATAATCTACAGCTGACAACATAAAATGTACTTTTGTAACCTCTTACAAAATGCAGCCTACATCATTGATTTCTTTCTCAATTTATTTTTGTCTAAAAGCAAATAATTTTTACTAAAATTCTTCTAAAATAATTATATTTTCATATATATTTTATAAAAATAATAATAAATATGTAAAAAAAATACTCTAAAACATACGTTTTCATTTTGAAAATCAAAACAAAGAACTTATATCAAAATTGTTGGCATGCGCTCCCTTTTGTAGAAAATGTAAAACAACCAATCAGCGCCTTGAAAGGCAGGCTTTATCTCATTATTATAATTTTAAATTTAAATATTATTGATTTTTTAGTTGTAAAATAATTATAAAGACGGCAGCATTATACAGTGCATTTTTTTTGATAAAATGACAATAAAATCGGCAAAATAACATAAAAATGAGTGGTTTGAGAGTGAATTAATGCCGCATATGAGTATCCTCATGGAAAAGTCCATTAATAAATATTTTATGAAGCAACATGGACAAAATGTAATACTAGAGGGAGCTGAGGGAATTTAATAGTAGTCATAAAAAATGTCTTCAACATTTGTATCTTATTGGAAAAATATTCACCAGCTCCTATCTTCTAAAAATGTCACCAATATTTCTGAGTATCTAAAAAGCCCTTATAAAAAAAAAACACCAATTGAAAAGTACATTCTAAAAAAAAAAAAAACAGGACTTCGAACAGTTATTTTTTTCTGTTCTGGCAAAAATGTTTTTTTTTTTCTGGTTTCCAGTTTGAAGCTCTGAAAAAAATGCAGTCGCCCTCAGGTACACTTTCACCAAAGAAGTTGCCCCCAACATCTAAAAGTCTGGCCATCCCTGATCTAGATGTTCGGTTGGCATCTCTCCTGCATCACCTCTAAATGTTTCTATCTTCAAAAACTGATTAATGCATTTTATATTTTCACCAAGTCCATGTTGGCTTTTAACTAATGTATCTTCCCTTCATATCCTGAAGCATTATATCCTTATTTATATTTATTTTCCTCTTTGTACTGTTGAAGTCTTCCTCAGTTTATCATAATCTGCTTTTATGTCATTTATAGTGACAACCATTTCTTTAAATGAAGAATCCTTCATTTGAAGTGTCTTTATCTTTTCTTCATCTTTGACTACCAGCCTCTATAATTTTTCTCCCAAACTTAAAACTGTTACATGCACATTATCTTGGTAGGTTCTAATGGCTTCATGGACCATATTCTGGACACCTATAGGTGTCTACTCTATGAACAACTTTTCCTGGATTTGTTCATCTATTTGCTTTATCATCTCTTCCGAGTGATTATATTATTTCATACTCCTTGTAATTTTTCTTTCATTTTATTATACATTTCTTTTTGATTTTTATCGATGTTTTCTTGATTTTGGTTTATTGCTGCTAGCATTTTTTCTTTAATTGTTCTATCCCTTCTATCATTTTCATTTCTGCTACTAGTATTTCATTTTTCATTTCTTCTTTGTTTTCATTATCTTCTTTCATTTGATTCATTATTGTTAAGAAAATTTCCAATGTGAGTGTGACTAGTGCTGACTTTTGTTCATCTGGTGCTTGCACAGTCAAGTTATCTTCTTCAATCACTGTCTCAGCCTCTATTGGTAGACCTTCTCTGGTATCAAGTGACCCCATACTTATTTGTTCATTATTTTTTCTTCTTTAACTGTGTTAACATTAGTCTTTGGGTCACTATTTAACAATTTTTCAATTTGTTATTCTTTTTTTTTTCTTTTGTTCTATCAAAAATAGCAATATCAGTTCTATCCCAATACAATGCCATCCATATCTTGACTACTTCAACTTTAATGCCTTTTTACTTTTCTTTATTTAATCAAAAAAAAAAGTATCTTGTCATCTTATGCATATATATATATATATCATACACATTCTTCTATATCCGAATAAAATATTCAATGCCTTCAACTTTATTGGCACCAATTTATGTAATGCTAGTCTTGTTTTTCAGAATAAAATGTTCAATGCTTTATCTACTGTACACTCCAAATGTAACACATAAGAGAGCATGTTCTCAGAGTTATGGGGTGTTTTATTCTGTGAGTTATGTGTGTGTTAATTGCATATATTTTATCAGCAAGTATTATGTATGAAATAACAATTAACAAGTATATAAACAAAGAAATAATTTATTAATGACAAATAAAAATATAATAATAAATAATTAATAAAATAAATAACTAGAATCTTCTTTGGGAGATTTTCTTTCTTGGGTGCTTTTCAAGTTAGAAATTATAATAAAAGTTCAAATATTATATCCCTATAGGTCCTTCGTGAATAAAAAAACATAATGCCATTTTGACAAATCCCCCAAATTTTCATGCTGTAGTTTTTTAAAGTTCATAAATATTATTTTCCTTTATTTGTCTTGAATATTTACAAATACAAACAATATCAAAACCATAAAAGTTCTGGCTTTAAAATATCTTACTGCTATCTTAAACATCTTTCTTTTCTTCTTTTAGATATTTTACTTCTTTCCAGTATCATTAAGTAAAGTATTAAAGGCAGTTACATAAAACATCAGTTTCCTTATTTCTTCTCTGACAATCCATTTGCAGAGTTCTATTTATCAAAAGTAATTTTAAACTAATTGATAAAGAAAATAGATTAGTTGATTGCATTAGGGTCGAAACCCATGAACTATTTATTTACTTTAACTTAGCACTTCATCTTCCATATAGGCTTTAACACAAAAAGTATATCACTTTTTAAGTAAATTAAAATAATAATTATAAATTTTCAATCCTTATGTATATAAAAATGATTACTTTATAAATATTTTATTTTGCTTTTTCCCTTTTCAAAAAAAAAGTGAGAGAGAATGAGAAAAAAAAATCTCATTTTAATATTTTTCAACTTCATTTACATATCAATGCTTTTTGTTATATTTTCACAACTTTTGGGGGTCATCTCCATAATAAATTTAGACAATCTTATTTTTTTAACTAAGAGAAAATTAATTAAATGGATATATCATGTTATTTTCCAAAAATATAATGTAACTTTGGCGTGGCCAATATAACTGTTACAATATATAAATATAATTAATTAAAAATAAAACAGTATAAATTTTTATGGAGAACTATTATTATCTCTAGGAGAAGGATATATACCAAGTTAATAATATTAGATTAATCTTTAATTTAGTTCATATTTTTTTTATTTAAAGGCATTAAACCTTACTTTAAAATAGATTTTTTTATCAATGTTTTACTGCTAGAATTAGATTGAAAAAGTTCAAGAAAAAGATAGCTTTTGTTTCTTGTTGGCTAGTATTTTCTTTTTGGGCACTTTAATACTCATGATGACAAAGACAATAAATTGTAGCCCAAAGTTAGTGATTCTGCAAAATCAATTGGTATATTGTTACTCAATTTTGATAAAGATATATTAAAAGTATCACATGAGCCTAAAAAATTGATATCATAATCCTAGTAAAACAATGGGTGGCATTTTTTATAATAATAATAATAATGATATTTTGATCTGATAAAAGTAAATATTTTGATTATCTTTTGAAAAATGATAAAAGAATGTAGAGGTGAGCATTTAATGATAAAATCATCTTATCAATTCATTTGTATTTTCAAATAGAAATATCTAGCTTGATGAAATTTTGAGTAATTGTAGGTTCTACAAGTTTTAAAATATGGTGATGAAGTGTTAGCTTCAAAGCTATTGAAATTTAAGAATATATGAGCATATAAAGCTATGCCACTTGATCATAAAGCTGCTTCTGAAAGTTTTATGAAATCATCCTTTCCAATATTAATCTTCTAAATTCATGTATTCATTGTTATTGCATTTTAATATTCTTTAGAATTTGACAGTATCAGTTGCTTTGTGTCATAATGTTTCAAAGCTTTTTTCCTCGTACAGATGTGTATAAAATGAAATGTGTTTTCATAATTTATAAATCAATGCACAATAGCAACTCATACTTACTTTGTCTTTTCTGTAGTTTTTTTTAATAGAATGCTATATCACTTTTGTATCATCTAATTCTTTTGTTTTGGCTTGACTATAAAATTCTTTAGACAATATAAAATGATTTTAATAAAGAACTTATATAAAACTGATTCAATTTCATATAGCTTCTTTTTATAAACTATTCACAAGATCCAATACAATATACTTCCTATATTCAAAATAAGAGTGATAGATCACATGACCCAATTCTCTTAAGCTTGTAAGATATAAACAATGAGCATTGCCAATTGCTCAACAAGCTTTGTGATAAATGCATAGCCAGAGAAAGCATTTAAAATATATCTGTCAGGAAACACCTCCAAACCTCTGACCATGGTTTTGTGCTTTGGCACTCCTCAGAGAGATACTAGGGTACCTTCAGACCCTAGATCTAAAAATACCAACCCAAAAAAACAGCATTTATCTAAAAGTTATCTATTGAGTCAGAGGTTTGGGGTGTTCCTGACAGAGATATTTTAAATGCTTTCTCTGACTAAGAATTTATCAGAAAGCTTGTTGAGCAATTAGCAATGCTCATTGTTTATAATCTTACAAGCTTAAGAGAATTGGTCATGTGATCTATGACTCTTGTTTTGACTATTAAGACTACTAATATATGGTATGGCTGAAGATTTCTCAGCCCCATATAGCTATTTGAGTTGGATAGCTGGATTGAAGATATGTAGGTGTCTGAAAATTTCAGATTTTCCAATAGATAACTTTTAGATAAATGCTGTTTTTGGGTTGATATTTTTATATCTAGTGTCTGAAGCTACCCTAGTGCCTCTCTGAGGAGTGTCAAAGGACAAAACCATGGTCAGAGATTTGGGAGGGGGTTCCTTAACAGAGATACTTTAAATGCGTTCTCTGGCTAAGCATTTATCACAAAGTTTGTTGAGCAATTGGCAATGCTCATTGTTTTTACTTACTATATTCTTTCAATCATCTGAAATTTCCTAGTCATTTAGACATTTTATTTTTACTTTTTGCTGATAATTTCTCCATTTCTTCACCGACCTCTTTCCCAGAGATTTTCTGGTTTCATAGATTTACCTGTATTCCTCATTCCTTCATTTAAAACAGTGTATTTCAAAAATGTTTTATTTTAAGGGTTACTTTGTTTTCTGGTATTTTAGTAACATATAGTTTGTTGTATAATTGTTTCACACTCTTACATAATGTCATTCTTCTTTTTAATGGCAATTTTATCTATTTTTTTTAGCTGAATAATTTTTATCCCAACATCAAGATGAAAATTTATATCTTTTTTTTGTTTTGTTTTGGACATTTCTATAGTTTTCCTTTGTCATTTCACTTACATTTCCTTACACCATCATTAGCACATTTTCATATCATTCCTTTATTCTTGCAAACATTATTTTGTCATTGTGAATTCCATATATAAGTTTTTGTTTGGGTATATATCCTTTAATAATAAAATTTTACGAAATATGCCGTCAAAAAATATATGAGTTCACCTTTAAATACTTAGCATAGATAAATGAATGTGCAGAAACATCAAAATAAATATTGTCTGAAGCCACAAGTTTAATGCAATGAGAAATATTGTTAGGGGGCCCCAAAAATCACTTTTTTAAAAAAACTAGCACTGAAATTGCAAATTACAAAGAATTTATAAAAATTGGAAGATATTTTTCTATTATACATTTAAAAAATAACCTAATTACATTAGATACACTATTTACAGATCAATTTTTTTTTACAAAAAAAAAAAGCTCACTTGTTTAAATCTATTGTTAATGTTTGAATAAAGGATTAAGTAATAGGATATAAAATTTAACTATTAGTTTGTAAATTCTAATTTTTCAATATCCCTAAATATGGTAATAGATATTTTTTTTAAAAATTACAAAAAGGCTCTGCAAAGTTTAAATCATAACAAATTAAGATTTTATTATATTATTTCTAGATGAAAAAGGGTTGAAATCATCTAATTTGAAATACTGCATACATATAATTTATGCCAATACAACTGTTTTATCATGGAAATTTTTTTAATAATGTATTTAATATGTAATATATTTAACAAAAGGGTGTGAGTAATTAGATTCATTTTATTGTATAAAAGTTGGCATAAATATTTTTAAAATTAAATGAAGCATGTAAGAAAATTGAGGAAACATTTTATTTCTAATTTGCTCATATATTATTTATTTATTCTTAATAATATAAATTCCATACTTTTGTTTGTATAAGTTGGAGAATCAATTGTTTGGATGAAAGAATCATTCCTCCCCCTCTCCTGTTTTCTGGCTGTAGATTTTAAAAATTTGGATTTTATATCAATTGAAATAAGAACTTGATTATTAAAAAGAAAAAATTTTATAGTGAATATGGTGTTAATATATTTTGAAAATTAAAACAATAAGAAAAGATATTTAAATGTTTTCTATAAAATTGGTAATTTAATATTGAAATTTTTGTATCTTATTATAAATATGAATTATCTTGTGAACAATAAATGAAAAACCTATTATTCAAAAGAAAAGGAATGACTATTTAATTGAAATTATAAATTTCAAGAATAGAAAAAATGAATTGCTTTCCAATGATAATAAAGATAGGAAAGAATTTTTTCCTTTCCACATTTTTGTCAGTCAGCAATAACAAAAAAAAAGGAGGGGGGGGGATTATCTTGAGTAAGAATGGGAATTGTGATTCCCAAAGGACATTCATAATGGATGAGTGAATTTATTAAAATAACTTTTTTTTCCTTCAATAATAGAGTAGCAATACATAAACTGCAGATCCTACAAACTGTACATGTTAATAAAAGAGATGTAAATAAATGGACAGCTGAAATCCTAATCTGGATCTCAAACATTGTAAAAGTCTTATAAAATAAAAATACAAATTTCTTCTGATACAAATTATAAATTGATAAAAACTAACACTTCTGTTGTTATTTAGTAGAGATAATATTAATATATACATTAAAATAATGGCCAAGCACTTTCAACACTAATGTGCCCTTATCAAGGCAAACTGTAAAACATGGACTCCTTACAAACTTATAACTTACTTTAACAACCAGACATCACTAATCAAAAAACTTGTGGAATTTGAATTGATGTCATAAACAAGTTTTTTGAAGTAATGTGGAACGGTTGATTTGAATAAATTGCATTAAACTCAAAAGATCTTTATCCTACCTTGGATTGAAGTTTCCAAGCTTTATATCATAGAGTCAATGTTTACTTTAAATTCTTCAGTCCATAATACTTAAGCAAAAAAGAATTAATTCAAATAATTCTACTCACAATAAACTGAAGTCAAAATGGATCAAAAGTGAAAACATTAAAAAATTTAACATATTGCAATCAAACTGCTGTCTTATCGCAAAAAAAAAAAACTTACTAAACCTGTTACAAAGTTGGAAGAAATAAAATTCGTAATAATAAACCATGATGGACTATTAAGATGAAATCTCTTCACCAATTGTCCATCAAAACAGGAGTGGTAAAAATAAAATAACATTTTAAGGCTCATAAAAAGATGTTTATATGAAGTTTAACTTGATCAAAAATTAAGCTAAGAAGATTAATGGATGAAATTTTATGAACATACAGGTATTTTCAGGAAAAATTCAGTGTTGAATAATTAAAGCATCATTACATTATTATTACGGACAAACAATAGATATATTGAACAAGTTCCATAAATAAATGCATTTGCTTTGCCTTTGTTGATTTTTTCCCTATGATACTAAACTTGTGGGTAACCTGTTTGAACACACATATAGATACACAAGGGTGGATCAAAAGATTAGAAATATCTGGCATATTACCACTTTATATCTGAAAAAATGGAAGTATATACTAAGGATCGAACAAAAGATTACAAATCGCTGGCAAATTTACCATATATCTGATAAAAATAGAAACAATTCTTTTTACATAATTTTTTTTGCATGACTTTGAAATAACATGAGTTTTAAAAAAAAAATTATCTTTCTACACAAGTTATTTAAAATAACATGATCAGTAAAAAAAAAAAAAAAAAGATACCTTGGGATTATAGCTGCAGTGACATATTCACATTGGAAGGAAGAAATGAATATTAATTACCTGGAAGTTTTTAAAGCAATCATCTTACATTCTCCAAATAGTTTTCAGGTTGTTTTAAGTTGTGATTAAACTTTTTTTTTTAATTCTAAATAATTTGATATAAATAATATAAAATAATTTATATTCTTTTTTAGAAAATTGTAAATATTTTTAATTCAGTGTTTATTTACAGATTTGTTTCTAAGATCAAGTTCATCACAATTATGTCATAAAGCTAAAAAAAAAAATTATGTCTGTTATTATCATCCTAATTTTAAAAAAAAAGTTTCATCTCTTTATTTCCCATTATTTTAAAAACAAAAATTCCATTTTTGACAATATTCCAGCAAATGAGAAATTTGTTTGTCTGGATTATAACGTTTTTGTCCTTTTGTTTTAAAAGGAAAGTATCTTTTTGGTATTGATGCTTTGTTTGCATTTTGACATTTGGTTTTTTAAAAAAGAATCCTTGGTATTGGTATTAAAAAAAGTTAATTTTGTTTAAATTTAATTGATTAATTTGTTTAAATGTATATTTATTAATGTTGTCAAAAATCAATAGATGGTAAGTTATATATTGCAAATTTTAGTAATCCATTCATGCGCAAACGTGTGCATTTGTTGTCTGACATCTAACAGCAAATAAAATCTTGGATACTTTTCTGTTTTATGGACAAGCAAAATGTTGCTCATATTTTTGATAAATGTACAGATCCAGGGCTTATAATTTCTCTTTTAGTTGTTAAATTCAAAAAAAATTAATAGGCTAAATGAAAGTAATAAATTCTAATAAAATACATTAATAATTTTTATTTCAATTTTTTTTTTTTTTTACTTATAATGTGGAAGTGACGATATACTTTTTAGTTAAAGTTTTTGATGGTTTGTGTAGAAAAACTAATGAGTGTTTCATCGTGTTATCACTTTCAAGTTTTTTTTATTTTTCAAAGGAAATTTATGCTTCTATAACTCATTTTTTATTTATGTTCAATGTGTATAAAGTCAAATTTGATAGCACACAAACAATATGACATTCTAACAAAATTTTTCATATGGTATATTTTATTATTTTCATTGACTTCTTAGGTCTGGACTCAATCTCCAAATTTTCCATATTTTTTTTTACACAAATTTATTTTACACGTAAATTTTGGGAACCAATCTCTACTGTATAAAAGAAAATTAGGTGCATATACTAATTTAAGTTTTTTTTTCTTTTGTAGATAAAATTCTAAAAAAAATGATAAAAAATATCTGTCAAAAAGATATGTTTCATGTGTGTTAATGAATTAAAATTGTTGCAGCTCAATTAGCTGAAGAATCTAATGTTTGAACTGCTGAATTATTTAATGTTAAAAAATAATTTAAAAAATTATAAGAAATTGATGTTTACTGAGAGAATTGATAGCCAATACAAAAAACACACACACAAAAACCCCATAAGAATAGGTAAATTGCAAAACTCCACACAGATCAAAACTCTCTTTGTCTGTCAAACCAGTGTACTAAGAGTTTCATAACACAACATTTAGTACTAGTAATCAATTTAAAGTGATTGGTTTTTCATGTAAATGCTGTGATATGTTAGCAATGCCCATAAAAAGTGGATATCATGTGATCGGAAGCATAACATATATTCAGACAAATCACTGTTTGCATAACTGGAAAATGTTTGACAATCATACAAAAGCCTGTGCTACCATAGCCCAACTATGAAATTATGATGATGGAAATGCATGGGGAATAATTTACAGTAATGTAATATTTTCTTATTCCAATTACTGCCTGTGTAAATGCATCACAACTGCCAACTATTGGAACATTTGATGAGACATTCATCTTAATATGCCAATATTATTTCTAAATAAGAGTTCACACAATCAAATATTATGTTGTAGAAATTTCTTAATATCTCTCTAGATATTGTTCAGTTGAATAAAAGTAGTTACTAAAATAATTGATATTTCTGAACAATTTTAATAAAGGCATCAGAGGATTCACTGTGTTCAATTCCTTATATATACATAAATTTTTAAAAAAAACTTTTTTGTTGAAAAATATTGAATAAATCTTAACGGGAGCTTTCTTGAAACAACTAAATACTATGCATTGTTATTTATGCATTTTTCTTTAAAAAAATATACTTATTATCTATACTTTGAAAAAAGAAATTTCAATCATGCTGAAAATGACTGATTTTTTAAATTTTATATCAATTCACAAGTAATATTTAACCATTTTTAATGTCAAAAGGTAAGATCCAATAAAGTTTTAAAAAAAGATAATTACATACATTTATATAATTTAAAATAAAATTATCTGCTAAATGTAGATTACAAGCTCATCTTTCCAGATAAACTGTCCAACTTTTTTGCCTTTTAGTCTACTTTTCAAAACAGATACAGCTAACATTTTTTTAAAAATTATCAATTCTTTTTCTTCTACTTCTCAACATACATAAGTCCTTTCTAACATATCATTAATTATTCTTTAAGTAAATATTCAACTCAATTACTCTTTCACCTTTAATATCTTCTTTATTTATTCTTTTCAACAGTTTTATATTATTATTTTTTTCATTCTCTTCCAAACCCACAAATCTAAAGGTTTTAATCTTGTGTTTTTCCTCCTCTTTTTCCAACCATCTATACATTCCAAACAAAATAAGACTATATAATGAATAATATTTCTGTAGTGTAATTTTCATTACACCATTCTTATGCAAGAGAGACAGATGAGTCTGATTCAGCACAAAATGTGCATCCTGGGGATCAGATTTTTTTCACGTCTTTGATCATATATTTATGATTAGCCCCCTCCACAAGGTGTTAAAGCAGATAGAAACCAATCTATCTTGAGTGAGAATGATGTAATTAATATTATACTACAGAAATATTATTCATTAAATGGATATCTACTCTAATAAAGGACTAATCAAAACTATTAAAATAAGACTATTTCTTAAATCTAATTTCAAGGGAACAAAAAATAATCTATCCTTAGTAAAAAAAAATCTGCTTATTTTTAATCAGTAACTTTATGATCATTACATTTTTGCTCCCCACCCATTTGTATCAATTTTGTTTGAGACAATTCAATATACAGTATTACTATTTCTAAAACTGCTATTATGAGTTTTCATCCTTGTAAAATAATCTCTTCTAGCAAATATTAAGAGATTTAACATTCCTAATGACTCATTCTAAATTGAGGAAAAAAAGCAGGGTATGTATATGAAATGATTTGTAGCTACTTGTAAAGACAAAAGATGAAGATACTTGGCACAGTTTGATAACTCTTATTGCAAAAGAATGTGCTGCAATTAGTTAACGCAAAAGATAAATAATCTGTGTACTAACTCTGAAAATTCTGATAGATGTAATACTTAAAAAAAATGGCTAACTGAACAATCAAAAATGTGGCTACATAAATCATAAGTAATGACAGTTAAAAAAAATTATATCACTAAATATGATATAAGTTAAAATAGACATTATAGAGTAAACTCCAAAAAGTACATTTGATGATATGATAGATGAATGATTTAAGAAGTGAAGGAATAAATGATCATATAGATTGGAAATAATAGGACATTAAAAGTAACAAAAACATACTGATCATATTAAAGCCGTTTCAAGTAATGAGAGAGCTTTTGTGAATAAAGATATAAAATTACATTAAGATTAATAAACTGGCACAGGTAGAAATACTGAATTAAGTCTGAAATATATAAATGATCAGAATATGAAAATGTGATACTAATATTCCAAAAAAGTATAAAAAGTAATATTTCATTTACAATAAAAATAAAATGTTTAACAAAATTCATTTTGTATATTAAAGTAGTTTATAGATGGTTAGCAAAAAAAATAAAATCTAATTAGTAACTGCTTGAATGAGTTTGAAATTAGGATAAAAGACACAAGAAGAAAAGAATTAAAATTTTCTGAGTTGACAATGAAAAAAGGAGTTGACTAAAATGACAAAATATAATTATCTTGTTGTTCAGTTACAAAAAAATATTGCATGGTAAAGATGTTTTAATGTTGATATAAGACAAAATTAATTTGAGCAATTGCACTTTCATTCTAATAAGTTTTCTTTAAATTATCTAATGTTTAAAACCATCTAAATTAGTAAAAATTTGAAAATAAAGAAGTCTGAAGAAGATAACTGAAACAATCAAATAATAACCTATACTAAGTTACTTATTTTTATTCCAATGCAGCATTACTAAATCAGACTGCTACAAAATATGTGTGGAAAGCTTATACTCTGTCCAGATGAAATTTGTTCTTTGAGCAAAATTTGTAATCAAAGTTAACTTGCATACTATGAAATTAAATATATATATATATATTGTAATTTAAATGAATGAACTTTTTTTTAATGTCATATGACCTCCCAAATAAGTGACAATATTATTATAATTATAAAAGTTGTTTAATCAATATTTGAAAACCTGTACTTTTAATAATTACAATTTATTATTCTAATATTATATAGAAAAAACTATTCTTTAATTATAACAAAAATGATTTTATTTGATAATTCTCTAGCATAGTGAAAAAGGACTACAAAATAATAATAATAAAAGTTGCAGGAGTCCATCAACAAACACTGCTACTATAATTTTAAAAAATATAATTAAATGAAAATATAAATAAATATTAGTATTTCTTTTTTTTAATTATCATAAACCATTGGCATATTTATGTAAATATACACATACTTGGGCAAGCAATTATATATATGGTATGTGGGTCTAAATATATGTAAATTTGTCTATATAAACAAAATAAAAAGAAGACCAGATTTTAAAAAAAAAAAAATCTTTAACTATTTTGATGGTTTTTCTTGGCAAACATTTTGATTTTTCAACATAAGTTTACATGTGCAACTTTAAAGCCTTTTAAAATGGGATCAAAAGCTAAAGAAAGTTTAACCACTCATTTACAATGGCAATCACTCTAGACTTCAAGTTGAACAAAATAAAAACACCTTGTTAAAAATAAATTTTTCAAGTTAATAATAAAAAAATGTACTAAGAAGATTTATTTAAAAAAATAAAAAACATTTATTAAAAAAGGGATTGTAATGTTAACTAAATATAGTTTATATAATCTAAAAAACAGATTAAAGTTGAACTGATTAAAATCTTTTTTTTAAAACAAGATTTCAAACATATTTTTTTTTTAATGAATTGGCATAATTGTTACTTCTAATCAATTGGAGAATGATCTCATCATTTCAAATGTGATGAATAATTTTTATGTCTATACTATACCGCCTACACTTTTCAAGTTGGAATGTAATTTATGATAATTTAATTTTCAAACCAACCTACTCCATTTGCTTTTAAAATCAATGATTCACTATCTTTATCAAACTGATTTAGTTCTATTCTCAAATTTATTTTCAAATTTACACAATTTTCATATATTAATATGAAAGTATATCCTTTAAATAATAATTAAAACTGATTATTAATATAAACAAAAAAATAAGGCAAGCATAATCAGTTTAGCCTAAATTTCTGCTTTGCAATTTTTTCACATTCATGAGACTTAAATGATACGATATTCTTAAATATTTTAATAACATATTAAAATATAATGTCTGTAAATATTTGATATAAATTGAAATAACATTCAATCCTTCACAGAGATCTTAAGGGAAGAATATAGAAAAAATTTAATGACCTCTCTATAGATTCTTAACATTAAAGTTAATTTAAATGAATGTTTGTGTGATAAAAAATATGAATGAGCTATTTATATCAACCTCAATTTTTTTCTCAGAAGCCTGAGGTATCAGATGTTTTTTTCTTGAAAACAGAATGAATAAAAATTTGTGTATGTATGAATGTAAGACTCCTGTTAATGTTTAATGATTGTAAGATGGATTATATAGGTGTCAGCAGTTGTATGATTTTGGATAAGTTCTGCTCAAAACTACAACAATATGATTGAGTAAATAATTCATAGAGGATATTAAGAATCCCTAGAATTCAGATAAAGGCTCGTAATATTTTATTATAAACACATATATATTGCCCATAAACAAGAACATTATAGAGATTATTAATGCTAAATTACAAATAATAATAATAATTATTATTCCACATATTAAAGGAATCAAATGCAGATAATTCAGTTTATGCCCAACAGATTTTCATTCTAATAAAAAAAGTAAACTACCTACATTTGTTTTTGTGTGTACATACACAAAATGCTTTAAAACCAGATTAAATATCTTAAAATTTTTATAAAAATTGTTATTGCAGAATTAGAAAGCATTTAAAATCTGAAAATACTATGAATAAATATAGATATGACATCAGAAATGGGGGAGGGGGCACTTTAAAAATTTGAAAAGAAAAAAATTTGTTTATTATAAATTCTTTTTTTTTAGGAAAAAAAAATCCTAAAAATAAATATTTACAGTACTCTGGCAGAAAATATGGAATTCAAGACTGCAATGTGTTAAGAGATTATAATACACAGCTAATAAAACAAATTCTATTGCGTAAATCAGTAAGATATCCTTAACCTAAAATGCTCCAGTAAATTTAAACTAGCTTTTACAAATCATTTAAAATAATAAAAGGCTTTGAAGATGACTCACACTAATTCTCTTCTTACACGAATATATTTTACATGATTTTAAAAAGAGTTTTTTAAAATAAAATAAAATTCTCTTTCTACAGGAGTTGTTTTAAAATAACATCATTGATAAAAAAAAAAAAATTATGCAATTTTTAAAAAAAATGTTTCAATGCATTATTTCCCATTATTTCAAACCAAAACTTTTTCTATAATATTCCTGCAAACAGACATTTTGCTTGTCTGCATTGAAACATTTTTGATGTTTGTTTTGAAAGGGAAGTATCTTTTTGGTATTGATGCTTTGTTTGCATCTTGCCATTTTAAAAAAAGAAATGTTCCTGGTTGGTGTTGATGTTAAAAAAATTTAATTTTGTTTAAATTTAATTGATTAATTCATTAATTTTGTCAAAAATTAAGAGATGCTAAGTTATACATTGCAAGTTTTAATAATAGCAATGGTATTCCAATCATGAGCAAATGTTAAAAAAGGTAAAACTCTCTATACATATTACCACTCAAGCCAGAGTAATCAATGAATGCCAGAAGGCTTGTGCATAAAATCCCCATCTAGTGCCTACTCATCCAATATCCCCAGACTAATTTCTGGCTTATGGCCTTCGTCTGTGAGGAGCCTTGGATCTGAGAGCAGTGCATCTAGATCTTGGGATCTAATGCAACCCTCCAGCAGCCATCTTTTATTTCTACTTAACTACAAAACTATGAGTCTTAAATTGAAAACCCTATAATATTTTCAATCGAAGCTCATTAGCTTATGTAGAATATAGGTCTGAACTCAGTTCAGTATCCATACATTTTGGTGACTTTGGTTCTTTAATAACCATAGGCACCACAGAGAGATAAAATATATACACTATTGATAAAAATAAATTTAAAAAATTTCAAAATTATAATTTTGACAAATGGTTAATGTTTTAAGTATAAAAGTATTCTTCCAATTACTATAAAAATTTAGGCACATGGACTCATTAAAAAAGCAATATAGATAAATATTACATGCTAAAAATAAAAAACAATGAAAAAAAAAAGCTTAATAAATAGCAAACATGTCACTAAATATCAGTAAAAAGAAAATGAAATGGAGCTAGGCCGAACATGTTCTAGAAAATGAATAAAAAAATATGTTAAAAGACTTAGAAAAACTACATAAGATAAACAGATAAGATACAATTTGATGAAAAATGATGTGAAGAAGAGAAGCTTAGAAGTTGAAGACTATCTTGCAGCAATCATCATCAATAGTAGTAGTTACTTATAAATGAGTATGTTCATTGTAAGTTTAGAAAAAAAAAATAAAGATAGAAAAACAAAATATAAAAAAATTAAGAATGAGCTTTGCAATGAATCAGTGAGTACATTCACATATAATGCACACTAGTTCCTTTGGTCTATTAATTTGAGGTCTTGTGACAAATTTTACTTTTTAAAGTATTCAAGCTCTTTAAAACTATTTTATCCTCAATAATATTCTCCAAATAAAAACAATAAATTTTGCACTGTTTTTAATAATTTTTATATTGAATAAGCTTTTCCCATAAAAACCATGCTAGAGTTCTCTATGAAATACTTTTTTTAGATTCTGTCAATATTCACACTTCACATCAGTATACTTTGACAAAAGTAGATTCACTAGTATCATATTTATCGAACTAAAGAGCACACTTATTGGTCTAACAAACATGGCCACTATATTTTTAGAATGTTATGCAACATCCTTAGCTTTTATGTTAGATTAATTGCAAGTTTAATTCTATTACTTCAGATGTTGAACCATTATGGAGAATCCATGATTTGCTTTCATACAATATTATCTGACAAAATAACAGCATTGATCAATAATAGTTAAAAATGCTCCATATGATTTGATGCCATGATAAGAGTAATGGATGCCCTGGATCGCAGTTCAACTGTCACTTCCAAAGCTTGAATGTCTCATGACCTTAGCAAAATATCATTCGATTTCTTAACAGTTGAAAATAATAAAATGTCTAAGGTACTGCTGCATATTATTAGTAATGTTTTAATTCTATTTAAAAAGTTTAAATATTAACTTTACTTCAAAAAATTATTGTTCAAAGACTATATATAGTGTAAGCACATATGTATAGCAAGAATTGGAATACAGTAGAGATTAATAATGTAATATCTTTTGTCTTTATTTCATTTTCATCAAATTCACATTAGAAATTGTTGAAGCATCTTTTAAAACTGCAAGAATTATAAAATAATAAGCTACTTATATCTACGAGAAAAGATTTGGATAATTTACTAGATATAAATCAGGTTAAAGTAATTCAAGAACATTTTTTTAAAGATAAGTATTGATTTCATATCAAAATGTCAAAGTATTTAAAGTGAAAAAAAAAAAGACTGGGCAACAATCTTAGAAATGTTAGATAATCAAAAAAAAAAACAATCTTAGAAATATTATTAATGATTAAATGATAACAGTTACAAGCATGAAATGATCAGAGAGAAATTTAAAAAAAACTAAAATAGAAAACAACATAATAAAATTGGATTAAAAATAATGTAATTTTTAAATATGAAAATGAAAGCTTAATCAATATTTATTTTTTTCTGAAATGCATTTAAGTATTGAACTGACAAATATTTATTGTAGAAAATAAGACTCTTAAAAAACAATAAATTTCACAATTTTCAGAAAAATTACTATTAATAAGCAATTAAATAATTATATCATTAGGATTTAAAATCTTAAATTGAATTTCTGTACTTCAAATAAGCTCTTTTAGGTTATTTACTTTATAAAGAATATATATAAAGGGAGAGGGGAATACTAAAAAAAAAAAAACAATCTACTAAAAATAATATAATAATATTTTGATTATAATAAATGGAAGATTTACGATTATTGGTAAATTTTCTGATTATGAAGCTATACTAATAGTACACATATTATAGATATGAATAACAGAAAAGTTCTATTTCTGAAAATTAATATATATAAGATGGTTAGAACTAATGAAACCATTAAGCATCACATGATCATCTCGTATACTAGCACAATTGTTTATAAACAAGGCAAAAACTCTCCATACAGTAGTGCCACCCTGTGCCAATCAGAGTAATCAATGGATGCCAGAAGGCTTGTGTATAAAATCCCTATCTAATGCCTACTCATCCAATATCCCCAGACTAGCGTTTCTGGCTTGTGGTCTTCGTCATTGAGGAGCTTTGGATCTGAGAGCATTGCACTTAGATCTTAGGATCTAATGCAACCCTCCAGCAACCACCTTTTATCTCTACTTAACTATAAAACTATGAGAATAAAATTGGAAAAAAACAAAAATATTTTCAATCTAAGCTCAATAGCTTATATAGTCATATGGGTCTCAACTCAGTTCAGCACCCATACATTTTGGTGTCTTTGGCTCTTTAACAACCATAGCCACCACTATCCTATTACCAGGATTGGTGTTAAACCATTAAGCATCACGTGATCACCATCTCTTATAGTAGCACATAATTGTTTACAAACAAGGCAAAACTCTCCAAACAGGGTGGCACTACTGTATGGAGTTTTGCCTTGTACTACTGTATGGAGAGTTTTGCCTTGTTTATAAACAATTATGTGCTAGTATAAGAGATGGTGATCATGTGATGCTTAATGGTTTAACACCAATCCTGCCTAATAGAATAGTGGTGGCTATGGTTGTTAAAGAGCCAAAGACACCAAAATGCATGGGTGCTGAACTGAGTTCAGGCCCATATAACTATATAAGCTATTGAGCTTAGATTGAAAATATTTTTGTTTTCAATTCTCATAGTTTTATAATTAAGTAGAGATAAAAGGTGGTTGCTGGAGGATTGCATTAGATCCTAAGATCTAGGTGCAGTGCTCTCAGATCCAAAGCTCCTCACTGACGAAGGCCACAAGCCAGAAACTAGTCTAGGGATATTGGATGAATAGGCATTAGATAGGGATTTTATGTAAAAGCCTTCTGGCATCCACTGATTACTCTGGTTGGCACAGGGTGGCACTACTGTATGGAGAGTTTTGCCTTGTTTATAAACTAATGAAACCATTTATGAATTGGTCAATTGCAACCAGAAGCTAAAAAACAATGACAAAAAAAAAAAATTTATAAAAAATAGTAAAAACCAAAAAGACATTTTTGATATACAAACAGTGTTGATAACTTGAGCACTAACATTAAGTCAAATAAAAGAATAATAGATTGGGCGGAACTTAAAATTTCTACATAGATTTGTAAGCAAGCACTAGATAGACCACAGCTAACCCAGTTAACCATCTAATTACTAGTCAGTAAATGGGTATCTGGCTATTCTTAGCTAGCTTATTAAAAAAAAAACATAAAGCTTTCCTAATTAATAGCAGACTAGTCTACTTAGTAATGTATTCTTGATTGTTCCTCTTTTTAAAAAAAGTTGAAGAAACTTTTATAATTAATAGTATAAAAGCTGTTTTATCTTTAGCTTATATATTGAATGATCAGTGACTATGCATGGAGCATAAACTTGGAAGTTCACTCAATAATATTAAAAGATTAGCATTGTTCATAAATTAGTCACACTAAAAATAAAAGTACTATAACTGACAAATATGCATATGCAAAAAAAAAAAAACCCATCCTTATGCAAAAAATATTTATGACATATATCAAGTAAAAAGAATAAAAGAAATCGCTCACACATATCACTCACATATATATATTAGTATTATTATAAAATAAAATGGGAGAGGACAAAAAATAATGAATATGCTTACTACAATATAGTTTGCAGCATTAAAGCACATGAAAAAGATACAAAGAGTTAATTAAAAGAAAACTACAAAATTTAGCAAAGAAACTAAATTCTTCCAATAATTTAAAATACAAGTATTATTTTTAGGTTCCATCAGGATCCTGGTGAAACATACTTTCATTTAAAAACATATAACTGATCTCTGTAGAAAAACAAATTTGTTGATTGAACATTCTTAACAAAATGCAAATTGACAAATCAATAATCTATGATAATAGTCACAAATCTTGAAATTTTTATAATATGAAAAGCAAAGAATTCTAATAAAATAACAAGCATAATATCAAAAAGATTTATATAAATTAGTTGTAAAAAAATCAAAAAATGAATTAAGAAAAAGATCAAAATATTTGGAAAGACAAAAATAAGTTAAAAATGAATTTAATGATTAATTAGGATATAAGTTCTCAAATCAAATATAGTTTTATTGTGAAACTTTTGCATCTTAATAAAGTTTTTAATAAAGTTTATACTAATAAAGTGTACAAGATGCAATGGCAAATCAAGTAACAGTAATGTATGTATAGAATCAATACAAGACAAAAATAAGTTAAAAATGAATTTAATGATTAATTAGGATATAAGTTCTCAAATCAAATATAGTTTTATTGTGAAACTTTTGCATCTTAATAAAGTTTTTAATAAAGTTTATACTAATAAAGTGTACAAGATGCAATGGCAAATCAAGTAACAGTAATGTATGTATAGAATCAATACAAGAATATAATTTTTCTAATGAATGAAAAATAAGTGGACCATAAATATAATTATAAATATAAAATGAAATTATAAAATTATAACGGAAAAGAATTTTAAACTACTTCTCAACAAAATAGTATTTGCATGTAAATTAACTATTATATAATGAATGCATTATTACATAATAACCATTTCAGAATTGAGACTTAAAAAAAATTAAGGATACACGACCTAAGTCACAAATAAATTACATTGGAAAAAATCTGTTCCCTTCTTTTTCCACATAAAACAAATATCATTTTGAAATGAACAGATTTAATGTGAATTCAAATATAAGATTCATAAACCTCCTTTAATATATTGTCTGATATCAATCCAATATCATTGCATAAATCATATTCATTTCAAAAATAATCTCTATGATTACTGGTCTAAACCTTATACCTCATCACATATTTTTATTAAATGGTCTATCAATTTAAACATTTTCAACATATCTATCATCAATTATTGGAATTTAAACCTGGCATAATCCTTTTTTTTTTTTTTTTTTTAGTTTTTTTGTTTAAATTTTAAGTATTTTTAATACCTAAATATTCTAAACAAAATGGGTTTTAATATCAAATAATCATTTAAGGCTATAAAAAATAATGAATAGAGAATGAAATAAAGAATCAAAAACAAAAGATAATGCCATCCATGAGGTTCATATTTACAAACACAAACAATAATCATAATAAAATAATTTTACAAAGTAATTTTTAAATTACTATGTTCAATTCAATCGTGCTTTCACACTTCCAACGTAAAGCTATAACAACAAATTGAAAACTAAATTAAATGGCTGAGCGCTTTCAAGAAGATGTACTTCTCATATTCATAGCCAGTTATGATCCTTTCTTTGGAATCATTATATAAATAAATCTGATATGCAAATTATATGCAAATGAGTCACTAAGACCATCTTTTAGATATCGAAAAACATGCATCCTTACGATTAATGGCAAAAGAGTCCTCTTGCTATAAAGTATGCTTCTTTTACCTTACGCTTAATATCATGCCTCTCAGTACAAACTAATTTTGCAGATGTGGGTTCGAACACATGTCCTGACAATTTTTGATGTTGAGCAAAAATTGAAGTGCATTCTGGATTTGTATGTGCCTTATTGTATCTATACTTGTGTTGTGATATCCTAGTAGCTATGGTGGCTCTCGTTTCACCATAGTATGATGCTTTGCATCCATTATGAGGGCATGCCACTCTGTATGCAGACTGTGGGGTCTGATCAGAAGCTATAGTGTCCTAAGTGTTGCTAATAAGCCTATTAGTTGAGATAGGTGTATAAAAACTCAAACAAAATTCCTTAGAAATTGTCAAAAATTGTCAGGACATGTGTTCGAACCCACATCTGCAAAATTAGTTTGTACTGAGAGGCATGATATTAAGCGAAAGGTAAAAGAAGCATACTTTATAGCAGAGGACTCTTTCGCCATTAATCGTAAGGATGCATGTTTTGCGATATCTAAAAGATGGTCTTAGTGACTCATTTGCATATAATTTGCATATCAGATTTATTTATATAATGATTCCAAAGAAAGGATCATAACTGGCTATGAATATGAGAAGTACATCTTCTTGAAAGCGCTCAGCCATTTAATTTAGTTTTCAATTTTGTTGTTATAGCTTTAGGTTGGAAGTGTGAAAGCACGGTTTAATATTATTATATTGAAGACAAACATATAAATATACAGGTTATTACTTATGTTCAATTCAGTTTATTCATCACTTAAGATAATATACAGTATATTCAGAAGAGATAGGAGAATTATTTTCAAATATAACTTAATAAGATGAAAAGTAAAAAAAAAAAATTAATCACAAAATATTAAAGCTAATTAAGTTTACAATGTATTCCAAGATCAGTTAGCTTAATTTTATTTTGTGAAAAACTAATAAGATTGATTTTTAAAAACCTCTGATTTAGGCATAAATTACTTTTAACTATATATTATTTTATAAGGAAAGGACATTCAAACTCCAGTGAAGCAGACTAATCAAACTTTTTTTTTTAATTTTCCTTCATTCTGCAACTAATACTAATGAATTATTTTTATTAATGTTATCAACTATTAGAATTTCTTTAATTATTTTTTTAAAAAAAAAACCTAGTTATTTTTATTAATGTTTTTCAAAAGAAATTTTATTGATAAAAAACAGTACAATACAATAGAAATGGGAAAAAAATTGAGTAATTATAGTTAGAATATCTCACTATAAGTTAAAGCATTGATAAATAAGTGACTGAATATATTTGAAGGAGCAATTTTTTTGTCTCTGTTTAATTGTGTCTAGTTTGTTTTAAAATGTGTTCATGTATGTTCTTGTATGATTGTTAAAAAGAAATAAGCATCATGTGACCCACAGAGCATAACATATAAATGTGATGATTCTAATTTCTGCAAAGCAAGCTTTTGGAAAAGAGTTAATGATTGATTGAATTGTACTATTATTTTTCCGAGTATTTTTATGATGTATGACCAAGCATCTTGTAGGCTATAAAAAATAGGCTTGTTTACCTTCTTCCTTGAAACATAATTGACATACAGTTTGATTTCTCTTATATCTCAAAAAATATAATGTAGACAAAGACCATATATTTATTTTTAGCATAAAATTGAAATATTTTGGCTCAAGAGTCCAATGCTTAAATTTTCTTATCAGTTGCCTGTTATTAAGGCCAAGCAACAGAGAGTCAGCCCCTTCATTTATGTTTGGATATAAAAGAGCTTGAATTTTCCAATATTGCCATTTTTCTTGTAGAAATGTTATCTTAATATTTGTCAATAGGTTGATTGGTGCTAGAATTCTTTGATGATATTTTGTATATGGAGTAGGCTTATCTGATGGTGTTATCTTAAGTATCATCTTCAGATGTAGTAATAATCTTATCGTGGCTGGCATAAGATTGATAGATTTTTGGATCCTACAAACATAAATTGAGTACAGGCCTAATGTTGTCAACTAATAGGATTTTAACACCTCCCACCCCACATTGTTTACAACTTTTGCTCATATCTTGAATTATTGTTTCAATTAACAATCAAACAAGATTCATAACCAAAACGTTAATTTTTCAAGAAGCAATAAAAAACATATATTTTTCAGAATAATAAAAATCTTAGTGTTATGAGCTTCAAAAATCATATTACATAAACAGCTCCAATCACAAATTAATTTTTTTTTTTTACATACCTTGGCTGAAAATCGATCCCAGAACCTTTGGATATTGAATCGCCTACTCTATTATTATTCAGAAATAGCAAATATAATGACAAATTCTTGAAAAAAGTTTGTCACCATTAAATGCATCTTGGGAGTCATTTGTCTTTTACTGTATCTTTATTTATATGAATTTAAAAAGAATGGGGAAGTATGGAGGTTGTTTAATATATCTATAAATAATATTTATATTTATTATCCACCACTCCCTTTCACCAAATCATGTAGTATGAAATTTTAAAAGGAATCCTGGCAACTATAAACTCTTTCTGTGTACAAAATAAATAATTTTATGGCTGAGTTGTTTTCATTAAAAATTCAGAAAGATCAACCGCAGTCTTTGCTTGATTAATTTTGTTGTTACGAGGTTTTAATTAAATAAGTTTTTTTTTTTTAATTATCAGATAAGAAATATTCAAACTTTATCTTGTACTGAACTAAAAAGATTGATTTTTTTTATAAAAAAAAACACCCCCTCCGGTTTAAATAAAAAATGATTCATATTTATTTTTTCCTACTTAACATTTTAATCAACAAAAATTCTGTAATAAAAAGATAAAATGAATTGATATAAGATAATTGACTGCATTTTTTATTACGGTAATGGCAACTACAAATTTAAAATCTTGTATTAATTCTTTCATTGTGCGTCCTATAATTTTACGCCATTTATAGAAAAATAGTTATAAAACAAATATTTTGCAATTCTAACTTATTTAAATACTGTTCAACAGTAAAATAATAATAAAATCTCATAAATTAAATGAGAGAATAGAGAAATAAAATATTAATAGCACAATATATATATATTTTAATTATAAAATATAGAAAGTAACTATGATTGATTATTTTTAGATATATAACTTTAGATGACAAATAACATTTTTATAGAAAGTGTATTTAAAATAATGTTTAAGTATAGCATTCCACTTACAGCACATTATGTTCATAATAAATCCACGAGAAGAACATTTTACTTTTATAAACTTTACGACAAGAATAATTAATACATGTAGTCATATGAAGATAAATGCAAAGATTATGAATAACCATTGTTTTGGGAGTATATATAAAACTACATTTGTTAATTAGAAATAATGTAGCAAGAGACATTACTAAGAGATATTTATTACTATATATTTCAATTATTTATTAAATTCAAAAAATATATACTAAAAAACAAAACTTCCTTTCAAAGAACACGTCTTCTGAGAAGATTGACTTGTGGAATAGTTTCATCATACATGGCAGATGGTGAACATTAGCAATTAATTTTTTTAATAACTTATAGATGGGGATTATTCCATTAAAAAATTTCTATTACTATTCATTATACTTTTTTTCTTTAAATATTGTACATATATATATTTTGGTATCAAATGTGAATGTTCATGCAGACCAGACATATTTTAAGATGCTAAGGATAATGTGTGCTGCAACCAGGATTCATTTATATATATACACTTTTGAGTCTTTTCATATGTCTGGACAAAATGTAGAGGTCCTTCAAAAGTTATAATCAACAGTAACAAAAAAAAGTCTCAAAAACTGTAAGTATGATTCTGGGTGGAATTCTTTTAAATATGAAGCTTTTGAAATCGCTTGAAGAAATAAATTACAAATTCATGTTTAATATTTGAGAATTATATTCTAGAGATAAATATGTGCAACAAATCCTTATCATCACTGAACTACTGTTGTTTCAGTGAATCTCAAAACATATTGAACAAAGATAAAGATTTAGTTGGACTGTGTAAAAAAAAAAAAAATTCTGAATACAGATAAGACATTATCCAAACAAAACCATGCAAAAAAAATGTAAGAAATTAAAACATTATGTATAGATGTTTGTTTTCTTATTTTATCCATTCAATATTAAAAGAAGAAAATCATTGAATAAGTTAATGAAATCATAAAATATATAAATCAGTCTCATGGAAACTAAACTTCAACAGAAAACCAATGTGATGACCTCTTAACTCTGAATATGCTTATATATTTTCATTTTCCATTAAGCAAATTTAAGAAATGAGTTTAATATCTCTTATTCAAGTAATAGATGGGGAGAATAAGTATGCTATGTAAGGAAAATGATGTTCTTCTTGATATGATCTTGAACAGAAAAGGACAGTTTATTCGGAACTTATTTAACTTATAGTACAACAAACAATACTTATTGTATTTATAATCAAAATTTTAAGAAAACATACGTTACTATATGTTATATGTGAGGGGAGTTTGGAATAAAATATAGCATAGTTTTTGGTTTGTTGTATATTAAATGTAAGTTTAATAATTATAAAAATAAAAATTACAGCAAAGTAATTCTTGTAAGATGCTATCTTAAAATTCAATATTCAAGAATCTATGGGTACAGGTTCGATTCCCATGCTAATATTGCCACTGGTCAGGCCAGTAATAGTTGAAGAAGAGAGGAGAATAATACCTCTCAAAATGTTGTGCATATACTAACCTGTGGGATATTACTATCAGTTGAATGTATTTTGAAAATTTAAATAAAGTTAAATTTTTCTAAAGACATTCAATACTTTATATTAGATGATGGAACTAGTCCAATATATAAATACATCTAAAATACCATCATCACAAAATTTCAGAACAATTTGTTATGCTTTAACAAGTGCTAAAATTCTAAACAATTTTTAGAAAACAAATGTAAAAATTATTTTTCTAAAATTAATATCAACATTTACATAAAATTTCTTAATAGGAAAAATATCTATAACTGAAATTTTATACCATATTTAAAAACATTCAAATAGCCATTTTAATCACTTAATAGATTAATTATTTATAAATAACTTCTTTCAACATATATTACATTCATTAATAACCTTAAATTGAAACACAAAGTTGTCTTACAGAATAATTCAATTTTATTTTTAAAAGATTCTGCTTGTTACATAATAGCTAATGTCTTGTTTTTAAATATTTAAATCTACATTCTTTTTAAAATGAAGACAACTAAATTCATTCCAAACAGTGACAAGCTTATTTCTAATCTTTTTAATTTATTTAAAATATTGAATATTGTATTTAAAATCATTGATATTGGTTCTTTTTTTCATTTTATCTCCATGATTAATACCCAAAATGTTCTTTATATATATATTTAAATTATTACACAGTTAACATAGAAAACAACCTTTCTGCAATACAAGTGGAATGCATATCTCCTTTTGGACAATAGATTTATCTTATGGTTAAAAGAAATAGCAAATTTTAAAATAAAGCTATAAACAATAATACCGGAAATATTATGGGAATAATTGCACCAGATCTATGTCTTTTAAAATCCTCAAAGTAAAAATGAACAGTTGGTGTCGCAATTATGAAATATCTAGTGTCAGATAAAAGCACCATAGAACAATTTCTTCAACTAAAAAACACTAAGATAAAATACCAAAACCTTGAAGGAAAATAAAAATAAAAAATGGAGATATAAAACAATATTAAAGGAAAATGCACTTTAGGAGGTTCATTATTCATTTATTAATGCATATCTTAAAATTTCTGGCTTTAAATTAGTTCTTGGCTGGATGTATATTAAATGAGGATGTGGCTACTTTTGGCACAGAATATTAAGCAAAGCAAACAACTTCTGATGAAAATTCATTCAGATAGATAATCTTCATGCAAGCAATTTTTGCAAAATTGTCCAATACAAGCAGTCCTACCTTTCTCTTCCAATCTTTTATATATGTAGAGATTTTGCTTTTCATTATAGTCTTGTGGAATGTGAAGTTATGGATAAAGCAAGTTTTTTTTAAAAAAATTATATGACTTTAAATAATATGCATATACTTCATTATGCCAAGTAAAGAGAAATATGCCATTCAAGCAAATTTAATTTAGAAACATCTGATTCATTTTTTATTTTTACAAAAAAAAAAAAAGAATTTACTAATACCTGCTGATTTATTCCCCCAGAGATAATATAAATTAAATTTTATCGTTCTTAAAGTTATATTTCATAATAATTGAAGGTTATTCACTTCATCTCTCAAGGGTAGTGAAAGTAATACAGTCCAGTTATGGAGCAAAATAAATAATGCTTTTTATAATCTCTATTTGCCTACAAAAAAAAAAATGTTTGGCTAACAATCTTTTAATGCTAAAAATGAAAATAGAAAGAGACCATGAGGCTTGATGAATGTAAAAACATCTATTAAAACATATTACTTTTAAATCAATGATTGACAGAACCAGCAAAAACATCATTAAAAAGTAATTATACACTTGCCATTTAAAAATATTTTAACCCAAATAAAATCAGTAGATACCAATGAATTTTACTTTGTTCTTGGGATTATAAATCAGAAAAAGTCCTATCAGAAATATATAACATAATTTGAGAATTTCTAAAAAAAAATTAAGATCGAAAATGAAAATATGGCTTCCAACAACAATAAACATTTGATCAAAAAAGCAAAACTATAAAAACTTAAAATCTAATAAAGCTAACAATTTTCAAAAAAAAATTTTGTTCTTTTGTAAAATAATCTTTTTTTTTTTCAATCTTATCTTAGCTTATGATTCTTTTAAAAATTAAGTCTCCTTAATATATAGCATTATCTTGATCTCACAAAACAGATCTTTCCTGATAATTGGAAATCTTTTAATAAAAATTAAAAAAAAATTTTTTTTTTTCCGAAACATTATATCTTTTATTTAATCCCAATCAAAGGCAGTATATTCAACTTACTTCTTTAAAGAACAAATAAACATCTAGCACACAAAATGTAACTTTCTGCAAAAAGAAACTGAAATATGATCTACCCCATTTTATTGGAGGTGATCTTGGCAAGTAGTCTAATGTACTATCCTTATCTATTAAAAAGTAAGAGTTGTGATGTAAATTTTCTAAGGGCAACATACACAATCCTAACATATTCTATAGCTGAATACTATGCAGTTTGAAGAGAGACATGTTCACACCATACTTGTTGAAATACACATTTGTGTAAGAAATATTAGTGATACATTCAATTCTGCTCCTTGCAATGACTTCCCATTCTTTCATATACTCTTCCATTAAATATTAAAAGCTATAAATAAATCACATTCATTCATTATCAGCCACTCCTTAAACAAATATTGCAATTTTCATTCCAGAAAAAAATAAAACCAATAAATAAAAATTTTAAAATGCATTTTCCAATGATATTACAAATCAATCCATGAAATACAAATATCCACATTATAACATGCTACAATGTTAACATTTAATTTCTACAGCAAACTTTACATTGTCTAATTGCAGCCTTCATTTGCATTCTATCATAATTCATATCTTCCCTATAAAAATATTACATTTCTTTAATAAGATAATCTTTATAATATAAATGAAGTTTGCTTCTAACATGAACATAAAACTCAAGTCCACCTTAAAATGCTCTTTTAGGAAGTTTTATTAATTATTTGCCTCAAATGTTCAATCCAATTAAGATTAGTCTTTACAATAGTACATTTAATACTATCATATCCAGCAAATTAAAAAACACAAATTAATTTTATGATCTTAACATTGCATTTTCTAAAATCGTACAGAGCACAGTTGCATCAGTAGTGTCCATATCCTATTTTCATTCAAGGAAAATGGACAAAATAATAACCTATCATACCTGTTCCAAAAACCACTTCAATAAAACTATAAAAAAAAAAAAAATGTGATAGTTCACATTCCCTGTTTGCTATCAGTTATTATTTCAAATGTCTCCGATTTTTTTCTGACAACAATAACACTTCCTCTCATTCCATCACATTAAAAGCTGTATAAAACAAATTTCATAGGATATCACATAATTTCAAAAACTGTCATAAATCTTTTAGATTGAGATGTTTTGATTACATCAGTATAACCAAAATATAAATCATGACATACTTCTTGCTTTTCCCTGCTTTTTAATCCTCTAAAACCAGTTTATCCAATAACCATTAGCCAATAACTAGAAGTAAGCCATTTAACAAAAAATTCTCTGGAAATGCATTTACAATAATAGATATCAATGATATTATATAATAATTACTATGGCCTTTTCTATCCCCTTTATTTTTTATAAATACAATCTCAAAACACCCATCACACTTCAAAACTTCTTCACATTGTCTCATCAGGAAAGGGCTATTTTAAATTCAGTAAGCTGGACAATTTTGTCCAAATCTAAATGCTTATCATTATTCAACAAGTTATCTAAAATTCTTCTTCAATCTTTTTAAAATATTATCCTCATCATATAAAAGAATATCATTCGGTACTTTTTTTCAAATCACATCATTTTCAAAATATCAAAAAAAAAAAATCTAAAATAACAGCATAAATAAATCAATAAATTCTTTGCACTTTTAAATCACCAATCTTTTTAATCTCCTTTTATTAGCTGTTGAATTTATCTCTTAATATCGCTTACTTAGCTTCATGTAATGCTTCAAATTAAGATCTTTCTGATGGTTTATTTAAGAAAGTCTTCAAACAACCAAATAATAGTGTTGAAAAAAAGGAATTACCTTGACTCTTATCAAAAGCTTCAAGACTATCCATCACTCTGTTTATGGACTTCAGAAATAAAATTAACGGCCTTGATTTATAGTTGGGGCCTAACTCAGACCAATAATATACATAATTACAGACTAATATATGCATACATTACCAATTGATAAAATATCTACAAATTTATTTAAATAGGTGTGAATGATTAACTGTCTTTTTAAAAAAAACTATTAAATAAATAAATAAATTTTATTGCTAATGATAATATCAGAAAGCATTACATTATCATTACAACTTAGTCAATAAATATTAGTTTACAAGTATAAATCAAAATTATTCCCAACAACTGATTACCTTTCTATATATTTTTTCTTAAAGATTGGTATATCTCAAAAGAACCATTTCTTCGCTATTGAATATATTCTAGTGTATTCTATTTTATAGTAATATAGAAGAACAAAAGGTTTTTTAAATCTGGCAAATTCACAAAATAGTCTCTTACTAATAAAATTATATAATTATCTTCTGTACAAACACTAATATGTGGAGGAAAAAAATGATTTCTTCATATTATGAATGATTCTTACGGAATTTGGAATCACTGAGAAATTCAATAACTATTACAACTAAATGACCTAAAGCCATTAGTGCATTTTTTTAATATTAACTATTTTTAACTACTTATCAAAATACTTGTTTTAAAAAGATAAAATAATTATAATAAAAGAATATTTAAAATTTTAAATGATAATATTAAACTTCAAGTGTTCATTTAATTTGAAATGAATGCTTTTACCTTGTACAATTTAAATCAACTAATTTTATTTTTGATATTATTATTAAGATTTACAGTGAAGTCATGATCAATTATCCACTATCCAAAAAAAAAAAAAGTAAACAAAAAAAAAATTAAGTCATACATTTAATAAATTTTATGATATAATAGCAACCATTACACCAGCTCAGAGCACTATGTGCGATCACTTTTATTAATAATGTTTCTTTGGTTATGTTGAAAGCTTTATTCTTTACTTTGATATGATAGAACTATTTCATATAATAAAATATTTTCCAAGCATAAAACTGAAAGTTTTATTAAATTTAACAAAGTTCATAAAGTGTCTTTCTCAAGTAATAAATTGAAAGTTATCTATTTAATTGACAAAGAAGATATTAGAAATTACAGACCCATCAGCCTTTTATCAGTTTTATACAAAAATTTTACCAAGATAATTACAACTCGTCTACAGAGAACATTGGATTTCCACCAACCAAGAGAACAAACTGGATTTAAAAGTGGTTTTAGTACAGTAGTTCATATCCAGGTATTGAGATAAATTGTAGAAAGGACAAATGAATATGAGTTACCATTATGCTTTGGATTTGTAGATTATGAAGAGACATTTGATTCCATAAACATTTCTTCAGTGATTAAAGCATTGGATCATCAAAGTATAGATCCAGGATATTGTCATATTTTAAAGAATATTTATAAAAATGCAACAGCAACAATTAGATTATATAATGCTACTGGGAAAGTCAACATTGTGAAGGTTGTAAGACGGGGTGACTCAATATCTCCAAAAGTTTTTACAGCAGTGTTGCAAGAAGTATTTTGTGGATTAAAATGGGAAGCTAAAGGAGTGAAAGTAAATGGAGATTATTTAAGTCATTTAGATTTTGCAGATGATGTAGTTGCTTTTGCAAATAATGCTTTAGAGC
This sequence comes from Epiperipatus broadwayi, assembly GCA_028023455.1. Classification (NCBI taxonomy): domain Eukaryota; kingdom Metazoa; phylum Onychophora; class Udeonychophora; order Euonychophora; family Peripatidae; genus Epiperipatus; species Epiperipatus broadwayi. The sequence goes on from JAQFVV010012545.1 coordinate 1,906,371, forward strand.
TGCAGGAAATGTTGCAGGAGTTATCAAATGAAAGTAGGACTAAAGATAAATGTTAAAAAGACTAAAGTAATGTTTAATGGATTTTCTCAAGGTATGAAAATTAAGATTGATTATGATGAGTTAGAAGAAGTTAACAGTTACAAATACCTTGGTCAGATTGTTAATACAGATAGAAACATAATGGATGAAATTAATCAGAATTAAACTTAGTTGGAGTGCTTTTGGTAGAAATAACATGATACTAAAAGGAAATATGGCTATGTGTTTGAAAAGGTAATAGTTTTGTTTGTAAAGCTTATAACACACATGTAAAATAAAGATTAATAATTTGTCTCAACTTGTAAACAAATCCTGACATTTTTTGCAGGGAGGAGTATGTTATTATAAAAAACCCTGATTTGAATTAAAATAAATCACTCTATAATTTTAACTTGTAATTCAGTCAGGAGCTATACCCGCCTGTACGATGAAGAGCAAAGACTAGAAATGCGACCCATTGCCATCTGACCTTGCGAGAGCAGCAGTGATGGCAGCAGTTCGAACCAGCAGCCTGCCTGGAAAGTGAAGATGAACCAGACTAGTCAAGATTAGCAATGCCAAACGCCATGGAAAGAAGACACCTCAGCAGAAAAGATCGGTAAAATAATCCGCAGAGCTCTGTAATAAACTCTCATTATTAATTTCCTAAATAATTCTAAGCTAGCTGTATATAAATGTGCACAAACTTATCATTTAAACTTTCTCTATTGAATAAATTCTGTAATCAAGCTAAATTGTAACTAATTTCCTAAAATAATTTAAGAATAACTACTTGGTAAAACTTGCCTAACTCTTTAATGTAAAATAACTTAATAATGTAACTCTTGTTAAATTTAAATTATACTCTAAATATATTTCTATCTGCGGTTATGCCTATTTTTTTATTTTATTAATTTTTTACGAATTTATGCTATGACTTATTCAGAGTGGAGGTTGATACTCAGATTCTGTAGAGGGTGAGAGAGATGATTAGAAGCTCTCCATAAATAACTTATATGCGTCCAAGCATACACATACAATCTCCAGTCTGAAAACCTATCATATAATAAACTAGCTACTATATATTAGTTGACTAATTAGGTTTGCTTATTATTAAAAATATTATCATCCATAACCAGTAAAGGCATTCTGTCCATGCTCTTTTTTTTATGACACTTAGCCTGTCAATGTTGTTATTCATTAACAGATACAATCCATGGTCAATATTGCAGTTAAAAAAAAGAACCATTTTTCTTCTTGAGTGACTAATTATAATCTATAATAGATTTACTACTATTTAGCAAATAGCTCTTAGGTTTACTATAGAATAGAAGGATTTCTGCAAATAACTTTTATTAAGTGAGAATTGTTTGATTTTTCAATTCCGTTAGAATTAAACTAGAAACTCTTGGCAGTTATTCTGAGTCAAATATATGCATGAGTGTGTGTATATCATAATATTTTTAAAATAAATATTTATATAAAATCCTACTTTAAAATAAAACAGGGACAAAGAAACAAAGAAAATCCAATATTTCAGCTATATCTAGTATATACAATGTGGCAAATGAGTACTTATGACTTTTAATGATTAAAAAATAGATTTTAAATAATTGAAATTTATAAAGAGTCCTGATGTATATTATTTAAAAATTAGAATTTTTCATTACATCAAAAACTTCCTAGATTTTGTTATCATTAAGTTTCTACAAAAGTTGGCACCATCCCGGAATTATCATTATATTTATAATTGAGAATTTAAATTTCATATAAATTAGTAGTACAATCCTTCATTTTTTATAATAATAAACAAATAAATAATCTACAAAATTATTAACTTTCTCAACACCAGATGGTTATCTTAATAATGTTTCAGTAAATGATGGTTCTCAAATATTTACAAAACATTACTGACAAAATTTATTATAACATAAAACAAACACAAAATGAATATGTAAGTAGTATTAAAGATTATAACAAAAATAATAATTTTAACTTTCTAAATTCTAAAATTATGTGACTGTAAAGTGTATATATATATAATATCCACACTGATCAGTTTAGTAATGTAGAATCATTGGTTTACAATTAATGATAAAGTAGTGGACTCTAAAGCTCAAAACTCATCACTTTTGCTAGTTGAATTTCATATGAATTTCTGAACAATAAACAATTCAATTATGTTATTGCTTTACAAAGAATTTAAATAAAAATAAAATGATAAATCTATTAAAAAAAAAAACCAAACATACTTAATTCAATACATGACAGAATTAAAAGTTTGGCTTACAAAAAAAAAAAATCTGCCTGTAATTAGTATATGAATGAAATTAGATATTATAATTGCAAAAGGAAATGCATTTTAGATACGTAGTAAAATGAGGAATTTAAAGTGTAAAATATTGTGCTAAAAATATGTATAAATTGAAAAATGGAGCTGAAGTTAATTTACAATGTTAAATTACTCAGATATAGCAATTATTACAAAATCCTATAAAAAAATAATAAATATACACAAAGAATGGTATAAAATCAATACAATGGTATTTAAATAAAATAAAACATCAATTCACTAATATGAAAATTTTAAGTTAGCCATATTATAACTAGACCTAAGTAATTAAATGTTTTTATATTAACTTGCCCTGTCTGTTTCTGTCAGGATGGCCAAATTTTTGTCTGTGTTTCTGTTGTGATGTCCACGTTTTTGAATTTTTAACAATGAAAAAAATGTTACTGTTTAGAACAAACTTATGTCCTTACCTTTCCCAGGAAAAACTCTTAAGAATTGAACCAGTGGAAATTCATTTATATAATAAATTTTGTTGATATTTGATTTATTAAATTAATTAAAAGTAAATATTTTCAACATCTGAATTATTATTCTGAAATAATTAATATTTCATAAATATTTTTTGAAAAAAATAAATGTGTAAAAAAAAAACTTAGAGAATTAATTATATATATTTTTTTCATTTCCAAAAACAAACTGTCAAAATCACTGCCAAAAAAAATTATTTTATTTAAAATGAAATTATGTTTCATTTATAACTAAAAAGCAAAAAAAAAAAAACCAAGATATTTTAAAAAAATGTTTTATGTAAACAGCTGACTAAAAAGTAAAAAAATAAATAAAGTAATCCAACTAAAAACAGGTTGTGTCATTTCATTAAAGCATTTGAGACCATAAAAATCAAAAAAGGCAATCAAAAAAAGCCTTAAATGCTTTAATGAAATGACGTTTTTTAGTCGAATTAAACTATTTTTTTTACTTTTAAGTAGCCTGTTTACATAAAAGCATTATTTCAAAAAAATATTTTAATATTATTTTATTTTATATAACAGGAGTCATATAAAGATAGATTCACATTTCAACATATAGAAGAAAACTGCACACTTTGTCTAACTTACTCCCCCCCTTCTTTAAAAAAAGAATGAGGGCATGAAACAGAGAACTAATTAACACTTAAATGTAATATTTCATATATAACCAGTGAATGAACATACTTCAAATCTCAACACTATATATTAACTTTGGCTCTTCAGGCATGTGTCCCACACATCTTATTTGATCAGTCGAAATCTTTTCTTTTTTTACTGACATAAAAACTATAAGCATGCTGTCAATAGAAATATAGGCATTTGATAGATCTCTGACATAGCTTTCTAAAGATGTCTTTAACAAAAAAAAAACAATATAAAATTTAGATTTTTTATTCATTTTTTTCGTAACCAGCATATTTAATATTTTTTTATTTTTTGATCAATTTTGTAATTTCCACTATGCGATAAAGACAGAAAATGCTTATCAGCCTTCAAATATGCTTTTATCGGAATAAAAATACTCTGATTCACAAGCAAGGCCTTCAATGGAGTCTAAATGTAAGCAGAATATCAGGTTCGTAAGTATACAATTTTAATTTTTTTAATAATATTTTAATTTTTTATAAAATTATTTGAAAAAATGATTTACTTTTTATTAATTTGAGTTTGTAGTGGTGTGTATATATATCAATTATATATTTATTTATGCTCATATAGAATTCATATCTATGGTAATTTTTTATGTGTCAAGCATCGGCCGGGAAGCGAACCCGCGACAACCATCTGCAAGCAACTGCTTGCTTGCAAGGCAGCTGCGTGACCTGTCAGCTACATTCTAATCCACTTATTTTATAAAAATAAACTTATTTTATAAAAATAATGATTCTCAAAAAGTGTAATAATTTATTATTTATTATTATGTTTATAAGGTGTGTTTGTGTTTACAAGTAATGATTTACAAAACTAATAATCAAATGTACAGAAATCTACAGTAATTTTGTAAGTTCTAATCCACTTATTTTATAAAAATAATGATTCTCAAAAAGTTTAATAATTTATTATTTATTATTATGTTTATATAGTGTTTGTGTTTATAAATAATGATTTACAAAACTAATAATCAAATGTACAGAAAGATTGCATATGCAGGCAAATGCCTTGATATTCATGCTGTGGAGTCACTCTGGTTTTGCTATATATTTCATCATATTATTTTCAAGTTTATAGCTAACAAATGGACTATATGCTAATAAATTATATCTATATGATACAATAAATATAACAAGATAGCATCGCTGGTGTGCATAAAGAATATAAACATCACTGGTGTGCATTAAACATCACTGATGTACACAAAAAAATATAAAATGAAGAGATGAAACTCATTTTATCAGTGATACAGACGATAGCTTACAATTTCTAGTTTTAGATAGACAAGAAGCCAATTGCTATAATGACAAATGCATATCTATCTTCTGGAAATGATTTGTTTTGTAACTTTTATTAGGATGAATCTTTTTCTTATAGACGCCTTTGACATTTGGTAATTTTTGAAGTAAAAGATAAAAATGAAGAATTCTTATGCGAATACTTTTGGAGATTCTGAAGCTATGGATTATCTCAGGTAAGACATATTATATATGGTTTGAAAGATAATTTTGTGAGGAATACAAAGAAATTATCATTGAAGATATAATTTAAACTTAGTTAATGATGAATTAGAAATTATGAACAAACAATAAAATCATTATTTCGGATGTTGACATTTCTTTTTTCCTTATTTTTTTAACGGTTATCACTATTTGTCTTAGACTTATTGTTTTCCTTAGTTTTTCTAGTTTCTATTAATGTACTTTTTTTTGTTCTAAAATAATTAAAACTGAAGTTATTGTGAAAATTGTGTCTCAGGCCAGTTTTTTAAAAAATTCAGTATGGCGCCTGGGGAACAAAGCAGTTAAACTATGTTTTGATGACTGTAATGACTGAAAAATATTGATAGAAGATAATGTTAATGAAGAAAATTTTCTTAGGATACAAAATCTTTAATATAAAGAGTAATAATAAAACAATTTCATACATAGTTAATGCTATGCAATTTCTTTATTGAATTCCTTAAGTTTTAACTATTCAACAATTTTCCTCAGAGGTGTAAATATAACAAAAATATATATTCCTACCTTATTGTACCCCTACTATATACTTAGAATATAAAATCAAGTAAAAATTTTAAAAGGTCAGCAAAAAACATTAATGAAGTTGGTGGATATACATGATTTATAATAATTGTGCTATAATAATCTTCTATTTAATTGAATGTTCTATTAAAAAAAAAAAATTAACAATCTGCATTGTAGTCTACATGTTAAAAACAAAAGATATTATCATTTATTTCAAACATTAAGAAAAAAACCATTATGAACAAACACAAGTTTAATATTATGAAGAAAACTGCATAATGAAATTTTTTTTCTATTGTAATCTATCATTATTTCTAATTATAATGTCAAATAAAATTTTGTTTGTCTACAATTTTGCAAATCTTAAATCCTAATCCAAACTTTTTCTTTTATTCTGGTTTATAATCATAAATTCATATATAAAGAAATAGATAAGTCAAGCATTGTTAGCCGAGACGTCATCGCAACCACCCTGCAAGCAAGTAGTTGGTTGCAGACGGTTGTGGGTTCACGTCCCGGCCGATGCTATGACATATGAAAAAAAAGAAATAGATAATATGAAATCTTTAAATAAACTTAATAAAAATATGTTGTGGCAATCTAAACAAATAATGTGTCAATAGATTGCTCACTTTTGCAGCATAATCTTTTAAAGCACTGTTGAGTAGCCTCGGTCCTTTCAATATATACTGATGAAATTAATCTAACCTCAAGATAATTAAAGATGCATCTTTACAAAACCAATTAAAACATCAATGTTGTGTAATAAATTATTTTTTATATATTATTTTATGTATATATATTATAATAGTAACTTACAGTTATTATTATTGGTCTAACGTGTTTTATCTCTTAGGAAATTATTTATAAATATAAATTTTTATTTGACTATTTTATTATGTATACATATATATATATATACATTTGAGTTTTAAATAATACATACCTTAAGCTTTTGAGTAAAATGCCAGATTTGAAGTTAAGAATAAATACTTATATATGAGCTTGTAATAACACACGAGCAGATTCATTCGTTCTCTTGTTATTAAAAAGGGAAGAAAAAGAAAATCATTTCTCTTTAAAAATAACTTTTTCTTTTATCAATACTACTGTTCAATGATTGGAATTTAATCATTAACTTTTCCAAATTAAGATAATCTGTGGATTAAAAGTCTGCAAGGAAAATATTTTAATTTTCTATTAAATCTTAAAGGAATAGCAATATAAAAGAAAAGAACGTCTGTTTAAGTTTTTTTTTGGAAACTACGTTATTTTAACACTTCCATTATTCTTCGGATATATATAAATTTAAGATAATTATATATATATATTAAGGATAAAACAATGTGTAGTGAGTAGTATAATTATTATATCGTAAAAGGTTTCGAAACCAACCTTGCATGCTATTTTAAAATATTTTGAAATATTGGATATATGGAACGTCTAATGATAATAGAAAAATGAAGATTAAGAACATCTACATTCGAAGAATATTTATTTTATTTCACATTAATCAAATCATTGGATATTATTAACAGTTTATCGTTTAAGGATAAATAAAATCATCATTATACCAATGGATTAATAATATACTTCGTAAAAGATCTTCATTAGGATGATGAACTATAGACTTCAATATCTACTCTCAACTCTATTATAAATAAGTTTTCTTTATTATTTATTTATATATATTATAATAATGCTTATATTATTTTAATATGTTTATTATTATTATTATTATCTTTATTTCAAATTTGGCATCGCATCATTATATCTTAATAGGAAAATTATATTTATTATTAAATATAATTAATTGAAAGCTTGACATAATTCATCAAATTAGATGAGGGATATAAAGAATAGTTATTATTTGACAGATATCTTAAACAGGATTATATTGTATTTACTACGTAATATTGTAAAAGTTTAATGTACTTTATTTATCAAAAATACATATAATATATAAGTTATACAATTGCAAATAGTAGTTATATATTGGTAATTATGAAACATATAAATAAGAACGGTAAATAAATTAATAAGTTACATAAATTATTAATTTTTGAACCCAGATATTGTTTTTATATATCTGTTAATTTAAACTATTTTCTTTAATTTTTGAAAGTTTATTATAGTATTGAGTTTTATCATAGGGTATTAAATAAAAATATTATTTATTAATATTTTTAAAATGATAAAATTCATCCGTATTTATTTATTAATATTTTATTATCTATTATATTCATATCGGCTTTTTCAAACCAAATTGTGCAAACGCTTTTTGCGAGTGTTAAATAATAAATGAATACCCTCTGACCCATACAAGATATAGAATTTATGCAGCAATAAAAGGAATCCTCTTATTACTACGACTCAAATATTTATATATGAGCAAATCTGAAGTACTGGCACAGAAGGTGTGACTATAGAACAGTCACTTTGAATTACTATATATAACTTATGAATGAATGACGCCGATGAAATTTACTAGAATTTACTGAACGTCATTCCAACTGAAATTAATCATATATATAAATCAGCATTTATTTTTTATAGCGTCTGTATACAATTGTAATCACATTCATATCGGCTTTTTCAAACCAAATTGTGCAAACGCTTTTTGCGAGTGTTAAATAATAAATGAATACCCTCTGACCCATACAAGAGGATTCCTTTTATTGCTGCATAAATTCTATATCTTATATGGGTCAGAGGGTATTCATTTATTATTTAACACTCGCAAAAAGCGTTTGCACAATTTGGTTTGAAAAAGCCGATATGAATGTGATTACAATTGTATACAGACGCTATAAAAAATAAATGCTGATTTATATATATGATTAATTTCAGTTGGAATGACGTTCAGTAAATTCTAGTAAATTTCATCGGCGTCATTCATTCATAAGTTATATATAGTAATTCAAAGTGACTGTTCTATAGTCACACCTTCTGTGCCAGTACTTCAGATTTGCTCATATATAAATATTTGAGTCGTAGTAATAAGAGGATTCCTTTTATTGCTGCATAAATTCTATATCTTGTATGGGTCAGAGGGTATTCATTTATTATTTAACACTCGCAAAAAACGTTTGCACAATTTGGTTTGAAAAAGCCGATATGAATGTGATTACAATTGTATACAGACGCTATAAAAAATAAATGCTGATTTATCTATTATATTATATTTTTTATTATTTATTAAATATTGATTTATTAACTTGATCTCTTTGTCTAATCATTATTGAATTATATTATATATATGCTAGTATTATAAATATCATATGAATATCAATTGTAATTAATGCTTATATAAAGGCATATAAATAATAACTTGTTTTGAATTTTCCCTGAAGAGAGCTAATTGCAAATTCTCCATGAGTTTGAATATCGTGGCATAATGGTGACTGAAAGAGGGATGAAAGATGGATGAACTAGTCTAAATTATATTAAAACTTATTTAAAGATTATTGAGCTAGCATAAACAAGATAGATATAATCATGGACTTAGTATTTCATTGATTCATTTCTAGCATTCTACCTGAAGACCCAAAGTCCGATTGTAGTGAAATGCATATCCTCTTTCTAGGGAATTTAATCATCCCCATATATACAACTTAGATTTTAAATATAATCCATTTTGTTATATTTGGCGAACCTAACTATGAAGCATTAAGTTAATGATTTCCAAGCATTAAATATAATCGATTCTATTATATTTGGTATATCAACTGGGATGATTAAATGCCATTCCGTTATATTTGGTGCCTCAACTAAGGCTATCAAATAGGCCGTCCCATTATAATATATACATATTTATAACTTAATAAGTGACATAGGTAAAAAAGAAAACCAGTCTTTTTACAAACAGCCGACTGCCAGACAAAGACTTCATGAACATCCGTCATAGAAAAATGGTGGTGAAGGCAGTATTCACCAAATTTGACAATTGCCAAATTATGAGACAGAATTTTTCTAATCTTGTTTTATCCTCTAGCTAAGAGTAGCTATATGCCCATTTGTTGACCAGTGTTAGAATTAAAAATTCATGCATTAATATTTAGATTAACAATAGAAATTTTATAAGTAAAATTGAAATAAATAATAAAAAAAATGGCACAAATGTAATATAGATGATATCCATTTACTATATAAATATTATATTTAATGTTTTCACTACTTCATTTTCATATATATATATATATAAACAGTCTTTCAATCCTAAGTACTTTTCGGTTAATTTCTTAACTGAAAGTACTTCTGCAGATCGAAAGACTTTATGATAGTTTATTACTGTTATATTTTATTATTTTTATTATATATATATATTGTAACGGTATATATATATATGCCATTTCAGCACCTTCAAATAAAAGGGGGAAAGATTGATAAATAAAAACACTCTCAAATAAAAATATAAAAATTAAAAATGAAATTTTATTTAAATCGATATATATATATAAAGTGCACAGATGGTAAATTAATTTAGTAATTATTTAAAGTAAGTTAAACTTAAAAATCTAAAAATAAAAGATTATTTGAAGGAATGTAAAAGAAAATAATAAAAGCTTTTTTTCTGTTAACAGTTATTTTTAATCTTAGTAGAATGGAAGTGATTTTCTATTAAAATGCAATGATGTAATAGTAAACAGGCCCTTGGGGCATTTAACCGATTGTAAGTCAGATAAAAGATAAATTAAAAACTACTAGTAATAAAATTTGGTGCATCTCGCTCTAAAGCAAACTGGCCAATAATGATGTGAATGAACACATAGTCCACAGACAAAAATCATCATTGCCAATAAGAACAGTATTAGCCAGGCAAGATCGATCCTGGAATTTGATGATAAACAATTTAAAATGATGTAAAAAGAAGAAAACTTTTGAGGTTTTTTTTTAATTGCTGTTGCTGATTATTTGTTTTAATTAAAAATATTTTATACATGTATTGTGGACCTCCACAATGTAGGGGTCATGGAATAACTTTCATTTCCCATATTTGCAGCAACAGAGGTGGCCTCCAGAGTGATTGTTCCTAGAAAATGGAAAGCAACAGATTCATTTCCACCAATAACATTAATATATGATGAATGAAACTTTGAACTAAGTGTTGTGATGCATCAAAGACTGCAAAGATAGACTCCAATAAACCGACATAAAGGAAATGATGAACTTTTTCCTTAAAATGAGATTTAACCCTTTAAGCTAAAATACGAATGTTTCAAGTACTAATTCTAAATGTCAATTAACTCCTAAAGATAATCTCTTGTCTGATGAAGTAAATATTAAATTATTTATTAATATTTTATGTATATTTGCTTCTATCATTTCCATTCTCATTAAATTAAATTTAAATTAATAAATTTAAATATAGGTGTAAATGGTTGCATAGATTCGTTTAATATTGTTAGTTTAAGTAGATTAACTTTGGGCTAATTATTTCATAGTTGAATAGTGCTAGTGAAGGAATGTATGGGTATTTTATGTCAATGTAATCTGGGAAGACATATTGGATTCTCATTTCCTTGTGCTGTGTTAGCATACAGGGTATATCATCCAATTGAATACATGACCCGGAAAAATGGTAGCCATCACATTGCCAATGGTCATAGACGTATTTTCTATGCCATTGATTCCTTACACTCTGGTTGGGACAGTAAGCCAGCAAAGACTGCTACCCCCCATTTTAAAGCATTTCTTTTCAAATTGTTGTTTCTTTAATATCCTGCTATGGATGGAAATTCCTGTCAGCATGATTGTTTTATGCTAATATTCTCATTTTACATTGATCATATTGGTATATCAGTAAACTAGCATTAGTTTGGATGCAAACTTTTGGCTGGAGTTAAAAGATTTGTTATTTAGATGTGTGTTCTATGTAGTGTATTTACGCTTAACAAAATACTAAAATAGTGTTAAATATGTTGAATTCATCCATCAGTGCATACAACCTAAATTAAATATATTCAATGGTTAATTCAGTCCTTGGAATTTTTGTGTGATATATGAGTGTGAAATAAAAAAATGTTTTGTTTAATTAGTTTTGGCAGTGGCTTATTTTATATATTTTATTAATAATATTTTGAAAATCAAAGATTAGAAATTTTAAATTTACAATGTTATATCATCAAGCTCAGCTTCTCCAAGAACTAGCAATTGAAGCTTTCGGTTAGATAAAAGATTAACTTCACCCATACGTATCTGCCATCTTTATAAATTTTTCTACTTTCAAATAGCCTAGTGGCATCCTGGCATGGCAGATAGAGTTGTGAGGTTTCTTCTGACCATTATAATTGGCCACCCAACATGGCTCAATACACTTTAACCACAAGCATCCTGAGAATTTTAGAAAATTGTGCCAGTAACATGATTTTGTTGAAATGAATAGTTGTTTTGTTTTGTTTTTTATAGAAAGTTATAGAGTTGAATGTAATGTGAAAGTACTGCCAGAAAGTTAATTGCACACATATGCAAACATGGAAATAAGGAAACTTGTAAAATATAATATAGAAAAGTAATTTTAGGAAAGACTAATTAATAAAAAAAAAAAGGAAATTGTGAACTGTTGAATGGGAGCCTTGACTCAGCTGATGTAGAAAGGGAGGAGAATAGACAATTTTTTTTGTGTAATTACTAACCAAAAAAATCATAAAAAAAATTTTTTTTTAACTTATGTTTACTAACACTAAGTAAATTTTTTTTTATTGTTTTTGTTTATGAAGAAGTTCAGTAATGTGTAATGGTTTACATATATGCCATTACATCACTTTCAAATAAAAGGGGGAAAGATCGATAAATAAAATCGCCCTCAAATAATAATAAAAATTAATAGATGAAATTTTATTTAAATCAAAATATATAAAGTGCATAGATGGTAAACTAATTAAATAATTACTTAAAGTAAGTTAAAGTTAAAAATCTAAAGATAAAAGATTATTTGAAGGAATGTAAAAGAAAATAATAAAAGCTGTTAATTTATTTTCTGTTAAAAGTTATTTTTAATCTTAGTAGGATAGAATAATTTTCTATTGAAGTGTAATGACATAATAGCAAACAAATCCTTGGGGCATTTAACCGATTCTAAGTCAGAGAAGAAATAAATTAAAATTGACTAGTAATAAAATTTGGTGCTTCCCACTCTGTGACTGGCCAAAAATGATGCAAATGAACACATGGTCCACAGAAAAATTATCACCACTAATAAGAACAAGCTAGACAAGATCGAACCTGGAATTTGATGATAAGCAATTCAAAATGATATAAAAAGAAAATAAGAAAACTTTTGAGTTGTATTGCGGACCTCCACAATGTAGGAGTCACACAATAAATTTTGTTTTCCATATTTGCACCAACTGAGGCAGCCTCCAGAGTGATGGTTCCCGGAAAATGACATGCAATGGATTCGTCTCTACTGATAACAATATTAATATATGATGGGCAAAACTTTGAACTAAGTGGTATGACACATCAAGAACTGCAAAGATGGATTCCAATAAACTGACACAAAAAAAAGTATGAACTTTTTTATTTAACCTCCTCGTTCTTACGCATCTATCATGCAGGAAAGCATTTTCAAAATGTAATCATCCGTTTTCAATGTAATATTAACGGAAATCTAAAGGATTAGAAATTTTAAATTTACAATGTTATATGATCAACCTCAGCTTCTCCAAGAACTAGCAACTGGGACTTTCGGTTAGATAAAAGATGAACTTTACCCATACGTATCTGCAGCCTTTATAAATTTTTCTAGAGTCAAATAGCCTAGTGGTGCCCTGGCATGGAAGATAAAAGTTGTAAGGTTTCTTCTGACTGTTATAATATATATAGGATATTAAAAAGGATTCAATTTATAATTGGATTTAATATTTGTTTTGTATTATTTATAATGATTAGATAAACTACTTTTTTATATATTCATGTATACTTTTTATATATTTATGTACACATTATATTTTAGCTCTCAAAAAGACTGCTGGTCAGTTGAAACTGTGATAGAATAAAAAATAAATTAAGCATTGTTATAGTGATAATATAAAGGTTGATTTATTTAATTATTTTAGATTGTTAGTTGAGGTAGCTAGCTAAATGATAAAAAAATTCTAAACCTCTTGAAAAAAATTCACTCCGCTGAAATTCAAATCTATATTATAAGGATAGCAGGAGAATGTATTACTTCTGCACAACAAGGGTCTGAATCATTAAAATATAAAGATTAATGTATTACTTGAATATATTTTTACTAACCTGAAACATATATTATTATTATTACCATGACCATCTCAAATTTTACTAATTTAATCAGGATTATAATTATTTTACCAATAGTAAGACTATTAAAAGAATTTTTTACATTTAGATATTTTGTCTAATAGTATGACTTATTTATAATAGCAATCTTCAAGTACTTGTCCATCAAATTAACATATATTCAAAATAAGCAAAATTAAAGATTTATATCAATTTTAATTACAATATAGCCATCATATAAAATCATTACAAAATATTTAATGTCAAATATAACTTTATAGTACAATCCAATCCATATGTTTCTCATATCCTTAATGTTAACAAAACCTGATATTTCAATATCTTATAAGACATTTAACTTATACATAAAATTGTTTCACAAGGATGTAACAATTATGTGAAGTCAAACTAACTGCCTATGCCACCTACTATAAATTATTATAAGATATATAAGCTAAAGGTTAACATACTTTATTTTTATTATCTCATCAGTTATAAAATATAATTACCAAACATAAATTGTACTACACTTTCCCTAAAATACATACTTTAAATCCTTTAATAAAATAATTTCAGTTGATTAACCATTTAAAAATAAAAACATTACTATTCACTTCATATTTATGATTAAAAACTTTATTTAACTTTCCTATAGTTATAAGTCTGCAATTAGTAAACTAGTACTTAATTATAAGTCATTTCTGTTTCCACTTTATAAAACAAGTTTCTAAAGTTTCTTCATTAAATCCTCCACTAGTTAGGAGATTTAATCTTGCAAACAATAATGAAAAATTAATTATGAATGAAAAAGATTTTCACAGATGCTAAATTGTTGAACAAAGGCAGAACATGCCTAAAACCACACTTCCATATGTAAGGAAAGTTTTTGACAAGCATTTTAGAGTCCTGTAATAGTCCTCAATTAATATTCATGAAACAGATGTACTGAAATAGACTCCATTTAAAAAATTGCTATGAACATTGATAATCATATACAACTTGGCAATAATAAACCATTCTTATCTCTATTTTATCTTTTAACCAAGAAAATATAAGATTTGATCTTATATGGATAAAGTAAAAATATACATACACAATATGAGAAAAGGTTCCTTTGTGTCACCGTCAGAGACATCATACAGAAATTTGATGCAAATAGCAATCAGAGCTTCCTATAATAACATGTTTTTTCTAAAATTCATCACCTAAAAAATTTTTCTGCCCTTTTCTCAAGCTGATCAGATCCTTTATTAACAAAAAGGTGTCGCTCGATAATAGAGAAGTCTTAGTCATTCAAAAGGCTATAATGAGTGGCATATTCTCGAACATCAGAATCACCATTTTCTAACCTTTGCAGTCTGGTTATCCAGATGCAAATGTATATTTGAAAATGCCAATCGCAGTGTCTGCAACATCTTTATCAAATTACTCAAGCAGTTCAGGGACTATCAGAGATCGAATGCTGGCTCCGGACTGACTTTTTCAAGAAACGTGGGCCAGAGTCACTCTCCCGGAAGAGTGAAGGAGGGCCAAAACCCCCGGTCTCGCACCACAATAAGCTCTATACAGTAACTGCCTTGCAACAGTGTAAAAATAAAATAGCTATGTACAGATAAACACATTCAATTGTATCTAATAAATTTTAATTTATTTTAATAAAATAAAAAATTCATTGTGCTACTGAAATCCAAAGAAAATTATGTCTCAACTTGAAAGGAAAAAAATGCTGTTAAAAGATTAAGTTAAACAAGTAAGTATCTCCATTTGATATTTCTTATTATTTTTGATAAATCACTGTGTTTGATATTAGAACAATTAATATCAAAAAAGATAAAGACACATACATACTATTAAAACTTTTAAGATTAGTAAATTAAATGAAATCTTTCAGATCAACTAATCCAAATCTGTTATTAGTTTTTTAAACTGTATTTTAATAATTAAGAAGGTAGTAATCTTAATCTTTATTCCACAGATACCTATTTACAGTTAATATTTGCGTTTGTCACTTTAGAGGTAAACCAATCCAGGGTAAAGAATGCAATTCGCCATGAGTATGAAATTGGCCATTTTTATCTTTGTTATAAAATAGTCAGGATTGAATTTTATAATTTTTTTTAAAAAAAATAGTATTAACAACTTTATTAATTATTGAACTATATTTAATTGTAAAAATATTTAATGCCACATTCAGATAATAATATGAATTTCTGCCATGCTGAAAATTAATTCATATATATAGATTTTTTGTATTAATCTTTTAGACATGCACGCCACTTGATGGCGGGTTTTTTTTTGCAAAATGATATAACATGTAATGTTACAGGGCCGTCTTTTTTTTTTTTTTTGGATTTCTTAATTTTATTTAGTTTTTGAATTTTTTTTTTTTTAATGAGGCGTATTTTTTTTTTATTTCTTCTTTTTATTATTGTTTTTTCTAACTGTTTTTGTCTTAATATTATATGAACTTTTTAAAACATGATTTTTTTTAATAATCCAGACATACACATACATAGAAACACAAAAACAGAAAATGAAAACTGGGGGGTTTTTTTTCGGATTAATCCAAACACGAAACAAATTGTTTTTGTTTTAATATTTTTTTACCTTTATAAAACAAGATTTTTTTAAAAATACACACACACACACACATCTCAACACAAAAAACAGCAAAAAAAAGTCTTTTTTTTTTTTTGATTAATGAAAACCAATGAAACCGATTTCAACAATCAAACCGGGTCTGCCGACTTGACGGCAATGTCTGGCTTCCAGGCTGTCAAGGCACAGCTCACGCAGCCCATTGTTCCAATACAAGACGACATTGTTAGATAAGTCCAGCTGTGAGCGGATGCCTTCTATCAACTGTTTGCGGCCAGCTCCATTAATGACAGCAAATCTTTTGAGCATACGATGTGGTTGCTGAAATGCAACATTTTCTTGGTCTCACCAGGTTATCGTGAATAAGGTACTTGATATGTGCCCTCCTGATAATTAGGTTTGTCCCTACCTTTGGACTTTGTTTGTCACCTTCAAATTTGTTTCCAGGATAGTCTTAACTTTGGGACAATTTCATCTTAGTCAAATTGCATGATTTCCACCCTCCCCCCCCAAAAAAAAAATTCAAAGTAAAAACTTTCAAACACTTCAAATACACACCCCCTCACAAAAGATTGGCATAAAGTAATTCGTGAAGCACAAAGCAGGTCGTAATCTTTATGGGCATCGCCTATAAGACGGCCTGTAATGTCTAATACAACGTAGGGGTGTATTAGATGTAAGACACGTCTGCGGCCGCTTAAATGGCATACATTATGTGATTTTACATATAAACAATGCCATCAAGCGACGAGCACAGCTAAAAGATTAAAGATTAAAAAATCTTTTAAGCAATCTCTTTGATTTGGATGTTGTGATATTTCAATAACTAATAGAATATTGTCTGCATAAAAAAATATTGATCTATCTTTTCCAAGGCTAAAAAGTGGAAGGAGAAGTTAAGATTTATGATTTCCCCCAGAACCAAATCAATAAGAAAAAAGAGGAGAATCTTAAACAATATTTGTTGTTACATGAAAGGTTGGCAAATCTGTGATATTTTTATGATGCCGATGATTTATTTTTAATAGTTCACCAGATACATATATGAAGAATATTGTGAGATGAAATAATTTATTTTGACATCTAGACATCAACGCAGCCAAAAACTCTAGAAATACATGCACTGCTATAATATTTAATAGATTATGAACTATTATCATTCCACAATAATCTAAAATGGCATGATGCACATATTTTTTTGATACAAAATGAATACATAAAAATTATGATGATAGAAAAAGATATAGAGTTTACATAACATTATTCTAGAAAAGATTTTAGCTTATATATCTTCAAGTGAATGATCTAAGAATAATAAACTCCTCTTAACAATTCTGAGCATTCTTTGATAATTGATCTGAGCAATTAAACATTGATTAATCCAACTATTGTAAAATACAATACATGATTAACAATTATATTTTTCATGGAATTATGTATATTTGGTTTGATATTTAAAAAAGCCAATGCTATTGCTGAATTGAGATTATAATAAATTTGCTCAATCTTGAAATAAGATCATTTGATGGTTGTATGATTTGGGTTTTGCAAATATCTCTAAAATAAAGACTTATTATCTATTTGCAAAGATTTCAAGTGATTCCAGATTGCATAATTCATGATTATCAATATGAACATAAATTTCTTAATCACTTAATATGTACATATCTTCTAGGTAACATGATATTCTTTTGATATATTACATAGTTGTTAAACATAGTTATAGATTTATCTATTATGTTCTTATTAAGATATATTACTGTTTAAGCACCTCAGACTATACCAGATAATTCATTATATTGGTTATAGAGCATGTTAATTTTTTACTATTACAAAATTATATTATTAAGAATGCAAAAATAACACTTTCAGATCGTAATGATGGGCTTAATAACATGTTATATATGGATGATAGAGCTAGAAAAAAAATCTGGCATAAAATAAATATAAAAAAATTAAACAAAAAAAAAGAGGGGGGGGGGCAGAAAATATTACAAGTATAGGACAAAAAAATCATAAAACAAGTTAATGTTTTTAACTATTTGGAAAGGTATTCAACTAATGAGGGGAGAGATAATAAAAAATATTTGACTGAGAATTGTAATGGCTACCCAGTTTTTTAATAGTTTTAGATTATTCTGGAGGTTAGATTTAGAAGAGATTATACTTTGACTGTTCTATAAAAAGCAGAAACATGAAGAAATAGAAATAGAAGTAAGAACTGAAAGCTTTAAAGATATGAATTTAAAAAAGAAAAACTGTAAAGATAAAATTAACAATGTAGAAATGATGAAAAAAGGATTAAAAAAATATATATGAAAAAGAAAAGGAACTGGAATGAATATATATTTAAAGACAGGAAAATTTTAAAAGATATGTTGGAAGGACTGTAAAAAAATATAAAGAAAAGAAGTAAGAATGTGATTAATAAATTGAAAAATTGCTATGAGTTTTTTGAGAAGTAGATTAAGAGATGGAAAGAATGAGAAAAATAGTTTGCTTTATTATGACGAGTTAAAATATTATTCATAGGAAGTATTTTTTTAATGATGATTTAGTCTGTGATATATGTGAATGGAATAATGTATTCTCACTGAGATGGATTCACAGTGATATGAGCCATAATAATACTATTAATAGTCAATCCAGAGTCATCTGGGTCTTTATATTTTTCAGGTGAAAATTAAAATTTCTGCAAATGAAGAATCAAATTAAATTAATGAATGGGAAATTTAAATCCAAGAGACAGTTGTGTTAATTATTGGATTTTAATCTTCTTGTATAAAAAGACTTTCTTATGGGATGTATAAATTAATGATCAAAAGCAATTACTAATGCTTAAATTTTAATTAAGTGCATAAAAATAAACTATATATTAAAAATCAGATTACTAATTCTAGGAATTTTTTTTTTAAGGAAAAAAAACATAAATAAGTGCAAATTTTAAGCACATGTATAAAAAAGTAAAGACATATATTAAAAAAAAAAACTTTAAAAAAAAACCCACACACACATTAAATTGAAGGTAAAATCAATTTTGAAAACTAATGGTCTTTCTAAAGCAAAATTCAGTAGAAAGGAAAAAAAGGTTACTTTTAAGAAAATGTTTTAAATTTTTTACTTTTAATATCAGTAAGAAATGAATAAAAGAAACCATAAATCTTCAAATCAATTACATCCTCTCAATGCTATCATTAATAAAAATGAAATTTAATAATTAAGCTAAAAAAAAAAGTAAAATATTGAATATTCTTACAATAATGACAAATCCCGAATTTCTATTACTTGTTTTTTTATTTTATCAGAAGAGGTTTAAAAAGCACTTTTTAAAATAACTTCCTTATAAGTTTTTACTTCAAGCAGTTTTAAAGATATATATAATGTGAAAATATGTGATCAGTAGCCAAGATCAAAACTTATCAATGAGAAAAAAGAAACTGCAAAAAATTCTAAACTGTTTTTAATAACTAAGCATGTGAATTTTGTTTTTGTGTACTTTCACAAAATCGAAATCCACAATTTCCAGTTATTTACAATATTAATTTATCTATTGTAGATGTCAGACGCTCATAAGATTAGACAATCAATCACCAAAATAATAGAACTTTTTTTTTTTTACTATTTCTAGGTTGATAATTGATTCATTAACATTTTCCTCACAAGAATTTTTTCTTACTAATAAACAAAACTGCTCAGGGCATTTATTAAAAAAAAAAAAATGTTCACCTTCTTCACTATTTTTTATTAAAAAAACTGAAATAATCTAGCAATATCAATATTATTTGATAATTTAATGCAACAGGAATATGTGGAAACAAATATCAGAGGCTATGCATTCCAAATTATCTTAATGTTTAAATTAAACAAATAATCACTAACCATATCTTTAAAAATGGCAGAATACCTTTGAAATAGAAAGTATTTATTAATGAGGTATCAGTAATGGAGATTGGAGATGATTTCTTGAAGTGAATTTAACAATAAATCATGATTGCAAACAAACTAATAATTTATAAATACTGAAATAAATCAATTTTCACATCATATCAACTTTTCGTCTCCACTTGTTCTTAAAAACAAAAATACTTTAAGAGCAATATTTTAAGTAAACATTTTGAATTACTTGACTATTATTATATGGTCATGATAACTGAATATGGAGTTGTGGTCCATAGCTTTATTATACTGAAATTTTCCCTTCTTAATGATTCAGCAGAAAGATCTGTCTTTTTTATTTTTGTGGGGTTTTTTCTTCCATTTAGACTGCTTTCTTTTATTTATTTATGAAGTATTATAACTTTATCTTTCTTACTGCATTGCCAAATCCATATAATATTAAATCATCTATGCTCTTTATTACTGTTTTAAAATCCTTTTATTACAACCCACTGTAACAGTTTCGATTGCCCAGCAACCTTCTTCAGAAATTTTAGTTATATTTCTAAAACTTAAGGTTTGGAAATATAAGTTCTGAAGAAGATTGCTGGGGCAATCGAAACTGCACATTAAAAAATAATAATTCAAATATAACAGGGCAATTTACTGAAAAAATAATCTAGTCATTGCTTTTGCATACACACTTTAATCATATAAATGACATTTAATCTATTATATTTTCAAAAAAGTAAAAAAAAATGTAGGCTGTTTTCTCTTGTTCACTTTGAAATGTTGTTTTTCTATGGACAGAATTATGATCAGTTGCTGCAATCATCGCCTTACATTATTGTTTTTGCTGTAGAAACTACTAGTGAAATAAATAAAATATAATATTAAATCATCTATGTTATTAATTCCTGTTTTACAATGCTTTTCTTACAACCCACTATGGCAGTTTTGATTGCGCCAGCAATCTTCATCAGAACTTTTACTTATATTTATATTTCAACACGCTAAGAGTAAACAACCAAAACAACATATATTAAGAATAAGAGTAGTATTATTATACATATAGTATATATAAATAAATCAACAGCATGAGAATATTCATAGTTATATAGCATTATAAAGTCTTACCGTATCTGCGCTACAGTGTGCCACCAGACTATTTGAACCTGGAAAATTTATAGAGTAGGCAGATACGTAAGTTAAAGATCCACATTTTTACATATCTATTTTATTCCGACCGTCAGCCCATGCCACTAGCTCAGGGAGCAGCAGAGATATAAATTCTTATAAGTTTTAATAAAAATCTATATTCTCAAAATATATTAATATTTAAAAAAATAAAATAAGCCACTGCCAGTAATTAACACACAAAACATTTATTAATGCACATATAAATAAAATTGAGGAATAAAATTTATTAATTTTGGATTTTAATATTAACTTTTAAATTTAAATTATTATTTTAAATTTTAAATCATCCGCATAGATGGACATAATGAATTTTACTTTAGAATGTTGAGTATAGATAGGCTACATAGATTATACAGTTAAAATCTTTTCAAAACAATTGTTCAATCTCAGACTAAAAGTTTGCAGCCAAACCAATGCCTGCTTCCAGATATATAATTGCAACCAATGCAATATGAAGATGGTAGCATAAAACCATGCTGACAGGAATGTGCATCTGACAGCGTGATATTATTTGAGGGAATGATCCTCGTCCAGTACAGGAATGTGCTTTTGTCTGGCGAAGGAATCATGTATATAAAATAATTAAAAAGAAATGCTATGTATGGGGGGACAGCGGTCTTACTGCCGACTTATAGTCTCCATCCATAGAGCTAAAAAGGGGTCAATGGCGCAGGAAATGTCTGTGTCCATTGCAATGCAATGACTACATCTTTGGTCATGCATTCAATTGGGCTTTGCCCTATAGGCTAAACACACTTCACATTACATTGATATAAACACCCATATATCCCTCCACCAGCATCGACCCAACTACGAGACAAATAGCCTGAAATTAAAACCCATTCAAAATAAACATAAACGATTAAAATATAAAGTCATTGATGGAATTGCAGAGGGAAATTTACAAGAAACCCAATGGCATTCATCATAAGATGCCGCATTGACACCAGTAACTTAAAAGATATTTGAATAAATATATGTTTAAATACTCAACGTGAGGTATCCGAATATCTATATATTTTAATCAATATGAAAATAAAAAAATAATTTATCGTTAACGAATTTATGCAGTCATCTATACCCAACTTAAATTTAATGCATTTAAATAATTTAGTCGATAAATATATATAAAAAAAAATGGAAATGATTAAATCAGCAAACTCAAAATATTTAAAATTAAACATCAATAATTGATTTTGAAATCTTAAGTCAGATTAAAGTTCATTTTAAAAATTAGGTTTAGCTTGTCAAATCTTAATGAAAGTTCTTAATTACTTTTTTTTTTTTTTAATTTTTTAGTTCATATCTTACAGTAGAAGAGCTCCCGGTTCCTGCTGCCAATTCCCGCGAAAACTTTATTAGTTATAATTTCACGGAAGACTGGTCTGTTGTTCATACCGTAGTTCTCAATCCGGAGGCTGCCTTAGCTGGTTCAATCCTGGTACTATTTAATTGCAGTGCCCATATGATTCGGGGTCTGCAACAGTACCATTCATAATTCAACAGTCATTTCATTTGACATAAATGAGAGAGTGTGACAAGTGCGTCTTATCACACCTCTCAAAAAAATCAAGCTGTAACTGTTCTTAATTTGGATATTTTTCTTTTTATAGTAATTCTC
This sequence comes from Epiperipatus broadwayi, assembly GCA_028023455.1. NCBI lineage: Eukaryota > Metazoa > Onychophora > Udeonychophora > Euonychophora > Peripatidae > Epiperipatus > Epiperipatus broadwayi. The sequence goes on from JAQFVV010012545.1 coordinate 1,929,432, forward strand.
TGGATTCATTGAACATAGTTTCCTGTTCCAATCATTTTCATTAAGGTCCGAGCATTGGTTTGCTGCTTCTATTGGACATCTAATTTTTTTTTGTTCTCTTATCTATATCTTTCATCTGACTTTTTTTATATGAGTCCCAATGGCTAGTTTGCTTTTCGTTTAATTTATAAAACAATCATTTCCATTTACTGATATTACATAGAAATCTTTTAACAAAAATATTTTATCTTTAGATGAGTTTTTAAGTCAAGTTTTTTTCTTTTTAATAAATCAATTTTTATTTATAATCTTATTTTAATTTAAAATAATGAAAATATATACATAATTATACATTTAAAAAAAAACATTTTATAATTATCTGAATTTTACTGAACAAATGATCGACTGTTACAATTTTTAAATTAATAATTAAAAAAAAATTATGAAGATTTAAAAGCCCACTGGGTAAATTATAATGGTTTATAAATTATTCAATACAAATTAAAATTAATTTGAAAAAACTTTTTTCAGATATTATTAAAGCTGTTTAATAATTGTCAAAAATTATTCAAATATCACACACACACAAAAAAAAAACCTGTTCATACAATATATACTTTGATATCATAAGGGGAAAAAAGCATTCTGTGCCCAAAGGAAACTTTTTCCAATTTTTGTCCATCTCTTGCAAAAGACTTGAGTGATCCAAGCAAATTCCAAATTATTGCCATTTCTCCTTATTTTATGTGGTCATTCTATTTTGTTTGTCATGCCATGTGTAATACCAAATATTAGTGATTTTTTGTAATTTCTGATTATCATTCAACATACAAGATCAAACAGTTGTAGTATCCTTTTAATTTCCTTTAATACAATCTCTCTCTTAATTCCATTTTTGTATAATTCTGTAGTGAAAACTTTTTACGCTGCATGTTTTATTTCCAAATACAAACCTTCTGACTTTTATCAATGGCCATGTTGTACATCTACATAACTATATCTAATCTGTTTGTAACTAAATGTGATTTTTAAAATTTTGTCCGTGACTTGTAAACATGCTCTTGCTCACATTATTCATAATTTCATTCCCTTTTTGAATAATTTAGATTACATTTCCAATATACTAATTGTTTAATTTTTTTTCCACTTTCTCTTTCTCAAGTAACATTATACTTGGCTACATTGATATACAATTTGTACCACTTTGCTTGCTTATGAGTATATCTAAGTTGATTTCAGTGCTTCTTCATCTTCTTCAATGATCTATCTACATGTCTTATGCTATTTATTTTTATTTCATATACACAAATTCCTTTATTTATTTTTTTATCTTATTACTCTTTCCAGATATACCAGATGACTGTCTTCTAGTCCAGACTGAATCTCCTTATTTGTGACTTTTCCATTTTCAAATTAGTTTGCAATATCTCAGATATTTTTCAACAAATGTAATAGTTTATCTACATATATGATTCAAATACTGTCTATATTATCTTTTTCATAATGCTACCAAACACTTTTTAAAAGATAAAGTACAGATATAGGTTCTTTTTTTCTTCAGATTTTCTATACAGTAAGGTGAAATTGAAATTTTTTTTAGTTTTGAATGCAAGACAACTTATTTGTGCAAGAAGCCTAAGTTTGAATTGTCCGTTTGCTTTTCAGCCTGACTTTTTCTTGAATCAGTTTCAATGTTTCATGTGAAGTTCAATCTGATATGTTTTTTTTCTTCCTACAACTTACATAACAGCTTCGCTGTAAGCCTTATTGAGATTTTTCAACTCTTTGATCTAGTCCTTTCTTTGCCCATATTCTTTATTTTCTTCTGAATCTACATCTACCCCTTACAATGCTGTACTGATGCAGATTATTTTTTTATTTATTAGTAACGTGCTTTTCATGTTCTTTGATTTTCTATAATTCAATTTAAATGGATGTTTTCTGCACTATTTTTATGAAAGTATGTGTTGAAGCATATCTTGAAAGCTGTTTTACTCACAGTTTGTTGCTATTCTTCATTATACTTCTAATTTTAATAGCCCAATCTCTTCAATAACAATGACTAAACAATGTATCATCAATAGTTACATATCTCAGTAAAATTGTTACACTAACTCATCATCTGTACAATTTGATGTAAGAAAATATTCTTGAATTACAAAATGAATGGATCTAAATATAGTTTTTATCATTCTAATATTAATAAGTGTTTATCTAGTGGAAATCCTATACCAATAAATTAACTTTCTAAAGTCAATCTTTCATAGCTCAATTAATCCAATCACGTCTTATTTGTATCCTTCCACTTTTTTTTTTTTTAAGTAAATCTGTTTTCCCAAATGTTTAGTAAGTTTTGGTATTCCAAGCTATCACAAATAGTGCATGATTTAACTGTTGAAATTCATTTCTTTTAGTAAGTAACTTTGTGTTACGTCTGATTTCTCGATTGCATTTGAAGACTTGCTAAATGATAACAGTCAGTATAAAATTATTTCTGAAAGTTCCAAGATATTTCATTCATGTTTTATTCTTGATGGTCAGACGACCATTCTTGATATAGGCCTGTATGAAGAATTATAATAAATGTTATGTCTTCTTTATTGTAATATCATAAATAACAGCAATTTAAAAAAAATTTAATCAACAATTTAAAATCGTAAATAATTAATTATAATATTTTGCATTAGTTCTTATATTTGATTGATATAGTTTCACTTAACAAGATGTTTTCTGATACATTAACTGTATTAAATAGATTTTTCCTTTATTTAAATATATATATATATAATCAGAAAATATTGTAAGTATTAATCAGACAAGTTTACAGCAGTTTCACTATTTTGCTTTAAACTAATGCTTTTTATTCATAATATAAATTTTGTTAGAATACAATCTGATTCCTCTTTGAAGTCTTAAAAAAAAACAAGAAGAGCACATTTTACAGCTGTTATTATAGTGTGATTATTCATATACTCATCAACTCACACAGCCAATGTTGTAAATATATGGCTTTTTATCTCTGAGATTAAGATCAAGGAACACCAGGATATTTCTTCTCGGTTTCTAGACAGTTTTTTGCTGAAACATCAGTCGAGGTTTCTTGAAGGCAGGCAAAACTAAATTATAGCCCTTAGTTCTAGGAGGGTGTAAAGTTGCAACCCAGGCAGCAGCTGATGGCTGAAAATAGTGCTAAGGATCCACTGATTGTCTCAGGCTGCCATTTAATGACGATATTGGAAGAATTCTCTAATATTAAAGAGAACATTGTTGGACTTTGTGAAGTTAGAAGAAAAAATGAAGATAAAACTGATTTAAAAATAGATAGTAAAGGCACAAAAAAGTGGAAGAACTAGATGATATATCACATAAAGTAGCAAGATTAGTTATTCAAATTAATAGAAGAAACCAAAAGCATATAATTTAGATTTATGACCCAACAAATTCTCATTATAATGAAGTAGAGAATTTTTACTTAAATATACAAAATGCATTTGATCACACTAAACATCAGTTTAAAATTGTCATGGCAGACATTAATGCTAGAGTTGGTACATGATTTTTAAAGATGAAAATGTTGTGGATAAATTATTATAATAAAAATGAGAGGATAGAGATTTGTGAACTTCACAGAAAAAGAAAAACATATATTACAAATTCTTTTTTTTTTTTTAGAAAAATACTAAATGGAAATGGATATGGAAACATCCAAATGAAAGTATAATAAAATTGGATTATATTTTGACCAACAGAAAATATATATTTCAAAATCGTTATGTTCTTTATAGATTTAACATAGTAATAATTTTAATCATAAGTGATTTTTTTTTGCTGATTAAATATGTAACGTATTTAGATCTGATAGTTCTATGAAGTATTTAGATTTAATATAGGAAATGATCAACCATTAGTGAGATGCAAGGTAAGTGTTAATACAAAACTAGAGACATAAAAACAATTAAAAAAAGTCAGTACTAGCACTTAATTTTCTTAACTTTCATAAATACTCTGATTTTATATTAGAACTTGCAAAATCATTGTAGAATATTAACAGACTTCAAAGATGGTTCAGACTTGACTGAACAAGGTGCTAAAAGAACAGTAATTTGCCAATAAATTTTCTATCAAAACAGGACAATGTATGAAGAAAAGAATATGAAACTTTTTTAAATGATCCTTTTAAAAAAATTGAATGTCCAGAATTTTGTAAAATGATATGAAAAAAATTAATAATGATATAAACAAATATAATTGTGAATTGGCAAGAAAACTTATAGAAGAGAATTAGTCCCAAAAATGTAAAACAATATCTTGATATTGGAAGGAAATTTGTTTCAACAATAAAAAAAAAAAAATGGAACCACTAACTAAAAAGAGAAATGATCTCATAAAAAATGATGATTTCTATAAAGAATTATATAATAGTACAAGAACTAAAAAAAAAAAAGTTTACTTACAATTACTACATCTAAAATGCCAATTATTTTACATGAAGAGGTGAGATCTGCAACTAAATCTATGAAGGAAAAAGTTCTGGGAAATAATGGAATTATTATAAGTATTTTAAAAGAAGCAACTGAAGAAATAGAAAAATTGTTGGCAAAACCATATTCCAAATGTCTAAATGATAAAATGTTTACCAGATAATTGAAAAATGCAGCACTAATACTGATATTCAAAAAAGATGGTAAATAAGATATTAAAAATTACAAACTTATCAATCTTTGTCAGTTCTATACAAAATCTTTACTAAATTATCTATAGTGAAGTTGGAATTCTAACTGATCTAAATAACAAATTGAATTTTAAAGTGGTTTTAGCATAGTAGATTATATCCAGTATTGAGAAAAGTTACAGAAAGGAACAATGAATATGAGTTGCCATTGTGCTTTAGATTTGAAAATTATGAAAAAGCATTTGATTCTATAAGCATTTCTACAGTAATTAAAGCTTTGGATCATCAAATTATAAATTTAGGATACTGTCATATTCTGAAGAACATTTATCAAAATGTAATAGCAGTGATTAGATTGCATGGTATACTAAAAAATTATTATTCAGAAATGATGTATGACCGGATGATTCTATTCCAAAACTTTTACAGCTATTTTACAAGAAGTATTTTGTGGAATAAAGCTAAGGAAATGAAAATAAATAGATTATTCAATTCATCTAGATTTTACACATGATGTGATTGTTTTTGAAAATAATTCTTTAGATCTTCAGGAAATGTTGCAAGAGTTATCAAATGAAATTAAGAAAATAGGACTAAAATTAAATGCTAAAAAGATTAAATAATGTTCAGGATATTCTTAAAAAAATAAAATAAAAATTGATAATTATGAATAAGAAAAAGTTAACAATTACAAATGCTTTGATCGGATTTGAATACAAGATGAAAATATAATAAACTTGGATGGAATGCTTTTGGTAGAAATAACTCAATAATAAAAAAAAATATGCCTATATATTTGAAAAGAAAGATTTTTAATATATTTGTTTTATCAGTTCTTACATTAGGACACATAACAGAAAAGCAATTCAGAGATTTCAAGTCACTCAATGAAATACGGAGAGATGTATGTTAGGATAAAGAAGTAGGGATGGAAAATAAAATGTATGGGTAGAAGAACAAACAAGTATTACTGACATCTTTGTAAGCATTAAGAGATAGAAGTGGAGTTGTACTAGACATACTGCTAAAAGAGAAGATAATAGATGGAGAGCTGAAGTTTTAAATTGGATCCCAAAAAATTGAAAGACCTAGAAAGAAATGTGAAATGGATAAAAGAAATAATTTTGCCGATGTAATGTTAAGAGAAGGTATAACTTGGATATATTAGTTGTTAAATTAAAAAAAAAATTAAAAAGTTAAATATAAGCAATAAATTGTGATAAATTACATTAATAATCTTTATTTCATTTTTTTTTTTTTTACTTATAATATGGAAATGACAATAGGCTTTGAACTTTAAAGTTTTCGAAGGCTTGTGTAGAGAAACCAATGAGTGTTTTATCGTAAGTGTTAGCAGTTTCAGGTTTTTTTTATTTTTCAAATGAAATTTATGTTTCTATAACTTATTTTTTTACTTATGTTCAATGTGTATGAAATAAAATTTGATAGCATACAAAAAATATAACATTCTAACAAAATTTTTTATTTAAATATTTTTGTTGATTTCTTAAATCCGGAATTAATCCTCCTTATTTTCCATATATACAATGCATTTTTTTACACAAATTTCTTTTACACGTAATTTTCGGGAACTATTCTCTTAAGTAATATTTGAAATTATGTACTAACATAAATAAACAAAAAAACCAACAACTATACTTTTATATTTAAAATTATTATAAAAATTGTTAATTTTATTAATAAATATTACAAAACAAAAAAATTTACTAATTAAAAACAAATATTAATCACAATAATCAATAAAAATGTTCACAAAAACTTGACAAAAAAAATAATGCTAAAAATTCCAACACAATCCAAGAATTTACAATTTTTTTTTAAACATATTAGAAATATTGTAGTAATTTAATAAAAAATTAACCATATTTTTTTAATATATTAATAAAACCTACATTATTTTGCAAATACAATATTGTTTAATTTTCAAAATAATCCATATATTAAACAACTCCCTGCATTATAATACTTGTAATCAAATAGTGTATATAAATAAAACAAGTTTAAATATGGTATTGTATAGCAGTCTTCTATATAAGCTCTCATAGAAAAATTATTAAAAAAGAAGGTACTATCCCTTAGGCTTGTTCATTTCTAGATGATGAGACTTTTATTATTTTTCCATCCTTGTTTTACAATATAGCTAAGAATGGAAAGATGCTCATTGACCAATAAATATTAGATAGCAGCAAACAGTACTTAATGAAAACTTTTTTTAAATATCATCAGTACTAACAAATAATGAATGACATCACTATTTTAAACATTTGATTAGTGAAAATAAGCAGTAAAAATTCTAACTAAATAAAAGTTCAAGATAATTAAAATACAACAGCATATACAAACTGCAATAAATCTAGTTTTAAGACAAATAGTTAGACTATATTATGATGTACACAGAGCAGATATTCTGCCAATTTATTGTATGAAAATGAGATATGAACCTCTTATTAACTAACAACAATTTCATTTAAGAATGTTCCATAATATTCTAAAAATATAATAGCAGGATAATAAAATTACAAATAATAATAATAAAAACAAAAGGAAATAATTAAATAATGAATATATAGTGTTCAGGAAACAGTGATATTCGGTTAAATATAAAATGTATTAAAAAATCATAAATATTTTAATTTATTAGTCAATACATTTATTACTATAAGGGCAACAACCATTTTACTTTAAAATTTTGATATATTTAATATTTGAATTAGCAAAAAATAAAACAAATTCAAGTAGAAAAATAAAAGTGTAGTTTGGAATGCAAATGAGATTTGATCTGCTTAACGCTACATAAAAGTTTCACATTAATTTTTATTCATAGATACATATTCTAAATTATATAAAATATTGATCATAACATCTAATATTGATTGAGCAATAAATTGTAAAAAAAAAATTGCAGATATCAATAATAAAAACATAACAAATGGAATTAAGTGATTAATTAATATCTTCATGCTCTCATTTTCAAATGCTTAAGATTTGCCTATAAATATATGTTTAGGTTAAAAAGGTAGAGTGGATTCATTCTATCTTTTCAAAAGACTTTATCTTGTATTTGGAAAGTATTCCACAAAAGTGTTTATTACTTTAAAGCGCATGTGTAGTGGGTGATCCTTAATGAATATTACAAAATCAATAATAATAAATAAAAGTTTATTAAATCTTCCATATTTTTCTTTTAATTTCTCCAATGAAAATTATTCATTCCACCAACTCTTTCTTTTCATTTGTTACATACTGTAACAAAAAATAAAATTGATATAATGACAAAATAGAAACATGGCACATCAATCAGATCTATTAAGTTATAAAAATGTTTTTTTAATTTATTTTTAAATATGTGTGTTATATATTTACCATATTGGATTGTTTTTTTTAATGCATGCGAATTCAAGCTAAAATAAATGTTACTAAAAAAAATTCTAACTCATGCTAAAATTTAAGGACTCTCAATTTTGTACACATAGATGGTTGTCAAATTATAAATATATTCTATTTGTAACTCTTCGTCAACTCAAATTTTACATTTTATTTATGTAAAATGCAAATAAAATGTGAAATCAGAAAAAGAATATTCACTTTATCAATATTCTTATTCAGTATATCATGTTCAATTGTCTAGTAAAAGATAATAAAAAAACACGCGATAATGCAAATATCGTTAGTTATCTATTTTTAACGTTAATCTTTTCTGTGGGTGTGTGGTTGTAGAATATTTACAATCTTTCATTAACAGATAAACATGCGACGAAAAAAAAAGGTGTGGAAAAGATTAAACCGGCATTGTAGACTTTAACCATACATAAAACAATTATTTCTAAAAATATGAAATATTACAATTATTTTTGCTAAACATAATTAAATATATTTTTAAAAAAAACTTTAAAACTTTAAATACTGTTTGACAATTTAGGTCGGTCAACTTATTTTCACTTCTGAAATTGTATCCTTCCTGTATTAATAATTAAAAACGTTGAGTGGAAGAGAGAGGAGGGGTGGAGAGGCCTATGTTAGATTTTTTTTTAAAAAAATACCCAATAACAAAAACAATTCAATAAAAAAAAGTAAAAAAAAAAAATTGCATAGGATATTTATGTCAACCAACGACGATGAAATGTTATCACTTTATCACAGGAGTCAATTGGCGAATTAACCCAATCTACCGGAGTAGGTAATTTAGCATACATACATGCATTGTTATATAATAAAAACTGTAACAATATCAGATTCGCAGGAAAAATAATAACTACAATAAAAAAAAATGGGTCGCATAAATAGTGACTTAAAGAACTATTAACTATTTAATAGAATAAGCGTATACAATGAAATTTCAAGCGATTTTTTGATTTAGATAAATATATGTTCTAAAAAATTATAAGAATTTAATCTATTAAAAAGTATGGGATATTTTAATGTTACTTTTTATAAAAAAAGAATAACATGTTTTATTTTCAATTAATTTTTTTAGGAAAAAATTTAAAAAAATTACAAATGATGCTACTAAAATCCATTAACAACAATGTTTTGTTAAAATGATATAACGAATACTTACCAAATTTCACATGTCCTTCTTTCACAAGTCTATTAAGTACATTAGTCAAAACAAGTCCCATAACTCGTGAATTATAATATGTTATATAAATTACCCATAATGTTGCAAAAAGCAATGCAATTAATAGCCAAGCGAAATTGGAATCTAGCGGGATGTTATCCAGTTGGCTAGCCGTGGAATTGTGAAATACCATGATTGGCGACTTAACATGTAAATATTAAGAAAGCGATGGTTCTTTCTTTTTTTTTACTATGAAAAATTACATGAGCGTTACTCGAGTACTAATATCTCTGAAAGTACTAATATTTTTTAAAATCCACAAAACTGGAACCACAAATATCGTCCATACAGGACCCGGGAGAAAATTCCCGTTCATGTTTATCATTCTATTCGTTTTTACCTATGATTAAATCCATCACAGCTACGGAAAAAAATAAAAACCTAAAAAACAAAATGAGTAGAATAAACATGTTTTCGATTTATAATATTATCATAGACATTGCAAGAAAAACATTAATAAAATAAAAATTAAAAAAAACAAAACAAACAAATACATAGTATTCTCATAACAACCTACACTTATAGCGCCATGATAATTTTTATTCAAGAGCCCGGTCTTTAAATTTATGAAATTAGTAAATGTCATAATGCTTAAATAGTCTTCTTAAAAGAATAAGTATTATTACGGTTATTTATTTTTCTATTAATACATTAAAGAAAATTTTTAACGTTCAATTTATAAATACTTTAATTAAACGTATACATTTGAGCACTAAACATTTATGCGGAGTATTAACAAAACTGTAATGAGCATGCTCGTTTTTAAATTTTGATGTCATCTTATGCAATTGGTTTAGTTTTTCTTATCTTTTTTTTTTTTTATCCTTGTCTCTTATAACTGTTGTTATAAAAATCGACTAGTTAGTTATTTTATTGAAATATGAATCAGTCTAGAAAAAAAAAAGGATATTTTTTCTGAATATTAAAAATGGAGTTTATCTGAAGAGATGCGAAAAAAGAAATAATCTTATTGTAAAATAAAACTATATACATATTGTAGTAGTATAAATAAATTTCGACATTACATGGATGTAATGATTAAATATTTCTACCATAATTTTAATAAACATTAATTGCAAAGAAATAGTGATTAAAATTTTAAAAAATTGAATGATTTTCTGTAAGGACATGACAATTGATAAGAGCACCAGAAATGACGTTCTCAACTGTGCTTTATAGGCCTTCAGTTTTATCACTGATCTGAGTTACGCAAGATATTTAAATTCGTCATCCATGTTAATTTTCTACCAACAAAAATAAGTCCTGCATAACATCTTTTTGCCCATTGAGCCGTTTTTAAGACCTTTTTTCTTCTGTTTCCTAGGCCATATTTACACTGCATAATCACAATCCTACCTACATGCTTTTCACACCTCTGATTTTCATATGCATATTTCCTTGGTCTTTTTAATATATACATAATTTAATTTTACTCCTGTTTTTGAATAAATATCCACGAATCGGTGTTACCTGAATGTAAAAAGTAGGCTTAGTTTGATCCACTGAATAGAGTTTTTTTTTTTTTTACTTACGACGACGTCACTGGTGCTGAAGCTGCAAATTGTTTTATATTTTATAGTTTTCTCATATAATATTTACCTTCTAAATTCTACCCTTTCAATTTACTTTGAAATTAATAATCTTTAATCTTATAAACATCACATGATCACCATTTCTTATGCTTGCTTATAACTTATTAAAACAGGCAAAACTCTACATACAGTATTGCTATTCAGTGCAAGCCCGAGCAGTTGATGGATTCCAGAAGGCTTATGCATAAAATCTCCATCTAGTATCTACTCATCCAATATCCCTGACTAGTTTCTGGTTTGTGACCTTTGTCAGTGAGGAGCCTTGAATCTGAGAGCACCACCTAGATCTTAGGATCCAATGCAACCCTCTAGCAGCTACCTTTTATCTCAACTACAAAACTGTGGATCTTGAAAACACAATAATATTTTCAATCCAAGATCATTAGCTTATATAGTCATATAGGTCTGAACTCAATTCAATACCTATACATTTTGGTGTCTTTAGTTCTTTAATAACCATAGCCACCACTATCCTATTACGCAGGATTGGTTTTAAGCCAATAAACATCACATGATCACCATTTCTTATGCTTGCTTATAACTTATTAAAACAGGCAAACTCTCCATACTGTTATAAGCAAGCATAAGAAATGGTGATCATGTGATGTTTATTGGCTTAAAACCAATCTTGTCTAATAGGATAGGGATGGCTATGGTTATTAAAGAACCATAGACACCAAAATGCATAGGTACTGAACTGAGTTCAGACCTATATGACTATATAAGCTAATGAGCTTAGATTGAAAATATAATTGTGTTTTCAATTTAAGACTGATAGTTTTGTAGTTAAATAGAGATTAAAGGTGGTTGCTAGAGGATTGCATTGAATCCTAAGATTTAGTTGCAGTGCTTTCAGATCCAAGACTCCTCACTGACGAAGGTTAAAAGCCAGAAACTAGTCTGGGGATATTGGATGAGTAGGCACTCGATGGAGATTTTATGCACAAGCCTTCTGGCGTCCATCGATTACTCTGACTTGCACTGAGTGGCAATAAGGTATGGAGAGTTTTGCCTGTTTTAATCTTTAATCTTCTAAAAAAAAAAAAGGAATTACTTCATTCAGAAATAATTTAGTACAATGTAAATAGTATGAATCTGAATATCATATTTGTAAAATATCAAAATTGATGGTCAATCATATGCAAGATAATGAGAATTTAAGAAAATGTTTGAAAGTCCCAGTTTTATCTTAACTAGAGCAATGCTGTTCTCTTTAATTTTTCAGCATATTCAAGAATCTAAAATGTTTCAATACCAAGCGACTTCCAATGCTTAAATGAATTAAGCATAATACTTGAGATACCAAATTTTCAAAAGTATTTTTAAAATTATAGAAAATTTACAAATAGAAATCAAAATGATACTTGTGAAATACTATAAAAATATAGTTTCTCAAAAATAATATTTTGAAAATGACTGCACTTTTATAATTGTCTGATATTAGTTTATTTATAAACAAACTAATTTTATATTGGACTATTTTATGTGTATTGAATGTCTTTAGAAAAATTTAACTTTTATTTAAATATTCCAAATACATTCAAGTGTTAATAATAGCACATCAAACAGGTTAGTGCACAACATTTCAAGAGATATTATTCTCTCCTCTTCTTCAGGTATTGCTGGCCTGACCAGTTGGCAAGATGGCTCAGTTGGTTAGAGCATTATCTGAAGATTCAAGGATCTAGGTTCAAATCCCATGCTAGTATTGTCACTGATTAGGTCAGAAACACCTGAAGAAGAGAATAATACCTCTCGAAACATTGTGCATATACTAACCTGTTTGAGGTGCTGTTACTAACAGTTGAATGTATTTGGAATATTTAAATAAATTTAAATTTTTCTAAAGACATTTAATACACATATTAGATGATGGAAATAGTCAAATATAAAAATACAACAAGAAAAGACTCTGTTAACAATAAGCTTGATGGGCAGATTAAAGCAGTAGATTTCCATGTCTTGTGAGAAATAGTCATTCTTTATACAGCATTTGAAAAAACTAATTTTGTATTTAAAAATAGTACCTTTTAAAGTTTTAAAGCTGTTTCATATTGGACTAAATTTGTCAACAAATTTTTTTTTTAATGTGTTTATTTATAAAACAAATTATTTTATTTTTCTTAGTTGAAATTAATGAATAATTATTTAAGAACTTCTTTGACTTAAGAAAATTCAGTAAAAGCCTGAAATCCAGGCACGGCCACTTGGGGCATTGTTTACGTGTCAAAACACATAAAAATGCCGTTTCGGCAGCTGCGGCCTTACAGGCTAATACAACATTTACGTATTGTATTAACCCATTGAGCTAGGCTGCTTTACATGACATTGCACAAAATATTACAGCTTGTTTTGTGCTTTGAAGCTATTTACGCGTATTCGTTCTATTCATAGCTGATTACCGTATCGCTTGAGGGTGTTGAAATTTCAAGGCAGTACGACTTTTTCAAATCGCCTTAATAGAGTAATGTCATTTCGATTTAAAAAATGTTGTTAATTATTAATAATTGTCATTTGGTCCCCACCCTTTCCGAAAAAAAGGTTAATATGTAAAAAATTGGCAAAGTGTATGTTCGAACATGCTTCGACAAAGCTCACGCACTAAGTCACATTTCAGTGTGGGGAAAATATTCGAGACCACTAAAAGCTCTAAGATGAATGTGCAATTTTGAAACTTTTCATCAGATAAATTGCCGAGTACAGAAAGTGTGTGAGATTGTGTTTTTTTTTTTTGTCAGGCACACGTAATATCCACTTTTTATTACAGCAATAAAATCGAATAAATAATTTTAAAAAGTCCAAAGTTTGTGTGCTTTTTTGTTGTTTTTTATTTCATTAGAAATTGACAAGTATTTGGATTCACTTTTTTGCAGCAGGGTTAAAATAAATGACGACTTTGGTTGACTTTTTGTTAAGAATAACAAATTACGAAATACCCCACCCCCCACCTCCAAAAGCAGTTTATTGTAGAAGGCTAAAAAAAAAAAAAGGTAATTTGAACGAAATAGAAATCAAAGCAAAAAGTGAGAAAAAGTTGTTTAAAAAAAAAGAAAAAAAGTTAAATTCTTGACTTTTTGGTTACAATTCTTTTTCCGAGTGTGTGGGGGTGGGTGTTTGAAAACAATTTTTTAATAGGCAAAAACACAAAAGTAAATTTTGATTTAATATTAAGAAAAACAATTACATCAACCAAAAAGAAATCAAAATTCGAAACAAGTCCCAAAGTTGATTCTCTTTTTTCAGCGCTGTTAAAATAATTGACTATTTTTGTTGGCCTTTTTGTTAATAATAACAGTACGAATTCCCCCCCCCTCCCCCACTCAAAAAGCTGTTTCTTGTAGTAGCCAAAAAAAAAAGGCTAATTCAAACAATCTAAATCAAAGTGAAAACAAGTTGTGTTTAAAAAAAAAGTAAAATTAATAATAATAAGAAAAACCATTTAGTCAAGCCAAAAAAAAAAATAAAAGAAAGGTAGAATTAAGTTCTATACAAGTCGCAAATAATTGTATTCTATTTTTTCAGTGGTGGGATTCAAACAAATTTTTTTGACATTGTGAAACGGTCCGAAGTTTTAAAATGATAAAAAGAAAAAATACAATTAGCAAAATTTGTTGAAAAAATATCAGGTTCCAAAAAACCCACAAAAAGTAACGAAAATGAATATCAAAATTTGTTTAATAATAAAGAAATCATGTTCTAAATGAAATAAAAATTATTTGTTTAATCAATATTAGAAAAGAAAAAAAACCTTGTATAAAAAAAGAAAAAGTTGAGGCGGCCCGGTAACGTTATATTTCATTGATTTTGTCTAGCATCAACACTTCAATCGGCTTTGTCCGAATTTCAGGCTTTTACCGAAAATTCTTTTAATTTGACTCCTACCTATAGAGCATAATGCAATTAATGATGTTGCAGCATAAAATGCAAAAGATGTCAATTTTATGGAATAATTGTATTTCATTCCAAATTTCAAACTAATGAAAATACAAGACTTATGTCAATGTCTGATATACCAATATCTGATAAAAATTTATATCCTAATTTTCCCAAGTCTAAGTGGCACATGAAGTAGTGAAATAAGATTCTCTGTTTTCAATAATATCAGTTTCTTTGCATGTGTGGCAAGCTCTATGCACATTACTAATAAAGTATTTTAAAAACATATGTATTATGATGGTTGCCCCCATCATGCAATATAAAAGATACGAGGTTATTAAGAGTTTGATCATAGAATCAAACTCGGCTATTTAAATACTCTGTTTAAATAGCAGATTCTATTCAACTAGCCACTGCATGCTGCTTGATGGCTCTGTTTCTAGTCAAAAACCATCAGATATAATATTACTGGGCTGATTTACAATTTTGTTATTTATTCAAAAACAAATAAATGTAATGCTTTCACTTGTTTCTTTTTTTTTTTTTTTTTATAGGGCTTTACATTTATTTTTCATTAAAACTTTTTTTAAAAATGCATTTACTTGTTTTTGGGAAAACATTAGTTTCTAAATTACATTTTTTAATTACATTACACATGTCATCACGTAGCACTAGAATGTGCAGGGATGGGGACCGATGGTTTTGACGATCTGAAGGATCGGCCAAAAGATGCACTACTCTTTCCAAACTTTTTTTAATTGCATTATACATTGTAGCGCTGGAATGTGCAGGGAGGGGGACTGATGATGGTTTTGACGATTTGAAGGTTCGGCCAAAACATGCACTACTCTGATCAAACAAATATATATATTGTAAAAGATCAACAAATCCATCTTTATTTGATCAAAGTCTCATTTTTGATTATAAAAAATCTCTTTGATATTTATATATTGAGTGTTATTATTGTTATGGTTGTTAGTCATAATTATTGTTGTTTGGATTTATTATTTTGTTTATTTATTGATGGTACATGACTTTAATTATTATTATTATTATTTGATGATGAGATTTTAAATGGTAATAACGACATGTTCTAATTAATATGTGTGTATATCAGTATTATAAATAAGGGCATATAAATTGTTAATTATAAAAAAGGTTATTTTATTTTTAATGATTATTAAAAAATGCAATGTTGTTATTTATTATATATATATATTTAAAAGCTATCAAATAAATTTTCAATGTAATATTGTTTATATGATTAACATTATTTTACTTTGAATGTTATTGTTAAGAAAAATATATCAACAATTGTTGTTAGGACAAATCTACAATTGCACGTGAAAAAAAAAAAAAAAGGAGATCGCCATTAAAAAAGTAAAAGGAGAGATCAATTGTACTTTATAAACTCATTATCTTTATTCTTCAGAATAACTGGATAAACTACTATACTTAAGATACATCAACAATGGAGGGGTAAATAGAATATATCGCAGTCAAGGTTGACTGCACCTTCTCTTTCTTATCCTAGCTCAATTTAAAAAAAAAAAAAGCAATAACTGAACATATGTGTATTTACATTGTGTCTTGAGCTTAACATTTAAGATAGCTATCTAAAGATCTACAATTGTAAATTTAATAACAATTCGGAAACAACTGGAATTAATCCGTCGATATATTAAATTCAATATTTCAATTATAAGGAATGAAATCTTGGAAAGTAAAATATACATGCGTTTGGAACTGACAATTATCATTAACGTAATATTTTCTTTTAAATTCAGTTTATGATGGAGTGCATTCAAATATTTAGAAAAGATAAAGAAATAAAACAGAATAAGTTGGACTTTTATAATTTTATTAATTTAAATGATATGTTTATGTATATATATATATTTTTGAGACTGATATTTTTTTTAAATTAAAAAAATAAAACGTTAATTATAATTTTATTCTATTTAATGCATCCTGTTTAAAAAAAGAAATATTTTATAAATGTCAAAATCAACATTAAGTATATGAAAATAAAGGGTAAAAATTTAAATTGCATATGAGTTGTTATAAACTTCTATAATAAGTTAGATTTGTCTTTACAAATTTTACTATCAAAATTTGTATTATTTATATATCTTACTTCTTTTAATATTTTTTTATTATTATTTGATAATTAGATGTGTTCTTAGGAATCATAGATCGAATTGATTTGTTAAAAGTTGTTTAAAGGTATGAATAAGTATTCTTGTACTTGTCAGTTAGAAATCATCATTATATTTTTTTTATATGTGTATGTATATAAAACTAACAAATAAAAGATTATGTGAATTAAGTCACATATTTATATTAAGTGATAAGTTAGCACTAATTGGCTGAGTAGCCAGAGAGATATTATATTTATAGGCCTGAGTGAGCCTCATTATAGATAATAAATTTGAGTATTTGATGCTTGTAATAGTAAGCATGATTCAAAAATTGATAAAGTATGTAAACCTTTATAGTGTAGTGGAATGAATTTTTGATGATTTCTTTTGAAATAATGTTATTCAATTGATTGACCTAGCTTTGAGAGCATCTAATTTATTAATTTTACAATATTTTACCCATCAATTATTTACTTATTTATTTATCTATTTTCATTTTAACTTCATATAATAACTCTTATGCAAAACATAAACACCAATACATTTATTTATTGTACACAATATATTTTTATTTATTTGATTTAAATTATAATTTTTTAAAAAGTTGAATATTTGGAAAACATAAATATTGGTTTGTATTTATACTAATGTATATTTAATGTGGACAAATATGTCTTTATTTATTTAATTGATACTTATTGCAAGTACATAATTTTTTTTTGTATTTGGTTTCTATTTAAAAAAAAATATTTAAAATATAGATATTATTTAAAAATCAAACCATAATTTACAAATAAAGTATGTACCATTTGTTTTATAAGCAATGACTTTGTATTTTATTTGGAAATGTATTAGTATTTTATTCTTTCTATTTTTTAGTGCCAGAGTCATTATGAAGTTTAGTAAATTCATAACTTAATGGATAATAATTTTGTATTTTAGTGATTATTTAGTTTTTAAAGTCACTCATACAAGTCAATGTTAGTTGAGATATTTAGATATACATAAGTTTACTTATTTAATATGTATATTGGATTCAATAAAATTCCCTTTGTCTTTAATATATATATATATATTGTAACGGGAATTAAAACTGCTTAATTACACTTTTAAGACTTTTTTCAACTTTTACAACTCGAACTTGTAATTTTAAAATCTTTCTAATTATTTATTTTAATTTTATGAAATCATAATATTTTGCAAAATATCTTTTTAAAAACCCATTACTCAAGCAGAAGAGTAAATAGGATTAATACTTACATATCAATCATACCCCCGGTCAGACTGTGATTTAATAAAATATTAAACCAACAGTCGTTTCTGCAAACCGAAGTAGATCTCCGGCTGCCTGAAATGTGAAACATCCCATGGGGAATTTATAACGGGTTTAAAACTCAGGGCGCCATCCAATACTGAGATTGGAACCCATGAGATGTCAACAACATGTTTCAAGTGCTTGACCCATGGCTAGTTCTTCACATGAGACTGGCTGCACATTTGATTGTGAATGGAGAGAGAGAGAAAGACGGAAAAAATGACATTAATAATTTTAAACAAAATTTATTTTAAAAAAACAACAATGATAATAATTATAAACGCAAGAATAAGATATAATTAAAATGTAAACACATAAGAAATATTACATATTTAATAAATTTTGCATGCTCATTTTAACGAGTGAGATTTAAAAGTTTTTATCCTGATATTAATATTTACCTAGGATTTATAGTGCTGCTTTTGGACTTTATTTGTCATTTCAACATTGTCTTTGTAGCGATTCTATTAGTCTTTAATTTCCATAGTAGGTATCATAGTTCCTGGATTTCTTTTGTAGTTGGGTTGTAGTTTGTAGTTGGGTGATCACCCCTTTTTGTCCTCGGATCCAGTTAGTTTCTTGGTCCTTGGCATTGGTATTTCTAACTGAAAGATAGCTTCTTGTGGTCCCTTGTTCAGGTGGCTTGGTTTACCTAATTTTCATTTAATTTAGTAGGGCGGGTTGAAACTTCGGCAGAAGGCGAGTCAGAGTAATATGTTACGGCATTTTGCTAAATGGCACACGGGAGAATAGCAGAGAAAATGATGAAAACAATGTTCAGTTCTAGCCAATCATTCCTTTTAATCTGGCTTGAATGAACTTAATTCAAACTTAACAACTCTGGCTGAACTCAAAATTTAACCACTGAATTCAAAACTCTATCTCAACTCTCTCTAAAACAATAGAGAATGTGTGCCTTTTATATTACTCTGACCCCACCCCCCTGCTCTAGCTTCAACACATTTTATCTCAAAAAATTTAATTATAATTTACATTTCTTTATTTCTGTTTCGAATTTTAATTACAGAGATTAGAAATTGTTCAACTAATCAGTCTGGAATTTTAATCCCCAGCCTGATTATTTTTGTACATACTATTTTAATTAATCACAAACCTTTTATTTTTTTAAATTAAAAACACTTTTTTTCCTTAAAGAATATTTTTATCAGATAATATTGTATAAAAGAAAGACAAGTTATAATTATTAGTTTCTAACTTATCTCTAAATTTCCCTGTATTTTAATTTCTATATTTTCAAGTATTGATTCTGATATATTTTTTTAAATTTTATATATTTTTTAATAAATAAAAACAAGTGAATGTAACTCATATACACACACACCTGTGCAATGCATGTATATACATACTGTTACAATATATATATATATATTGTGCCATTACAATTTAGTCACTAGCTAAATTTATAGTAATGTGCATGTAAGAAAGTGTAAAACAAAATCATCATCACATTTTTATATAATCATAAATGAAGCTGTAGGGCATCCAAGTTTAAACCCTACAAGGTTCCGTTCTAAAAGCTTTAAACAGAGAAAGAATGGGTCCACAATTACATGCTTTACTTGTTTGTGTGTTGATAGAAAGGTAATACACACATTTAAACTATTTAATATTTAAATTTTCTGTTAAAAAGCAAAGTTATAATGCATACATATAGGCAATGTATGTGTAAATTATTTATTTGTTTTATATTTCAAATATTCAACATTTTAACTTTCTTTAAAACTAACCTATGCTTGATCAATTCTAACATTTTATTCTATACTTCTATTTTGCTTTTCTTTAATTATAAGTGGGATTTAAAAGTTACAGATTTAATTAAATAATTGGGTTATAATTACTAAGCTAGCAATTATATTATTTAAGGTTAGTTTATGAATGATTTGAAAGAATGAAGGATGTGTGTACATTACATACAAAATTTTACATTTCCTAAATATTGAAAGAAAAGGAAGTATTAAATCTGTTAAATTATTTTTTTTGTACAATTGTTTGTTAACCCTTAAACCGCTAATTTTATCATTGGTTGTATCAGATAAAAATCAAATCTTTTAATTGGCCAACTCACAAACTGAAGACAAAGCCTATTGTTAAAACATATTCGCCTATAATATTAAATTCAACTCAGATACGTTTATAAAAAGTATATAATTAATTTTTCAGGTCATGAAGAAAACGAAAGTTCTTTCAAAAATAAATTGCTATTTATTTATTCTAAGATATTCTATATCG
Organism: Epiperipatus broadwayi; assembly: GCA_028023455.1. Classification (NCBI taxonomy): domain Eukaryota; kingdom Metazoa; phylum Onychophora; class Udeonychophora; order Euonychophora; family Peripatidae; genus Epiperipatus; species Epiperipatus broadwayi. Next base: position 1,949,896 of record JAQFVV010012545.1, read on the forward strand.
GCAACATAAAAGTTATAATGTAAACAAAAAGATCGACTTTTACGTTATAGAAAAGTAAATATTTCTTTTTACTACATCTTCAATATATTTACTTAAATCTTCAATATTTTTCGAAAATAATTTTGTTTTTTTATTATTCTCTCTGAAAATTATGTTTAATTTCCATAAATATTATTTAATAATAATTTAAATCGTATTCGAAATGAAAATCTCAGCGTTTTTCTTTATTTTCTTTGATCAGGCAGTTTCTTTGTTCTTTCCAGCCAATCAGAATGTCTTTTTCGGCTGAGAGCATGCTAAGAACCAATCACAAATAATGTTCCTTCTTTGTTTAGGTTTAAATGCGTTTTTTTTTATTTTTTACTTCTAAAATAAATCGGAAGATGTCACCATCGTACAGAACTTTTAAAAACGAATTCAATACATATTTAACGAATTTTATCGTATAAAAACGAACTAAGTTAGAGTGATTTTAGATGTCGACGAGGAGTCTCGTCGAGCACGGGAAAAGGGTTAAAAGAGGAAATTTGTTTAATCAGATATCAATCTTTGTAGCAATTTTTTTTTGTAAATAATTGTTTTTCACTTTGGAAGCTTATAATGGGTCAGAACTATAATTTTTGAAATTGTCTTATCAAGATCTAAAGAAGGAAGCTCAAAGATTTGAAGTGTTACCTGGATGTTAAAAGAAAAAAAGAAAAAGAAAAGAAAGGAAATAAGGATTGAGTCTATTTTTTTTTAAACAAAAGTGTCTGGAAAAAGGATTAAACTTTTCAGTTGAAAAATCATTTAGTTGAAAATAAATTAGAGATCTAATTAAAACAAATTTGTCCAAAAATAGCAAGTGATGCTATCTCTGAGTGGTTAAGTTAGCTAAAAATTGGATATAAAAAGCTGTCTTGAATTATTATGAAGATTATTGTGATTGATTCAGATTATTAAACTATCAAATTTGAATGTTGAAAATATAAGAAATGGCGGGCTAGAAAAATTATATGTATATCCCATTTGCCGGACCATCTGGGGAAGCTGCACATCACATAGGAAAGAAAAGATGTGTCTAAAATAATATTCTACATCTTTCAACTGACCAGAGAAATAAGATGTTTTTAATAGAAGGAAGAAAGCATTCACCTGCATTCAAAGAAGATGAATTAATCTACTGATAAATATTAATCATCAAGTCCAATTAATTGTTACAACAACTGATTTTAAACTCAAGAAAATTTACAAATGGGAAAACAACTGCTGTATTTCATCCACATGCTTGACAGGAAGAGAAGAAAAATTAATATAATGATTTCCAAATTATCCACTAAAGCAAATAACCTCAATAGAGTCATCATCATCAAATAGTTATCCACCTCAAGAAAGAGATTGTTCCCAGTAAAACGAAAATGATAGCTGCAGAAGTATAAACATTATACAAGACAAGTTTGAACCCTTGGAAATTCGCCACAAACAAAAGATCGGTAATATGACTTTTTATATCTATTTTCTTTATGATATCAGTCTTAATAAACATTTTAGCAATAAAGTGGTATATTTTATTTAAAGAACCTTTAAAGACTATTCAGATCGATTAAAACAAGAATGTCTTACTAAAAATAACTTTGAGCTTCATAAATGATCTTGAATGTATGAAAATGATTTGTTTATTAATTTTACAATATTAATGTGTAAAACAATTTTTTTTTTTTTGGTATTATGATTTTAGTTTTAACTAATATATTATTATTTTGGTTTTAAATAATATTTTGTTATCATGGGATAAAACACGCACATACATAGTGATATTTTATATGTGTATAATTGTGAGTGAATGTGAAATAATGAGTGGTATTAGAATATTGGATTATTTTGTTTCAAGTTAAGTATAGATTTCAGCGCTTGGAAAGGAGGGGGGAGAAAATAATTTAAAACTCTTTTCTAAAACTTGCTCTTTCAATTTTACTAACATTTTTTTTTTTACATTTACATGTTAGATTTTTAAGTATGTGTGCTAATGAGCAGATAATATTTTTTTTTCTTGAAATATTTTTCTCATGGAGTGAAAATCATGGTCAATGTGACGTCCAACTTAATACAAATACATTTGAAGGGAAAGGGGGAAGAACTTAAAATTAATCTGAGGATTGTTGTATAATCAATTATTATTATTATTATTCATGTCAATTTCATATTTATCTAGAAATTTTTCTGTATATGTTAGAAATGTAGTAATAAATATTAGTTTGTTTTATTAAACGAGGCGTATATATTTCATTAAGTGTAGTCTTGGTTAAGTGTGATTATTCATCATCATCAATGGTTGAATATTAGTTATTTAAGATATAAGTAAATATGCTAAAATTGAGCAATAATTATGAATTTCTTTATAAAAATTAGTTTTATGTTTAGGCTTAGTCCTAGAGCTGTAGTTGAAACCCTTGTCATTATTGTTATTATTATCATCATCATCATCATCATCAACATTTTAATTAATGAGCTGTTTAACTGTTTAAAGGCCATAAATAAATATTGATTTTATAATATTTAGTGATCTCTTAGTATTATTATAACCACATCCCATCATCTATTTCATGCAAGGATGAGTGAATTGCCATCCTAAATTATTTATATATAATCTGAGCTAGTAAACTTACAAAACTATTGAAACACATTTGTTATGCTAAGATCTGAGAAATGATTTATGTCTAATATACTCCACTTTGGTTTAAAGATGTTTTACTTTTACCTAAATATTAGTGCTTATAGTGATATGGCTCAAAAAGCAAAATCTTCCATTTTATTATAAATAAAGTACCAAGAAGGGATTCAAACCCGGTACATGTGAAAGGTTATCAGATATAACCGTGTCTAGATTCAGATAATCTAGTGGCGCCCTGCTAGACCATATTCACTTAGTATTTGTTTAAACATGCACTTAACATCAAACCAAGAAATGAAAGGGGATAAGATCTACTGCCTGTATACCTGAGTTATAATACATTGCTATAATAATTTGCTTATAATATCTTGATATTTGGACTCCTTTATATAATTATTTGAACTCATTTCATTATGTTACAATGGCGCCCAACGTGGGGCCTGATATTTTGCCATGTACCTGAAAAAGAGAGTCTATAGAATGATAGGAGATGTGTGGTTAAAAATAGAGAAAATTTTTAGTGAAATTTTTTTTTTTTCTCAGTAAACTTTTTTTTTTTGTCTTACAAAATTTTCTTGGCCAAACAGTCTTATTTTAGATGATGATGTTTAATATGATTTAATTATTCATTGATGATGATAAAATGGGTACAGCCATAAAACAGCTTTTTTTTTATCAATTTTGAAAATAGAGATGAATATCACAACTTAAGACAAAGGTGAAATAAATAATAGATTTTTTTTTGTGGAACATTAAAATGATTTATTGCCAGATAGGATAGGCATAGTAATAGTGATGAATTATGGAATAGTAGTCTCATGTGTGTTTGGGGAGTTCATTTTGTAAAAAGTCTATGATTTTAGAGGTTTGATTGGATGGTTGATCGTTGGAGTTTGGTTGGTTATATTGCAGTGTTGATGATGAGTGGAGAGTTTTGTCATTGCCTTGAGAATGCTATGTATTTCGTGTAACTTATGAATGATCAAACCCATTCACTGCTCCAACCCAATTTATATGTTATCTTTATTTTATCATGAAGCAGTTAACAGCAGACCTGCCATGATATCAGCCTATAAGTCTCCAAGAGAGAGAGCACGGCATAGTTTTCCAATCAAGTTTATATGTTATTCTTATTTTATCATGAAGCAGTTAACAGCAGACCTGCCATGATATCAGCCTATAAGTCTCCAAGAGAGAGAGCACGGCATAGTTTTCCAATCAAGTTTATATGTTATTCTTATTTTATCATGAAGCAGTTAACAGCAGTCCTGCCATGATATCAGCCTATAAGTCTCCAAGAGAGAGAGCAAGGTTTCGTTTTTGTAGTCTATAATAAGCAGGGCATTCCTTGATACTTGCCACATAAGACTCCAAGAGAGAGAGCAAGGCATTGTTTATCTACTTTAGCCCCTAAGACTTAAAATACATCTTTTATTGCAACAGAGTTTGTTTCATTCAATCAAGGGTTGTGGTAGTTAATAGTGATCGAATTGGGATGATCTTCTGAGTGCTCATGATGCATTGTGTGATTATAGTGCTGTGACTGAATTCTTTTATTTATCTCAAGATTGTGAACTGCTAGTCATTCTGTGGACTGTCAATATCTGTCGGATTTCTGGGAGAATGGATGAATGTATAATTTGGGCTATTGCAGACAGACATGCACTATATAGATTATTGTTGTGTAGTTCATTAAATAAGGATATTAAATTTTTTTTTGTTGTATTTGTAAATGCATAATAAGGTGAAAATCAAATCAGTCAGTTGGTCAGAATAGGTGTCAGACAGGGAGAAGATGTGTGGATTTTTGATGTTCAGGGAAGTACAGATGGGATATATATAGTTTTATAACATGAGTGAACTAAATTATAGTATGGAAGAGGTTATGGAAGAGGAAGGTGCCCCAATACCAGGAATCAGTGATCGTTTTCATACTGAAGAAGAGGATGGGGAGGTTTTCTTAAAAACACAAGAGGAAAGAGAGGAAGTAGAGGAAGATGCCTGTAATGTTAGTAGCAATAATACAGCCTCAAGTGTGGAAGTAGATGAGGAGTCAGAAGTGGGCCAGGCTCAGATAACAAAGATGGCATCATCAGACATGGACATGATAATGCAGATGTTCAAAAGTCTAAGAGAAGATAGTAAGCACAGGATAATAAGCATAGAGAGTCTAAGAGAAGATAGTAAGCACAGTATAATAAATATAGAGAGTCTAAGAAAAGATAGTAAGCAAAATATAGAAAGTCTAAGAGAGGATAGTAAGCAAAATATGATAAATCTAGAACAAAAGATAGAGAAAAATATAGAAAGTCTAAGAAAAGATAGTAAGCAAAATATAGAAAGTCTAAGAGAGGATAGTAAGCAAAATATGATAAATCTAGAACAAAAGATAGAGAAAAATATAGAAAGTCTAAGAAAAGATAGTAAGCAAAATATAGAAAGTCTAAGAGAAGATAGTAAGCAAAGGATGGAAAATCTAGAACAAAAGATAGGTCAATCTATGGAGAAAAGTATAGAAGGTTTAAGGGTAAATCTAGAGAACTCTATTGACAATAACAACCAAATGATCATAGCTTTGGAAACTAGGATAGAAGGGTCCAATATAGTGTAAAAATAGGTTTGTGTCATTAGAGGAGAGGATAGAAGGAGTGTGTAGGTCTATGGAAGTCACCAAACAGGAGGGCTGTCAGGGACTACAGTCATTAAAGGCTCAAGTGGAGCAGTCTATCGAAGAAAATAAGAGAGAAATTGAATTAGTTAGGAATGAGGTCCATGGTTTGGTCTCCCAATCCATATCAGAATGCATAGAAAAGAATGCCGAAATAACTTCTGCAGGAATTCATATTAGATTAGAGGAGGTGGTAGCCAAAGTGGACTCATATAAGGAAGCCACTTTGGGCTGTGTAGATCAAACCCTCACTATGAAAAATAAGTTTAGTGGCTTAGAAAAGGAAATAGAGAAGTTAAGGGAAGCATGGCCAATGAGTGTGTACAAATTGACCAAAATCTTAGGAAAGAATTGGGAAACAAATGGATAGCTTTAGGGAGGAGATAGTAAAAAGGGACAAGTCAAGTTCTTTAAAAGAGGGACCCAGAATGAATCAACATGAATTGGGTGTTACGTTGGAAAGGTTGAGGAGAACCGAAGGCCTATGTTGTGGAATACGTGAACCCCAAGATGGATGATCTATACCAGAAAATAGGGGAATTAAAAGTGTATTAATGTAGGGTTAAAAATTAAAAATATTAACAAAAAAAATTTAAAAAGTTTGTTTATGTAAATATAAAAATAGGAGAGAATGCCTTTATGCTTGCTGCTCTTGATGGGAATAAGGGGACCTATAATGCTAGGAGTTTGATCCCTTATACTTCAGCAGAATAGCCTGGCAAAGATCTCCAAATAAATTATTTTTTTTAATGAAAGATATATTTACCAGTAGTTAATTTTTTTTTATATATATATTATAAGTGTTTATTATTATTAGTGTATTTATTAGTTAGGATTTTTTTTTAATATAGTTAAAACAAAAGTGCTGATGATTTTATCCGAAGGGGGAGAAAGTTGTGCCATTACAATTTAGTCACTAGCTAAATTTATAGTAATGTGCATGTAAGAAAGTGTAAAACAAAATCATCATCACATTTTTATATAATCATAAATGAAGCTGTAGGGCATCCAAGTTTAAACCCTACAAGGTCCAGTTCTAAAAGCTTTAAACAGAGAAAGAATGGGTCCACAATTACATGCTTTACTTGTTTGTGTGTTGATAGAAAGGTAATACACACATTTAAACTATTTAATATTTAAATTTTCTGTTAAAAAGCAAAGTTATAATGCATACATATAGGCAATGTATGTGTAAATTATTTATTTGTTTTATATTTCAAATATTCAACATTTTAACTTTCTTTAAAACTAAGCTATGCTTGATCAATTCTAACATTTTATTCTATACTTCTATTTTGCTTTTCTTTAATTATAAGTGGGATTTAAAAGTTACAGATTTAATTAAATAATTGGGTTATAATTACTAAGCTAGCAATTATATTATTTAAGGTTAGTTTATGAATGATTTGAAAGAATGAAGGATGTGTGTACATTACATACAAAATTTTACATTTCCTAAATATTGAAAGAAAAGGAAGTATTAAATCTGTTAAATTATTTTTTTTGTACAATTGTTTGTTAAAAGAGGAAATCTGTTTAATCAGATATCAATCTTTGTAGCAATTTTTTTTTTGTAAATAATTGTTTTTCACTTTGGAAGCTTATAATGGGTCAGAACTATAATTTTTGAAATTGTCTTATCAAGATCTAAAGAAGGAAGCTCAAAGATTTGAAGTGTTACCTGGATGTTAAAAGAAAAAAGAAAAAGAAAAGAAAGGAAATAAGGATTGAGTCTATTTTTTTTTAAACAAAAGTGTCTGGAAAAAGGATTAAACTTTTCAGTTGAAAAATCATTTAGTTGAAAATAAATTAGAGATCTAATTAAAACAAATTTGTCCAAAAATAGCAAGTGATGCTATCTCTGATTGGTTAAGTTAGCTAAAAATTGGATATAAAAAGCTGTCTTGAATTATTATGAAGATTATTGTGATTGATTCAGATTATTAAACTATCAAATTTGAATGTTGAAAATATAAGAAATGGCGGGCTAGAAAAATTATATGTATATCCCATTTACTGACCATCTGGGGAAGCTGCACATCACATAGGAAAGAAAAGATGTGTCTAAAATAATATTCTACACCTTTCAACTGACCAGAGAAATAAGATGTTTTTAATAGAAGGAAGAAAGCATTCACCTGCATTCAAAGAAGATGAATTAATCTACTGATAAATATTAATCATCAAGTCCAATTAATTGTTACAACAACTGATTTTAAACTCAAGAAAATTTACAAATGTGAAAACAACTGCTGTATTTCATCCACATGCTTGACAGGAAGAGAAGAAAATTAATATAATGATTTCCAAATTATCCACTAAAGCAAATAACCTCAATAGAGTCATCATCATCAAATAGTTATACACCTCAAGAAAGAGATTGTTCCCAGTAAAACGGAAATGGTAGCTGCAGAAATATAAACATTATACAAGACAAGTTTGAACCCTTGGAAATTCGCCACAAACAAAAGATCGGTAATATGACTTTTTATATCTATTTTCTTTATGATATCAGTCTTAATAAACATTTTAGCAATAAAGTGGTATATTTTATTTAAAGAACCTTTAAAGACTATTCAGATCGATTAAAACAAGAATGTCTTACTAAAAATAACTTTGAGCTTCATAAATGATCTTGAATGTATGAAAATGATTTGTTTATTAATTTTACAATATTAATGTGTAAAACAATTTTTTTTTTTTTTGGTATTATGATTTTAGTTTTAACTAATATATTATTATTTTGGTTTTAAATAATATTTTGTTATCATGGGATAAAACACGCACATACATAATGATATTTTATATGTGTATAATTGTGAGTGAATGTGAAATAATGAGTGGTATTAGAATATTGGATTATTTTGTTTCAAGTTAAGTATAGATTTCAGCGCTTGGAAGGGAGGGGGGAGAAAATAATTTAAAACTCTTTTCTAAAACTTGCTCTTTCAATTTTACTAACATTTTTTTTTATTCTATTTACATGTTGGATTTTTAAGTATGTGTGCTAATGAGCAGATAATATTTTTTTTTTCTTGAAATATTTTTCTCATGGAGTGAAAATCATGGTCAATGTGACGTCCAACTTAATACAAAATACATTTGAAGGGAAAGGGGGAAGAACTTAAAATTAATCTGAGGATTGTTGTATAATCAATTATTATTATTATTATTCATGTCAATTTTCATATTTATCTAGAAATTTTTATGTATATGTTAGAAATGTAGTAATAAATATTAGTTTGTTTTATTAAACGAGGCGTATATATTTCATTAAGTGTAGTCTTGGTTAAGTGTGATTATTCATCATCATCAATGGTTGAATATTAGTTATTTAAGATATAAGTAAATATGCTAAAATTAAGCAATAATTATGAATTTCTTTATAAAAATTAGTTTTATGTTTAGGCTTAGTCCTAGAGCTGTAGTTGAAACCCTTGTCATTATTGTTATTATTATCATCATCATCATCGTCATCAACATTTTAATTAATGAGCTGTTTAACTGTTTAAAGGCCATAAATAAATATTGATTTTATAATATTTAGTGATCTCTTAGTATTATTATAACCACATCCCATCATCTATTTCATGCAAGGATGAGTGAATTGCCATCCTAAATTATTTATATATAATCTGAGCTAGTAAACTTACAAAACTATTGAAACACATTTGTTATGCTAAGATCTGAGAAATGATTTATGTCTAATATACTCCACTTTGGTTTAAAGATGTTTTACTTTTACCTAACTATTAGTGCTTATAGTGATATGGCTCAAAAAGCAAAATCTTCCATTTTATTATAAATAAAGTACCAAGAAAGGATTCAAACCCGGTACATGTGAAAGGTTATCAGATATAACCGTGTCTAGATTCAGATAATCTAGTGGTGCCCTGCTAGACCATATTCACTTAGTATTTGTTTAAACATGCACTTAACATCAAACCAAGAAATGAAAGGGGATAAGATCTACTGCCTGTATACCTGAGTTATAATACATTGCTATAATAATTTGCTTATAATATCTTGATATTTGGACTCCTTTATATAATTATTTGAACTCATTTCATTATGTTACAATATATATATATATTGTTAGTTAGTCAAATTAACCCTGAGAATAAATTATAATGATAGGTCTTATTATTGCTCTGTATGATTTTGATTTATGTCATGTATAGCTAGTTGGAAGGGCAGATAAGCAATTTATCTAAATATAATTGGATAATGTTATCCATTACATTTTGGTTCCCCAATGATTGGGACAATTTCATCTTTCTTCATTTAGATTGTACTATTCATTACATTTGGCTTTCCCAACGATTAGATCCATTTAAATTGTTAAGACCTTTTTCTATATATATATTCAAATCCATTACAATATATTATTGTAATGGGCACACAGGCTGTTACATTATTTTAAATAAAATTAGAAATTAAAAATAAAAAGTTTGCAAATAAAAATTTGTTTTTAAAAATTAAAAATTGAAAATTAAAAGTCATCTAAACTCATATATATAAAATCACACAGATGGAAAATTATTAAAAGAAAACTTTATTAAAAAAGTATTTTAAAACTAAATTTTAAGGAAAAACTTAAAAGATTTAAAGATAAAAATATACAAAATTTAATTACTTACTATTGTGTAAAAGACTAAAAAAATGGAAATGATTATTTTTAATTAGTCAAAGTAACCTAGCCTTTGGGCATCTCATAAATTTATAATTAAAAGTCAGAAGATAATAAGAACTGAATAGCCAATAAAAAAATCTCTCAGTCAATGGACCACAGCGAAAGAATGATCATCATCATGTCCAGTCAATCTGCAATTTTAATATAAAAATGAAAAGATTGGAAATAAATTGTGGGTGCTATATGTATTAAGTCCAGGAGAGTTGAAGGAGAAGGGATTGAAAAGACACACTTTCAATCCCTTCAGTTTTTCTAAAAGAAGAAATGAAATATCATTTTTCTATATTGTGGACCCCAGGACATCAGGGTTCTGCAATAAAATCCTGCAAAGAACTATATCAGCTACAGTAAAGGACTTCTGGATAAATACCAACAGAATGGCTAATGGCATACCAATCTCCCCAGGACTCATGGGCATTAACACCAGATCCAAATTACAAGCAATTATTAGGGATGGACTTTTAAACTGTAAGAACTATATATATAATTTATGATCATTAAGTATAAATATTTCCAATATTTAAATAGAAATAGAAATTCCTATCTGACCAAATTAAATCATTAATAATTATTTTTATCGTATGTAGTTTTAAAATCATTTTCATTAATATAATTTTTCCACTCTTTTAATGTTTATTATGTTTTTTGTTTTTTTTCACATTAAGCTACAACCATTAATTAAATCATGTTAAATTTAAATTGGGCATGAATGGCACCATAGATTCATAAAGTTATGTTAGTTTGAGGGAGGGTAAACTTAGGTTATTTGTTTCGCTGTTAAATTGGGTCAATGGATAGGATATATTGGTGTAATTAGTAAATGTAGCATGAAGATCCATTATGTGCATGATCACATTATACACCGCACCTGGGCAAAATAGGTCCCATTTCTTACTGACCATCGGAAGCAGACAGTATTCCCTGCTCCTTGGATCACCCCTTTAGCCTATGGAATGGGATAGTAAGATGGCAAAAAGGACCACAATCTCTTCCTATGGAGTTTTTTATTGTTCTTCTCACCAGACAGATGAAGTATTCCTGTACTGGATGAGAGACATTTCTTCTCGATAACTGTGCTGTTCAGATCTATATTTCTGACAATATGGTATTGTGCTGTCATATTCATGCTGCATTGAATACATCGATATAGCAAACAGATTAGCGTTAGTTTGACTGTGAACTTTTGACCTAGGATTAATTAAGGGATATAGAATAATTAGATTGGTGTTAGTTTGACTGCGAACTTTTGGCCTGGGGTTAAATAAGGGATATAGAATATTTTCTTTTTCGAATGCAATTATGTAGTCTATCCATACTCGAGACTCTAATAAAATATTAATAAATCCATCTGTGTGAACTTATAAAATAAAAAATTAAAAAGTAAATCAAATTCTAAAGTAAACATTATAATAAAATAATTCTGAATTTTATGTATGTGCAAAATAAAAGTTTCTGTGTATTATTAATCTGGCAGTGGCTTATTCGTATTTTTTATAATTTTTATTTCTTTAAAATTAAAATACATATTATCCCTGCTGCTCCATGAGCTAGTGACTGGGGCATTTTGGTCATACTTATTTAAATTTTGGATCTTACTGTAAGTATCTGCCTACTATATAAATTTTCCAGGTTCAAATGGCCTGGTGATGCTCTTGTATGGCAGATATTGTAAGACTCAAAACACAATTTACTCTGACCATTATAATTGGACTCCCAACATGGCACAATGTATAATAAATCACAAGTACCTTGATTAATTTTTTTTTAGATGAAATATTTTTAGCTAATTACATAAAGCCATGTACTTTAAATCTTATAAAAGCAATGTCAGAAAGAAATAGCACATAGGTTAAACACGAGAAAGAAAATATATTAATAATTTTAAATTGTAATTTTGTTTTTAAAAAAAAGTCAAAAGGTTGCAATTAGTATAATTTTTTATATATATTATGCTTTAATGTGTATAGGCATGCACAGCCACGGACGTTTATGATTGTAAATGTGGCACCTCTTGATCAGTGTCTTTTGGGAATCTACCTCAGTGTACCCCCATTTTAAGCATTTCAATTAATCATAAATAAGTTGGTGGTATATATAATTGTGCTGTAAATATACATGTATAAAGTCATTATTTCTTAAAATGTATTTACTCCAATGCAAACTCCTTAAATAAATAATTTGCATGTCATGCCGTATGTTAAAAATGAAATGTAGAAAAAAGGGAACTCCTGGGGGGGGAGGCATAAACGTAAATGGTTCATAGGAAAATGATAGTCAATTTTTTTTTATTGTGTGTATGTAATCTCTTTTTGTAAAATTACTAACGGAATGTGTTTGTAAATTGGCGTTAATCGTGTACCTTAATTACTAACACTAAGTAAATTTTTTTGTTTTTGTTTTGAGCAAGTTTACTGATATGTAATGGGCACACATGCTGTTACATTATTTTAAATAAAATTAGAAATTAAAAATAAAAAGTTTGCAAATAAAAATTTGTTTTTAAAAATTGAAAATTAAATGTCATCTAAACTCATACATATAAAATCGCACAGATGGAAAATTATTAAAAGAAAACTATTAAAAAAGAAAAAAGTATTTTAAAACTAAATTTTAAGAAAAAATTTAAAAGATTTAAAGATAAAAATATATCTTTAAAAATATACAAAATTTCATTACTTACTATTGTGTAAAAGGCTAAAAAAAATGGAAATGATTATTTTTAATTAGTCAAAGTAAACTAGCCTTTGGGCATCTCAAAATTTATAATTAAAGGTCAGATAGGAGATAACAATAAGAACTGAATAGCCAATAATAAATCCCTCAGGAAATGGACTACAGCAAAAGGATCATCATCGTGAAGTCATGTACAGTCAATCCACAATTTTAATATAAAAAGGAAAAGATTGGAAATAAATTGTACTATATGTGTTAAGTCTGGGAGAGTTGAAGGAGAAGGGATTGAAAAGACGAACTTTCAATCTCTTCAGTTTTTCTAAAAGAACAAATGAAATATTGTTTTCCTATATTGCGGACCCCAGGACATCAGGGTCCTACAATAAAATCCTGCATACTGGTCTTCCCAGGACGTCATGGGAATTAACACTGGATCCAAATTACAAGCAATAATCAAGGATGGACTTTTAAACTGTAAGAACTATATATATAATTCATAAACATTAAGTATAAATATTTCCAATATTTAAATAATATAAATTCCTATCTAACCAAATTAAATTATTAATAATTATTTTTATCATATGTAGTTTTAAAATCATTTCCATTAATTTAATTTTTTCATTCTTTTAAGTGTTTATTATGTTCTTTGTTTTCACATTAAGCTAAAACTTTTAATTAAATCATGTTAAATTTAAGTCGGGCATGAATGGCTGCATAGATTCGGAAAGTTATGTTAGTTTAAGGCATGGTAAACTTAGGTTATTGGTTTTGCAGTTAATTTGGGTCAATGGATTGGGTGTATTGGTGTAATTAGTAAATGTAGCATGAAGATCTGCTATATGCAGGTTCACATTATATGCCGCACTTGAGAAAAATAAGTCCCATTTTTTACTGACCATCAGAAGCAGACTGTATTTTCTGCTCCTTGGATCACCTCTTTAGCCTATGAAATGGGATAGTAAGATGGCAAAAAGGACCACAATCCCTTCCTATAGAGTTTTTTTATTGTTCTTCTCACCAGACAGACGAAGTATTCCTGTACTGGATGAGAGACATTTCTTCTCAATAACCATGCTGTTCAGATGTATATTTCTGACAGTACGGTATTGTGCTGTCATATTCATGCTGCATTGCATATATTGATTTATCAGATAGATTGGCGTTAGTTTGACTGTGAACTTTTGATCTGGGGTTAAATAAGGGATATGGAATATTTTCTTTTTCGAATGCAATCTATGTAGTCTATCCATACTCGACATTCTAATAAAATATTAATAAATTCATCTGTGCAAACTTATAAAATAAAAAATTAAAAAGTAAATCAAATTGTAAAGTAAACATTATAATAAAATAATTCTGAATTTTATATATGTGCAAAATAAATGTTTCTGTGTATTATTAATCTGGCAGTGGCTTATTCTTATTTTTATAATCGTTATTTCTTTAAATTAAAATATATATTATCTCTGCCGCTCTGCAAGCTAGTGACTGGGGCATTTCGGTTGTTCTTATTTAAATTTTGGATCTTACAGTACATATCTGCCTACTATATAAGTTTTCCAGGTTCGAATGGCCTGGTGGCGCCCTTACACAAAAAAAAAAAACTCTTTCCCCCTCTCCCCCTTATAATATTTTAAAAAACTTTTGTGGAAATTTTTTAAAAAATTTTTTTTAAAAAATTTTCATTTCTTTTAAAAATTTTTTTTTAAAAAAAAATCCTTTTTTTTTAAAAAAAATGACAAAACACCCCCATTTTTGTACTCTTTTTGCTGCTTTTGTGAAAAATTTTTTTTTGTGGTGTTTTTAAAATATTTTGGGGACATACACCTTTTTTTTTTAATTTTTTTTAAAAATATATAAAGAGAAGAGAGAGAAACAAATATTATTATTTACTACTATTTTGGTGGGTGTTATTACTCATAAATAAAAAAAAAAAAAAAAAAAAGTTTTTTTTTATTCTCTCCCTCCCCCCACCATACCCTGGGGGGGGGGGGGGGGTGGTTTTTTTTTGAAGGAAAAAAAAAAAAAAAAAAGAAGGGGTGGTTTGGTGTGTTGTTTTGTTTTGGGGGTTGTTTGGGGGAAAAAGGATTTTTTGTGGGGGAAGGGGAGGAGGTATTTGTGTTTTTTTTTGTTTTGTGAAATAAAAGTGTGGGGGGGGGTGTAGTATTAATAAAAAATTTTTTTTTTTTTTTTTAAAAAAAAAAAAAAAAAAAAAAAAAAAAAAGATGGAATTAATAATATCAAAAGTCGATTACGTAAAAATAACTTTAAAAACATAACATTTATAATGAGATAAATATTTACTGCATATCATTATATTTTAATTTTATCAGAAGTGTTTTGTTAATTTATTATATTATATTTAAAAAAATATTAAATATCATAGTGCTGTACTTTTAAAGTTTAAACAATGTTTTGTATTCCATGCATTGTTAGAATGATTGTTAAGGGGGGGGGAGACTTTTTTGAGTCCTTTTGGATAGCAACCAGAGAAAATTAGTGGTTCATCTATTTTCTTCTCATTAAAATAACAGAAATTTCACTTAAATGCTTGCTGACTAAAAGAATGGCATGTTTAGAAAATAAACATGGGAATCCCGAGATTACCTCCATTCCAGTTACAATTTGTTATTTCATTCAGGCAATTCTAAAGCAATAACTACAACAACTAGGACAATGTGAATGTCACTAGCAATGGTCATTTTGTTCATTGGAGATCAGACTACTTCCAAGTTTGCCTGGCATCAATTGACTTAATATGGTATTCAAATTCTTGGACCCATAACAAAAAAAGAACCTACTAAAGATTAATTTCATTTGCTTTCAAAAAAAAAGTAAAAAATAATATCTATATACATATTGTTTCTAACATGTTTGAAAAAAAAAAAAAGAATATTAACTTGTAATTTGATTACAGATATATAGAAAGTTTGGAGTGTACAACATTGATAAAGGAAACGATTTTGTAAGGTTATTGAAATTTTATTTATTATTGTTATCAGTAATATTTTTTTTTACAAACATATTGAATTGTAATTGGGAGGGGGAGTGTTTTGTTTATATGTGTTGACAATACAATTGGGGGTTAAAGAATCATTAGCTTTCATTTGCATTTATGAGATTAAAGTTTTGTTTTATATATAATTTCCAAGATTGATCAAATTAACATAGATGCTTCTTTTAAGATTTAATAGTGTTAAAGAATATAATAACTATGTCTTAGATTGCCTATTCAATATTTATTATATTCTTAATATATGAATATTAAAATTTTGTTCCACTTCTTATTTGCATTGCTGAATTTTATATAATATTATATACCATACACTTCCTAATTTACACTTCACAATGCACTTTTAACATATAAGATTTATTTTACTTCCTCCTGCTTATAGTTTCAACTGTCCAGCAATCATCATTAGAGCTACAACATTTAAACATATATAATACATATATACCAATATATATACACACATACATATATATATATAACATTTCAATTACTCCAACTATTATCTTAAATATGGATCTTCAATATCTCTATAATCTAAGATCTCTTAATCCCACATTTATACTCAATTAATTTACTTTATAAAATTGAATATTTTAATGTTTATTTCTTCATATTATTATCATTTAAATCTTAAATTTGCCTTTTAGTCTAATTTATTTCTTCTATTTTAATTACTTATATATTATACATACATTAATGGATAACAATAATATTAACATAATATTCATATAATTTTATTTTTTCTTAATTTTTTTAATTTTCTAACTAACTTTGTCTCTTTTTAACCTAACTAACTTTGTCTCTTATAAATCTCACCTCTCCTACACCTCTAACCGAAATAACTTTCAAAATTTTTTTATTTCATCACCTTTAGACCTTCTGAAACTATATCTTATTCTAATTTTTTAAAATCCATACATACCTATTTATTAACAAAACATTCCTACAAAATTAATGTTTTCAAACCCAGATCATTATTAAGAGATGGCCTAATACTTCTAATCAAGAGAGCCTCTTTTATCTTTCTATCCCTCCCATTTTTAGTATGATTTATCATTTTAATACTTCCTTTTTCAAAATTATGCCCTGTCTCTAATGAATGTAAATAAACCAAGTGAATTCTTATCATATCTGTACTGAGTCAATCTTGTATAAATTGAATTTTTTATTTCACCCACATAACTATTCATAATATTTTTCTCCTGACAAGATTTACATTCTATTTTATATGCATCATTCCATTTACAATTTACCATTTCCTTCAGGCAAAAATAAAAAAAGAAAGAATATGCTTAATATTTTAGATAATACCCACCCTTTATGCTCATCCTCTAGATAAGTTCTAAAATGAGCACACATTTTATCACATTTTTCTACCCATTTCTTTCATTCCTTAGATAAAAAAGGTACCATGATTTGTTAATTTCCTATTATCATGAATTGGAGGATATCTAATACTTTGATCATTGGTCTAGTATTAGCTTGGGGTATTGGATAAGCAGAAACATACTTGGAAAAGAGATCATATGTGACCAACTATTTTTGCTTGTTAAATGGGGGTAATGGCCTATAATAGTCAATCTCTAGGATCTCATTCAGTCTCTGTAGTATAATTAATTTCATGGTATTACTGTAATTTTGGTTTACTGGCTTGTAAGTACACCAGACTATCTTAGCCAGTAAAAACAATTGCTAAGGATATGTTCTGTCTTATGAAGACAATAGTGTCAGTATGGACAGTGTATATACTTTATGAGTGGGGCCCTTAGTGGTTTAGGTATTACTATCCTCCACTCATCTGTATCTGGGCTTACTTTATAGAGTAAGATCTCCAACTTTAAAGGATAAGATCTTTCAGTGTATGCAGAAATTCTGCTCCTTTTAAAATTTTAATAATTGGATTAAGATCTGAATCTATACTATATTTAGGGTAGGTTCTTTAAATCATTCTCTACATCATTAAGTTGACATTAGTAATGTAGGGCATGATCTACCAATAGGTGGTTCTGTTCTGACTTACATGGGTTTCGACTAAGCATGTCAACTACGATGTTCTTGGACCTTTTAAAGTATTACACTGTGTAATTAAATTCCTGTAACAGCAGACTCCATCTGACTAGGTGACTGTTGGTCAGCTAGCTGTGATTCAAGAATTTGAGGCTTTTGGGGTTGGTGATTCTGATCTGAGAAGCATTTGTCAAAACTTCTGAAAGGCCCACACTATTTCTAGTGCTTCCTTCTCAGTAACCATGTAATTTATTTCTGGAACTTTTAGATGCTGACTGATAAAGTAGAGGACTCTTGGTTGGTTGTCCTCATGGATCTGGGATAGAGTTACCCCTAATTCATAACCACTACTGTCTGTCTGAACCATGAATGGTTTATAAAGTCAGGGAAGACTAACATTTTCTGCTCTGTTTTAGTATTTACAAATGCATAATCTTGGCTCCTCAGTCCAGTTCCATCACTCATTTTTTCTAATTAGTTTCAACAATGGTTCCATGTGGTTGGAGAACTTCTGCAATGATTATAAAAGTTGCACAGTCCTAGAAATGATCAGATTTGTTTTCTATTAGTGGGTTTTAGAAAGTTCTGAATGACCCTGATCTTGTCTGGATGAGGTCTTATCCCATTGCAAGCAATGATGTGACCTAAGAAGACTACTTCATTACAAACTAATGTACTAATGAAGTTGACCTTTATTCTTTTTTATAGTACTTTACAAGGTCATTATCACATGCACCCATGTAGATGGTTGTGATCTGTTTGACCTCAGGAGATAGGGTTTCTCAACATCTAATTCGTCTGGTACCACTATTGATCAATCCAAAAAGCATCCTACTAAATTGATAAGTAAAATCCTCATATCAGAAAGCAGTGTATTAGCAATTCTTGGATGGAGTTCAATCTGCTAGCAGCTGGAGATTAAATTGAAAGTGGAGAACCACTTTTTATTTCTAAATTTCATGAATAATTTGTGTATGGGCAGGGGGATGTTTTCTATCAGGAACTGTAATTTTGTTTAGTTGCCTGGCATCCAAACAAAATCTCATTGACCCATCTTTTCTTCATGGTGATAAATAGTTTACAGTACATTTGGAAATAATCCCCATCAGCATTTTTTTAATCTGTATAGATATCTTCTTGATACTGATATAGAATAGGGTACGATTTGGATTGGCATGGTTGAAGAGGAATTAATTTGATTCTCTGTTGAAACCCTCTATCATGCCTGGCATTTCTGAGAAAATTATGCTAAATTCATTAATCACTGATCACAATTTCACTGCATCAACACTTTCAAGTAAATTGGATTCCACAATTTTGTTTTTATGAGCATCTCTGGGATGGCAAATACCATGCAATCAAACTTCAGGTAGGGCATGTCTTGGAAGCAAGGTCATCTCCAAGATCTCATCACTTACCCTTACTATCTTATGAATAGTACAATTATTATATGCAGGAAGTCTGCCCCTAAGATGATCTCATGTATTAGGGCATTCAGTATAAGAAACAATATGTTTGGCCAATTCTCATTTGAACCCATATCTGTTTTTGTGCTAATAAGCCTTCCTATCAGTAGCCATGGCAGCCTGAATTTATTTCAGCAGCAGGGTTTTGATGGAGTTTTTAGTCAGAAATTATCTGGCTACCAGAGTCTCACAAAGTTTTCACTAGCAACTTCTCAAACAAAATCTCTGTCATGGGGCAATTTTGTAAAGTGAAATTAAATGCTTTATCTTCCCATGAACATATTAAATTTGTAGTGATTTATCTGACACCACTGATATCTGGCTACCAGAGTCTCACAAAGTTTTCACTAGCAACTTCTGAAACAAAATCTCTGTCATGGAGCAACTTTGTAGTGAAATTAGATGCTTTATCTTCCCATGACATTAAATTTATAGTGATTTCTCAGTTTTCAGTTTGGATTGTATTCCTAATGGTCCTTTTGGGTTTTTGAGGTGAGAAACATGGCCTCAAGCACCATCTAGTTTGGATTTTGTTGAATCTTAAGTGCATGGTTGCTGCATCTGGATTTGGGGCTTTCCCTGAACTATTGGGAGGACTTGTTCTGGTTATACTGTTTTTTGTTTTTATTGGGTGACCAGGCACATGGGGAGATTTGCTGTAATGATTTTCCCTTCCATGGCTTCTCTCCTTTTTTCAGGAGCTATAGTGGATACATTGGTAATGTTTAGGTTGATGCCATTCAATAACTCAGCCACTTGTTCACTGCTCTTAGCATTTTTACATAGAATCAATTGTTCAATTCTGGGGGGCAATATTCTTTTAATTATTTGTATTATTTCCCTCTCACTCAAATGATATGTATTTAATGTCCTCAGTTTAGTGATCTGGCAGTGAAAGAATTTGTTTAATGTTCTTCCGGTGTTGGTACTTCTCCTGGAACAGATGGTAGAGCAGGGTTTCTTGCTTGTCTCTGTTCCAAAAACCCTTTATTAGTAGGGCCTGACAATCATCGATAGTGGAAAGGGTTCGGGATAATGATTCCCACCATATCAATGCATCTCTTTGGAGGTGGCTGCAAGTCATGATTAGCATTTCACCCTATGACAAATTATCTTTTATGCAGCAGTACAGGTTAAGGCTTCTGAGATGTTTTATAGGGGCTTCATTTGCTAATTTTTTGAAAACCTTAAGTCTCATGAACTGTTAGATCATGCTGATAGTTGTGTATTCTGTTCATCTCTGTAGGTTCCTTCATGGGATTGGTGTTCATGCATCTTTATTGATTTGACTTGTACTTAGGATTTATCTTTTCTAAATTAAAATTGAAAAGGGCTCTTCTATTCTGGGCATTGCCTGATATGGGAGAGTTGATTACTTACAGGGGTCACTCATCCTGTTAATAACCTTGATGGTGATCTTTAAGTTGTTCCTGCATCAATCCGTTTATCACTCTGGGTCATTTGGACCATTTCAGTCTCTCACATCCCAATAGGTTGTGTCATTTGGCACAGTTGGGATTTAAGAATTCTTAATCTCTGGTTGATGGCTTCATCCATATGATTGATTCGGTCATGTGTCTCATTCACTTTTTCCACCATCTTTTCCAGACTTGTTTTGTCTGAGATTGTTGTTTCATTTGAGGCTATCTTGTCCTTCAGACATTTCAAACCATGGCTCATAGCTTCAAAAACCTTGTGTGCATTTCTGACTTGATATTTTGTTGAGAACATAGCTGGTCCAAACTTGTGTGAGCATCTTGGAACTCTCTTTGGACTTAGAATATTTTTCTTGTTCGTACCTACCTCATCCCTAAAAATTTCACGTCAGTACACTCCATTGCATTTAAGGTTATAGTTGAACAGCTGTTCTGCTGTTAATTTCTTTGAACCTCTGTTGACATTTCATGCCCTTGTCTTTCATTTCTCATCTCTCCTACTACTTGTCTCAATTCAGCATTGCCTCTCTATACATTGTTCAGGTTTATTGACAGCTGTTCCATGTCAGCAGACAGTTTGGTTTCTATATGCTTGGATTTCTATTTTTAAATCTACCTTTACACATTTCATGCTGACTTCATTTTTAATTTATTCTTGCTTCCATGTTTATGTTTTCTTTCATGACTCCCTTCAAGTCTTCTTTCATATTGTTCATCTTTACAACCATGTTTTCTACATCACACTTGATCACCATGGTGGCCATCATCACCATGACACTTTGAATATTCATTCCATTGTCATCATATCCCCTGTAGCCCATGCTACTTTGCTCTCTGGGTGTTTTTGTAATTTCACTGTCAAGTGCTACTTGAGTTTGCATTCGATCTGTGACATACTTGTGGAGAATGATTAACCTTGTTTGTTGTTTTTCCTGGTATATAACTGTGTGGAGACCCTCCACTGTTAATAGCACATCTTACTATCACTACTGTTTTGAGTCCTTTCAGAACATTTCATATTGACCTTTAGTAATTGCTGTTTACTACTTGTTATTATTAATTTGTCTGACAGTTAAAAATAACATTAGTTTCCCCTTTCTTACATATACAAGTAAGTATATGTCATAGGATTTTATGCCACTTTTCATCATTTTGTGTTTGTATTCGATCCTTTTTTTATGTGTATATTACTACTTGATGCTTACTTTTTGGCCTAGTTCTTTTATTTTACTCAGGTATTTTAATCTTGTTTATTATTTAATTATTTAGTTATTATTGGTATCAGTTTATTACTTTATCCTCATTATTCAATTTGCATTCATGATTTCCCACATGATTTCATTTTTATGCGATTACTTGGAACTGATATGAATTCCTGATGTGCATTATTATGCAATCAGGTATGCCAATTGTTTGTTGCACTTGTAAGTTCATGGTGGTTGCTTACATTGGAAATCATAAAAATATAAATCTAAAATAAATTATTTTCGATTCAATAGTTGGATCTCCCTTAAACTTCCTCTTCATGCCCCTAAAATTAGGGCTCCAGATACAACAGGCTGGTTGCTTCCATGAGGGGAGAGAAGCTCATCTTACCATGGTCAGACCTAGGGTCTTCTGATAAGATACCATCAATGGTGTGACTGAATTCATAACCCACAATTGTATTTCCCACCAATGGGCTAACTATGTTTACTCATTAAATCTAGACACAATTTGGGCTAGTTCATCCACATCTCACTCCACCTTTTATGGCTCCGCTATGCCTCAATATTCAAACTCAGGGATGGTTTTACTTTTGACTCTTCATGGATGAATATGCACAAGTCAACAACTACTATACCTCTATAAAGGTTGCAATTGATTTATATACCCACCCAAACATTTTGCACTATTATTACTAAAACTATTATTTGTCTATCATCCTGTTTCACCTACTATGTGCCATAGTAATCTTCTTTCCTAGTTCAAATGCCTTCGAGTCCTACATAACCTTATATAATTTTATTTTGACATGTAATAGCATATATTAATGTGTATGTGCAGGTATGTGTCCATAATGTATACACAGTTATAAATTTTGAACAATTAAATTAAAGTAAGTTGTAAACATTGTTGTATGTGTAGGAGCACATTATGTATATATGCAAAGGGAACTGTAATGTGATAGATTTAGTAAACATTACAACTTTTATAAATTATTTTTAAATTATATGTTTTAAGTTATTAGGTTTATATATTTGTATTTGCATATAAATCTTAAATTCGGGAGTTACTATCCTATACATATAACAAAATCTTGACAATGTAAGTCTTTTTAAAAAAGAGAGAATTAAGGTCATCCATTTTTCAGAAATGCCTGTCATTAAATTGGAAACTGAGAACCAAAGATTTTTAAAGATTTAGAAAATAAAAGTTGAAAAAGGCAAAGATAAAATCATTAACCTGGCACCACATGCAAAATCATTAACCTGACACCACATGTAATATCTAAACCAGATCCTTTGTTTTTGTTAAAATTTATGCTGGCTATTAAAATTAAAAATTAAAAGTACAACTTTTAATGGTTTATGAGTGGAAACCCAAAATTCAGACATCGAGGTTCACTCGTTCACTCTTTTTCTATGATGAAAACGATGGGTAGAGTGCAACCACTGCCATCTTCCTTTTTGAAAATTGGTCCAGGATGATGGAGAAGTTCAAGACCGACTGCCTGCCAAGAAGACATCGGACAAGCCAACCTAATGGAGAATGCCAGCACTAAATGCAATAAAGACGCCTCAGCTAGAAGAAGATCAGTAAAATTTCTTCCTGCAGAGCTCTATAAATATCTTCAACTAAATTATTAAATTAATTCAAAATTCTAAAGCTAGCTAAATGTTGAACAACATAATTAATAACTTGTAATCACTTTTAACAAGTAAATTTTGTAACGTTAAGTTTAATAATAATAATAATCTTTGTAAGAATCTTGCCTGCTTAATGACTATTTTTAATGGATAATTTTCTTAACATAATAACTGTAATCAGTTATTATTATTATATATCTATCTTTCTAATCTGTGGTCATGCCTATTTTCTATTTTATAAATTGTTAATTCATTAATTTATGTTATGCCTTTATTCAGAGCAGACATTGATAATAATAATTTTGGAGAGATGATTAGACACTCTCACATGTTGTTTTTAGCTCACCTATAAATCACTGATTTGAAAAAAATATTGTTATATATATTAGTTAAGCCACTATGTTTTGGCTTATTGTATAATTATTCAGGTTTGAATCTTAAATGTCTATATAGTTAAGTAAAAGCAAAAATGATATTTTAAAGCATATTATAAGTAATTAGTCCCAAATATGGCTTATTCCTTCTTAGTTTATTCTTATAAAGTATACAGATTACTTGTTAAACTAGGTGACTTTTAATAGCTCTCTTTTAGCATGATTCAAGTACGCTAATTTATGAACTGGTGAGAAATGATATGTCTATTATAAGTAATTAGTTGATTTTAAGTTCCAAATATGCTTTACTCCTCCTTAGTTTATTTTTATAAACTATACGGATTACTGGGTAAACTAGGTTACTTATAATTATCCCTTTTCGGCACAATTTAAGTATGCTAATTTATGAACAGGCTTATAGTAGTTTCGCAGATTGAAACTATAGAATTAACGCTTTGGTAATTTTAATGTTTGATATTTTAGAAAGTGTTATGAGTGTGTCTTTATAGAGGACACATGCAATATATGCCTTGCTATATATATATATATATATATATATTATTAAAATGGGCTTTGGTATTAAGGGCTATTATTCTTAGTTTGGACAGCTCCCTTTTTGGGACTGAACATGAGGGTCCAGATTGTTATATAAACTGCTCCGATCACCCAAACTAAATGTTCATGTATTTTAAGCTAGCAAGTCATATGGTCCATGGGAACTGAGTAACTGGTACTGAATCCCATGAGTAACTGCAGATTTAGGCCACATCTATTTATTTTATGTAGCACCATAGTCTCGAAAGTTACACTACAAATCGCCAGTTTGCCCTCACATAATATTATTCATTCAGCATTGATCTGAACCTACAATCTAGTTTATATAATGCAATCTGCATAAAGAGCACCTTTATTGCTCATTACATAATATTAGTAGATTGATTATACCTGCTAGTAGTCATTCTCACAAGGATTTGACTATTAGAAAACCTCATAGAGATGGCATACCATAATTAAGGCGGTGTTTGGACCATAGGTTATTAAATTTTAATAGATGAGAACCTGTATTGAAATCATCTAATCAATATAAGACACTTGTGTTTGCAAATCCTGATGCACTTTTATATCTTGTATTTATCTTATAATTAAATATCTTATTCATAATTTATTACCAAATCCTATTGAAATCTACTCTAATTTAGTATTAGTTATTGATATCTGCATAAGTATTAGTTAATGATATATGCATTATCTAGCCAGCCATAGATGTGTGTTTAGTTAAATTATTAGTAATTTAGCCATTCATTACTTGAGTCTCTTGCTCCACCCTTTGCTACTCCTGGCATGTGAATTAAGAAACTCTGTGTGTAGCCCCATATAAGTCATAGAGTGTTGGTGGAGGAAATGAAGTGTTATCTTATTTAAGGTCTCAACCCCCCATCTACATCAGCCTTGGGGTAAATTGCTAAAATTCTGGATTTTGTTGCGTGAAGGTACAAATATGACTCTTTTTTTTCCCGGGTATGGATGCCAATCATGAGACCCATCAATTATTTTCCATGTCCCTGAACTGAATACATATTGGCAAAAAATGTCATTTTTTTTCCAGGGTATGGATGCCCCAGACGTGGGAGCTTTCATTAACAGTTCCATGTTCTGAGCAGATTATACATTGAGACTTAGAAATTGTATGTCAGTTTGAAATGGAAAGTTGACACACTATTGATTGACAAATTTTTTTAAAACATAATGCATATTATAAAAGTGTGAGGCCCTCTATTGTTATATATTATACCGGTTCATCCCTATCCTGATAAGACGAGCATGTGCACCTATCAAACATGAAACAAATATGGCGGCATGCCAGGGTAGGAAGTAATTTCAAATCTTTTTTATGATCAGTTTGATACAGTCATCAGTACGTTTTTAAAGTATTGACTCTTACATATCTTTGAAAGATTTCTTTAATTTAAATCCTTCGCGCCACTCCCAGAAAGAAAAAGATTAATTCCCCCTCCTGAAAGGATATGTAAGGCCAATAATAACATGAAATAAAATGAATCAAACTAAATCTAATAGAAATAAACACTCTATGACCAAAGATTTAAATCCTGATAAGGGAGTATCCCATATGCTAGCTCATCCTTCTCTTTATGTCAGGTAAAGAAATGGGAAACTAAAAGCTCATGCAATTATCTAAGTGTCTTATTATTTTAGAGAAAGAAATACGAATAAATAATCAAAGCAGTAAGGTAGTTTTATAAATATTAAATAAATGTTTATTGAATCCCTTCACCAATTCCCAAGATAAATATAATAATAATAAACCCCAATGCATAATAAATAATATATATATAAAAAAATGTATATGAGAGTATTATAGTTATTTTGCTTAAGAAATATAATATTAAAGCATAAAAAAGAAAAGAATCAATTAGTGAGAAAGTGGTCTGAGATTCTAAACTTGCACACGAATACATTTTGTAAACCCTGAATGATAAGTAAAATATTATCTTAATAAGAGAAATACATTAATAAAAGATTTATTACATTGATATTACTAGAATAAATAAATAAAAACAATGATAACATTAAGAAGGGTACCACATAAAGTCTCTATTGTACATGTAGGGGTTCTGAGTAGGCCAAGTATCTGTTTGTCCAGAACGGCAGGGACTTCTCTTTAACATGGCATCATTCAGCTGCTTTCATCACCACTTGGAGGCTGGATCTAGGAGACATTTCTGGTATTGTTCAACAGCTCTCATGATTGTTCGATGACTGGATTCAGGGAACCTTTCTGGTACTGTTCCACGGCTCTCACGATCATTTGATGGCTGGATTCAGGAGACCCTGCTGACAGCAGGAGTGGAGCTGGGTGGGCGCACTGACTGGGTGTTCCTACCCCATGATCATTTCACTGATGCAAGTACATTTGTGCTTGAAGTTTAATTATAAATTTCTTTGGTTAGTGATTATCAACTAACAGTAATGTTTTCTTTTTGTTTTCTACAGCACTGGTGACGATTCCTTTACTTTTGGTTTTCAAATACAAACACTTTCCTACAAACACAGTTCTCTACCACACTAATATGAATTGTCCAATTGGAAAACATCTTGAAGTTTATATCAGCATGATTTAAGAAAAATAATTAGAACTGGGAATTCTCTAAGTTCAAATAAGCAAGTTCAAATAAATCTGAAAAGTTAGCATGAGTGAGTGAATTATTGACTTAGTTACTGCTTGTGCCCGATTGAATACCTGTGCTCAATTGATTGCCACTAAACTGGTGAACAGCATTTAGCCCTCCTAATTAGCATATCAATCTAGTTACCCCTCTGAAACACATTTAATTCATTAAATTTTACCTTTGTTAGTGGATTCATACAATGTGCAAAGCATTCCTGACAGCCACTAATTAATCTCAAGAATTTATTTTTAATTCAATTGATTATCTAAGTTATTTTCTGATAATCAGAATCCATTTAAAAAGCATATTTTTAATTAAAATAGATATTTTTCCCTGCCCGCATTAACATAAATTTTAACGAACTTTTTTGTTGAGTTGAAATATTTGATAATTAAAACAAAATTATTTATCTATTAAAATGTACTTGCCTTTAGGCTTTTCTTAAATTTAGAACAATGTGTTTGCAGAGAAAGATATCTAGTGCAACTTTTGATTTAAAATTACCTATATGTTAGATTTTTTTAAATATTACCATTTCTCTTTCTTTTCACAAGCATTTAACAAAAAAAAATTATACATACAAATTACGCATACACATCTTTGCATTCATTTTTTAAATAAATTATAAGCATATAGCTAATATGATAATACTTCACATTTTAAGCCTTAACTATTGGCTTTTCTTGTGTGTGTGAGTATATACATATCCACAGACATCTCTCACTTATTTTATAATTTGACTTGATTAAAATTTATATAGATAGCATACACACACATTTAATGGCTTTATTACATATTTTAGGCCATTTTATTATGTAATGCCATCTTATGCATGGCCATACAATGTGTGCCTGTCATAATACCCCCCTCCCAAATGAGACGTTTAAATGGGATTATCATTTAATGTCTTTTAATCACTAATTACATTTTCTTTCATTTTAAATCTAAAATTTTATAACATGGGTTTCAATGCTCTCATATTGTACATGCCCTTAATGCCTTGCTCTGTTTTGACCCGGAAAGCATTATTACCCTGGCATTCCACAATTTCAAATGGACCTTCATAAAGGTTACAAAACTTTTTAAACCGGAATTTCTCCGGTACACTTATATGGGGAGTTTTTGCAATCACCTTATTCCCTATTTTGAACTGATACTTTGACCCACCTTTTCCTTTCTTTCTCCTAGCACTCATCTGTTGCATGCAAGCACAAGCCTCATTTCTATCTGCTTCCATATCGACTGTTTCAACAATTCCTTTGGGTAATTTCGCCTTAAACAACTTAGGAGTTAGTTTTCCGAAATGAAGGTGCATGGGGGAGAATCCAGTGGATTCACTGATGGACCAATTAATAAAATTGAGACCTTGAGGTAACTGCTTAATCCATCCCCTGTGGTTAGTTGGCAGATATGTACGAAATAGCCTCCCTAGTTCCAGCATAACCCACTCACAGGGGTTGCGGATGAACATTACATGTTTCATTCCACGCTTGTTTGACCACTGATTCCACTCTTCTGATATGAAGGGTGTCCCATGGTCAGGCAGAAGAACTTCAGGCTTCCCAACCTGTGGAAAATGCAGAGTCCAGTACCTTAATGGTTTCTTGCATCGTAGTTCTAGATAATGGATAGGCGGTACCAATTTAAAAAAAAGGTCATAGACTACCAACAAGTATCTCTTTCGATTGACAGATGGCAGTGGTCCATAAAAATAAATGGCCATTATCTCTTTTGGGTTTTGAGGTATAATGGATACCATGGGGCTTACATAACGTTTGTTGAGGGGTTTCACTCTTTGGCAGATTTCACATTTATTTATCACATACATTATGTCCCAGTGCATCTGTGGCCAATAAAACCAGCATCTGAGGCAATGTTCTGTTTTTAGGGTTCCGTAAGGTCCATACATACAATGAATATATTGGATGAGGGGGTGCCTCATCATAAGTGGTATCATGATCCTCCATTCATCTCTTCCCTCTTGGATTTGATAATGTAGTATTTCCTCCTCCAATCTGTATATTTGCATGATCCTTTCCGTGGTTATACCACTCTCTGTGGTTTCAGCCTGACATTGCATCAAAATTTGATTCAAACCCAGATCTTCCCATTGCCTTACAGCCACTTGGGGCAGTTCTTGCTCTATGGATTCATCAACACATAAGGCTAGCTTTATCATATAAACCTGGTGCACATTCAAATGCTGTTGTTTGGCAGGTGCCGGATGGCGACTTAAAACATCAGCAACTACATTTTCCGCTTCTTTGCAGTATCGAACCATGTAGTTAAACTCCTGGAGAAACAAGCTTCATCTAACCAGTCGGCTGTTAGTGAGGTCACTATGGTTGAGGAACTCTAGGCTCTTGTGATCAGTTATCACCACCACCTTGGAACCCAACAACATAGGATGAAATTTCTGAAAAGCCCATATTATGGCTAGGGCCCCTTTCTCAGTAACAGTGTAGTTAATTTCAGGCCCTTTCAATAAATGACTTGTACAACACTCCTATTCTCCTGTCTGGTTGGATTTGCGACAGTGTGACACCTAGTCCATATCCACTGCTATCAGTTTGAAGTAAAAATGGCTTGCTAAAGTCCGGGTATGCAAGCACTACCTGTTTTAGAAAACTCTTTTGGACCTCTTTGAAGGCTTTCTCTTGAGCTACAGTCCAATTCCATCTTGTTTCCTTTCTGACCAGCCTTAAAAAAGGCTCCATCTGGTCACCAAATTTCTCACAAAAGCTGTTGTAAAAATTGCATAGCCCTAAGAAAGACCAATTCTGACATTTAGTTCTAGGTACAGGAAATTCTGTGATAGCCTTTATTTTATCAGGGTGGGGTTTGATCCCCAATCTGGCCTACCAAATGGCCCAGGAATTCCATCTTTGCTGATACAAATGTACTCTTCTTCATGTTAATATTTTAATTCCTTTTGCCCTGCATTCTCCAAAGAATAATTCCAAATACTGGAGATGTTCCCATAGATGCGGAGGTCATGACCACATCAGCCACATAAATGGTTACAATTTTCTTAGTTTCTGCAGACAAAACTTGGTCCAGGCATCTCAGCAGGCTGGCTCTGCTGTTGACCAAGCCAAAGGGCATTCGGTTAAATTGATAGGAATATCCTCCATATCTAAAAGCCATGTACTGATGGTCTGCAGGGTGTAGTTTGATTTCCAGTAACTGGCAATCAAATCGAATGTTGAAAAGATTTTCTTTTAAATCTCATTAATAAGTTATGAATGGGGGAGGGATGGCACAATCTGGAATCATGGCCCTATTAAGCTTCCGGGCATCTAAACATAACTGGATGGCTCCATTCTTTTTTTCACAATAACTAAGGAATTGCAGTATGGGGAAGAACATTTCTCAATGATTCCCCATTTCAACATTTGCTCCAATTGCTTCTCCACCTCCTCTTTGAGCTGACTGATGGGATATAGGGTATGATCATGATTGGAATGGTTCCTCCGGCTTCAGTCTAATTCTTTGTTGGTGATGATTCCAGGAGTTTTCAAGAATATATTGCTGTGGTTTTGAAGCATCACTTTAAGTTTTTCTCATCCCTCTGCCGATATCAACCTTGCTTCACTCACCTTTCCTTCAAGAATGTCTGGCATAGCCTGGTTCAGGCAGCATGTCTCTCTCTCACAATACATCTGAGGGGATAAGAATTTGGTTTCATGGCCATTGCATACAACGAGACTTTTCATAGTCTAAGACACATTTACTCCTATGCAAGAAGTCTGAGCCCAGTACTACCTCATGGATTAAACTGTTCATTGTTAAAAACATGTGGGAATGTCACTCTACCACTGATACCACTGATCTCCACCTGCAGCCACATTTCTCTCAGTGCAAGTTTCACTTTGCAATTGTTTGCTAGTGTTACTTGGGTGAGTTTCAATGGGAGGATTTCAATCTCAGGATTTTTTTTTAAATGCGCTGGTAAAATTCTTCTGATATCACAGAGATTTGGCTCCCTGAATCAAACAATGCTGTTCCCTCAATTCCCTCAAGTGTCACTCTTATCTTGCGACAGTTCTGCGAAACCCATGAGCACACTAGATTTGACATTTCCTTCCCTATCTTTCTTTTTTATGCTTTTTTCTTCTAGTCTTGCCATGGATATGTCCTTGTTGTTTTGTCTTCTTCTTTTCCAACCTTTCACTATTACTTTGTTGAAGATCTTCACATTTTCCCTCTATATTCTAAAATAATTGTCAGGAAAATAAATTTTTTAAAAAATAAAGAAATCATTAAATTTTTTTGCTTTAAAGTGTATATGAGGGGAGTTATTATAAGCAATATATATGAATACTGTATATGAAAAATTGCAAAAAAGTAAAAGGAGAAAAATAAGAATATACTTCTAAAACATATTAAAAGTTGATATTCTTAATCTGCAGAAATGCTCCAATGAATTTAAATGAGAACTTGAAATGGTTTAACAATAATAGCAGATTTTGAAGATGTTCAGACTTAAATGAAATTAATAAGAAAGCAACTGATACTCTATTAATATTTTTTTTAAAAAGGATCAATTAAAAAGAATTGAATGTCTGGGTCTTTACATATTACACCTGCTGTCTGTGTTTGTAATGGCAGAATGTCATAGCCTTTGCCAGTGTATGTGTGTGGGGAGAGGGGGAATTTTGTGAAAGCAGAATGCTGTATTAAAAAGTTACACCCGTTTTTATTTAGTATTGTAATGTGTTTATTATTTTTGAGTACAAATTTATACTTTTCATATTGTTAAAAAATTGACTTTTTAAATATGCCAATCTGCTGCCACAAATATGTTCCCACCCCCAGCACTGGAGAAAGATACAGCCTTCTGATGTCATAAACATGGACAGCCAATATAATACATAAGTACCCTATACTTGTGTAAAAAGATATGAAAAAAGGTTAATAATGATATAATTGGGAAGTACCAAGGATAATTAGAGAAGAAAATAAGCCTCAAAAGCATAAAGCAACATTTTGTTATTGGAAAGAGAGTTGTTTCTGCAATAAGAATAGACATTGGAAAATGTGTGACAGAATTCCATTAAAAATTATATAGTAATAAAGAACAAGAATATTACCTGCAGTTATTACATCTGAATTGCCAGAATTTTAAATGAAGTGAAAACATACAGTTAAATCAATGAAGAGGGGAAACCTTCAGGAATTATGGAAATATATTTGACATTTAACATTAGCAGATGATGAAAAGAACTTTTTTTAAAAGCAAAGTTATATACCAAAGGTCTAAATACAAAAAATGTAGCAGATAATGGGAAATATGCAACAATAATACTAATATTTAAGAGATATGACCCAAAAAAACATTAAAAATGACCGACCTATCAGTCTTACAACAGTTCTATACAAAATCTTTACAATGATAATTATAACTCATTTACAGCAAACTTTGGATCAAAACAATAAAAAAGGGCTGGAATTAAAAGTAGTTTTAGAACAGTGCATCATATGCAAATATTGAGAGAAATTATAGGAAGAATCCATGAGTCTGAGTTGACATTATACATTGGATTTGTAGATTGTGAAAAAGTATTTGATTCCACAAGCATTTCTATAGTGATTAGAGCTTTGTATTATTAAGATATAGATCAGGATATTGTCATATTCTGAAGAATATTTATCAAAAGGCAACAAAAATGATTAGGGTTACATTGTCATACTAAGAGTAACATTAAGATGTGTATATGACAAAGTGATTCCATATCTTCAAAACTCTTTATAGCAGTTTTGCAAGACGTATTTTTCTAATTAGGATTTGAACTCGGACTTTCAAGCTTCCTACAACTATCAACTCCATCCTATACAACTGATACACATTACTACATACATGTGAAAAAGATAAATGATCTCCAATAATGTGAATTAAAATATGAAGCTAAGGGAGTAAAAATAAATTAGAATTATTTAAATCATCTAGACTTTGCAGATGATATAGTTCTTTTTGAAAATAATGCTTCAAAGTTTCAAAAAATAAAGCAAAAGTTATCATATGATGTAAAAAAAAAGTGGGATTAAATGTAAATATTAAAAAGACAAAAGTAATGTTCAATACATTTTCTCAGAAGAAGAAAATAAAGAATAAATGAAATTAATCATAAAATTAGAATGCTTTTACTACAGAGAGATTCATATGGTAAAAGACAATACTAAAAACATAAATGATAATGCAAATATCATTGGTTATGTATTTATAAAGCTAATCATTTTATTTATTTGTGCTTGTAAAATATGCTATGATCTTTCATTAACATGTAAAAAAAAGGTGTGGACAGATGGTTTAAATTGGATCCCAACAGATTGTAGAAGACTTAGAAAAAGATTACACGTGAAATGGGGGAATCAAATAAGAAAGGTTATTTATTATCATCTCTTTTTCTCATGTCAATATTTTTTAAATTTTCAATTTTTATATGATTCATACTTAGGTGATCACAACTGAACATCATGTGACCACCATTTCTAGGTGCAGTGCTCTCAGATCCAAGGTTCCTCACTGATGAAAGCTACAAGCTAGAAACCAAGTATTTTATGCACAAGCCTTCTGACATCTATTGATTATTCTGCCTTGAATGGCACTACTGTATGGAGAGTTTTGACTGTTTTAATCACAACTGCTTGCTCATTATGTGTTTGCAATTAACTTTTTGAATTGTTACATCATTCTAGAATTAAGAATTAATAAAATTAGTGAATTTGATTAACATTAGTAATTGCAATATATGTTATATAATTTAATTGTTTTCTATACCTAATTTACAAAAGAATATAAGAATATTGGAATGGACAAAGCAAAACTCTACATACAGTATTGCCACCCTGTGCCAACCGGAGTAATCAATAAATGCCAGACAGCTTGTGCATAAAATCCCTATCTAATTCCTATTCATCCAATATCCCCAGACTAGTTTCTGGCTTGTGGCCATCGTCAGTGAGGAGCTTTGCATCTGAGAGCACTGCACAAGCCAGAAACTAGTCTTGGGGATATTGGATGAGTAGGCATTAGATAGGGATTTTATGCACAAGCCTTTTGGCATTCATTGATTACTCTGGTTGGCACAGGGTGGCAATACTGTATGTAGAGTTTTGCTTTGTTTATAAACAATTATGTGCTAGTATAAGATAGTGATCATGTAATGTTGGAATGGATTAAGTTGTATGTACATTTTTTTAAAATAAAATTAATTTTTAAGTAGATTATTGTAAGATAAATATCTTTCAAATAGTCATTATCATAAAAATACAGTAAAATATTAGGTACTATTGAACAAATGTTTTTCCATCCTTTTAGTTGAGAATAGCTAAATAAATTACTGACTAATATAAGTCCAATTGTCTAAGAACCAGTTACCTAAAAGAAAAATCCAAATATGTTCAATATAATCTAATTATATGTTGAACTACTTTTATCATTTAGTAAAGATTGTTAAATGAATTTTTTAAAAATTCAAATTCATTCAACTTAACACATACCATTTTGATTGGCATTATTCTCCTCTCTTCTTCAGATATTGCTGATCTGACCAGTGGCAATATTAACATGAAAATCAAAACAGGAATCTTTACATTATGATATTAGATTGAATTACAGGTTTATTTGCCATTGTCAACTGAAGTTTTTTTTAAAAAAAATTATTTTTCTACTTTTCTCATTTAAACATATGTTCACTATCTTAAATACAACTCTTTTCACCTTTCCTATCACCAATTTATGCTCTTTTAATCATTTTTTCAACTGGTTTCATTGTTTTTCCACATTTACAAGGTATTTCATAGATACGCTGATGGGTAACCATACTTTCCTCAAATCATTAGTTTCTTTTGCTTTGTTTTATAGTGATTGTATACCTTCATATTTTGCATTTAATTATATAATATATACTTAATTGAAGAAATGTTAATTGACCAGAAGGTTTGGAATATGCTTTATTATGAGGTCATACAATATAGCAAAGTCAGACTTTGTTTTTCATTTAAAAGTTGTTGATCAAGAGTGGCAATGATAAAACTTAAGAACCATCTCTTCATTTTCTCTGAAAAATTCAAAGTTGTATTGAAAGAATATTATTATGCAGAATTGCATTATATTAATAATAGAGTTGTTCAGATTTGTAAGCTATTATCCTCATTTAACCTGTTCCTTACAATAGACAATTCTTCACCACAGTGTACATTTGTGAATAAATTTTGCACAACAAAAATCACCAATATCTTAGTATTTTCTATTTTTGTTTTTGAGTGATATAACTAAGTTTTTGGACAGAACTTCATCTTGTATGTTAAAGGATTAAGAATTTTAGAAAGAAATCTTAGTAAATTCTGATGAATTTCTAGATCTAAAAATAGGTCTTAATGGAGCATGATTTTATGGATTTCCGTAGACCATAAAGATGTAGGATTTGGATAAAATGTTAATTTACTTTTTCCTCAATAAATAAACTATGTGCAATGCTTTCTGAGTAATCATTGTAGTTTTGTTTTTGTAGATGGTAAAGAACCCCCTCCCATCTTTTATGTATTGGCTTATTGTGAAGAGTTATCTTATTTTGTTGTTGTAATCATTAGTATGCATTACACTTGTGGCATTACCTTTGTCAGCAAGGAGAATATTTATTGATTTGTCTAATTTGAGACTTAATAGATTCTTTTTCAGCATTGATAATTTGGGTTTCTGGTACTTTCAAGTATTCGTTTTATTCTCTAGTATATTTCTGCTATTTTCTAGAGGCAATTTTTAGGTGACTTTTTCAGTTGCTTACATTATATCTAATAAGTGATTATTAGATGGAGCGAAGGCAAAGTTTAAGCTTCTTTTAAAAAAAAAAACCAACATGTGCTAATAAATGTTTAAAACGAAGATTTTGACTGACAAACCTGATACATTTTTTGATTCAGTATGGTATACCCATATGGGATTATAAGTTTCTTCTTTTGACATTTTAATTTTGTATGTAATTTAGATTATGATTGAAAAACTTTTGTGAAATCTTCATCAATAAGCTTATTTGTTTAGCAAACATTTTATATAATTAATGGAACACAAGGTTATTAAAAAATATTTAAGCATTTATTCTTTCTCTTAAGAATTTCATTTGCTCTCAGTTCTCTGAGAATAAAGTAGGATAACTCTTCAGATTTACATAGAGAAGATAAACGACATTCACGTTTGATAAAATTTGGACATAA
This sequence comes from Epiperipatus broadwayi, assembly GCA_028023455.1. Taxonomy (NCBI): domain Eukaryota; kingdom Metazoa; phylum Onychophora; class Udeonychophora; order Euonychophora; family Peripatidae; genus Epiperipatus; species Epiperipatus broadwayi. Next base: position 1,986,132 of record JAQFVV010012545.1, read on the forward strand.
TTTTTCATGTTTAAAATTCGATATAATATAATATCCATAACAAGTACTTAATATTTGTCTAAAAGTTTGAAATGGTATTTTACTTATAATTACACATGGTACTATTTCCAGCATATAGTATTAAATGTCTTTTAGAAAAATTCAAACGTAATTTAAACTTTTCAAATACATTCAATTATTTGCAAGACTACAAAAGTTAGTTTTAAAGTAAACAATTCATTTGCATTCGTGGCAATTTGCAAGAATAGAGCAGAGAAAGAATGGAGATTAAAAAGAGATCAAGAAAATAAATTAATTATTATTGAACTGTTTTTAAATTCAATATAAATTGGAAGTTCAAACATTGTCTATATCAGGAGTCCCCAACCTTTTTGCACTTAAGAGCACATTCTATAATACCGGCTAGGTGGTGGGCACCATTTATTTTTTCAATGTAAATTTATAGTTGGATTTTGTTAATAATACATAATATACAAAAAAATATTTATTTCAAAAATAAAATTTTACCATATAATTAACGTTTATATTTATATTTTTACGCTGTAAAAGTATAGTATGCCCTACAATTTGATTACAATATAATACAATAATTTATAAGAAAATTTAAAAATTAAATTTATTTGTAGCAGATAAATAATTTTTTATTATGTTCGGATAGTGGCGGGACACGTAAAATGGTCTGCGGGCGCCGTGGTGCCCGTGGGCATAGGGTTGGGGACCCCTGGTCTATATATATATTAAATTATTTGTGTATGCATATTTGAATGTAGGTGTGAAAGTTTAAATTTTTCAAGCATCAATTTAATAAGTAAAAATATAATATTTCTTAAATGCATTTTTAATAGGCAAGTTTAACGTTTAAAATCATTCTTTTAAATAATTTTCTTTATTTAATCAAATTGTTTTTTGTAATTAAATATTTTTCTAACTCAAAATTGGAAAAAAAAAATGCAGACGTTTTCATTATCAAGGATATTTTAATTGAAGATGTTTTGCAAAAACAAGGTTAATAAAATGATTTAGATTAATAATAATTAGAATCTGAAAGTGAAACCAATTAAGTTTTGATTTCCATATACAAAAACAACAGAAAACGTCATCTATTGTTTTGAATTTTTATTTATTAATTAATCAGATTGTTTTATGTCATTAATTGTTGTAAAACTATATAAACAGAAAAAAAAAAATCTTTTGATTAGAATATTCAAGTGTTGTGAAAAAGGAGTGATTTTATTATTAGTTGTGTAAAGTTATTTTCCCATAAAATGGACTTGTGAAAAAGCAAATAGTAATTTAAGTATTAGTTGATTAAAATAGGAATTATGAATAATTAAAAAGTTTTTAGATATTTCTTTTTAAAATTGTATCCTTTCATGTGCATATTTTATTGCAAAGAAATCAAGTCATGCATTGTTAGCTGAGAGGTCAACACAGCCGCCTTGCAAACAAGCAGTTGCGGGTTCGCTTCCGGCCGATGCTATAACATATGGAAAAAAAAAGAAATCGTCATATATCACATGACCTAATATAACAAGCTTGTTATTACAAAGGTTATCTAATGAGCATGGCAATAGCTCTTAACAAGCTTTTCAGAATATACCCACCTGAGGAAGCCAGAAGCAGAAAATGGTCTAGGATTTGGGATATTATGAAAAGCTAGTTAATAACTATTGGCAAGCTCATTAGATAATAATATTTTATATATACATCTACAATCTAAACTAATTTTATTATGGAAGAATGAAAAATCTATCTCAAATTTATTTAAGCCATAATTCTTTTTCAAATAATCATATGAAAATACTGTCAAGGTTTCTAGAAAACCTTAAGACAATTTCAAATTTTACATTAGATGATACTGCATAAAAGAAAGGCTGTAAATATTACAAAAAAAAAAATTATATTTTCATTTTCAAAGATGAATTACTTGAAAAATCTATGCATAACTAAAACCAACCCTCAAATTCATAAAATACTTCTATTTAGAAAAGATGACTATAAGAAATTAACTACTATATAAATTTTTGCTTTTGTACAATTTACAATATTGTTCAAGGCTCGAAACGTTAAATACAGCAAAATCTAATAAAATGGAGAGTAACTTTTCGTAATCAGTCATGTAAAGAATATTACCGATTCTTTAATATAAATTTATTGTTTCAATAAACAATCTTTTTTCTTTTATGTTAGATTTATGAATGTTAGGATATAATTTTAAAATGTTATATTATTTTGATGCATTATACAAGGAAGAATTAAAAAAGTGCTTTGAATTATTTCTTAAGAAATTTAATGAAAAGAATTTGCTTTATTAAATAGGCTTGCCTGACAAAAAATAAATCTTTTTATAAGGTAGAGTAAAAGATTTACATTATTTATAAATCTCTTAACTGTTGAAATACAATTTACTTTATATTAGTGCATGGAGATATATATTGTGTGGGAAGATGTGATTCATTACTTACATAGCTCTTGAAATGGATACTGCTATTATTTAGATATAAGATAAATGTTATTACTTTTTAAAAGATAAAGAGATACTGAAAATATATGAAACTTATATATGATTTATGTTATACTTAAATGCAGTCTAGTTAAAGGAATAAAGAAATCAATAGGGATGAGATAAAATGCTGAATTGTGTATATATTATAAAACATCGATTATAATTTAGCTATTTTTTTTCCATATGTCATAGCATTGGCCGGGAGGCGAACCCGCAACAACAGTCTGCAATCAACTGCTTGCTTGCAAGGCGACCGCGCTGACCTTTCGGCTAACAATGCTTGACAATATAATTTAGCTATTTATAGTTTGAAATTCTGAACATGTCAGTTTGTATTGATTTAGAGAATAATTTACCATGGGTTTATTTATATTTTTGCCATGGACACCTAATTCCCTATATCATGAATTATATGAAGATAAGAGATAGTGAAATTAGAAATCCTATAGTATTTTGAAGAATGATTTATTAATATTTTACTGTACATAATTAACATTCAAGATATTTATTTTATATATCATGGCTAGAATATGGAATGGAGATTATGGATATTTTCTTACCTCCTTTATTTAAGGAATATTGTTTGATGGCATCATATCAATTGCTTTTCAAATAATCTTTTTGAACAACTGTGTTATATTTCAACACTGTCATATTAAAATTTAAGCATAGTGTAAATATGTAGTTCAAGACGATCTTAAATATTTGAGGATAATGTTTAAGAGCTTTACAATCATGAATTATGAGATTAGTTCAGTATTAAAATAGAGTATGAATTATTGAAAGAAAAAAAGTTTTTTTCCAAAATATTGCACCTAAATATGTTAATGTTAAAGGAGTATGTATGTAATTGGCATAAATGAAATGATCATTATCATAATAAATGAATAGTTACGCATTTATGTAGTGGTACTTTATAAATCATATTCATAATAGAACGATTACATACCATTAAATTTAAGGCAATTAAATTGTGAAAATGAGTTAATCAGGAAAAGAAATAAGAACAGCCATAGGATTCAAACTCATTTTAAAATTAAGTGTCATGAATAAATAATACATTTTTACAAACTCAAAATCTTTGCTAGCAAATGAGTATAAAAATAAAAGTAACATCTTAGGAAATTAGTAGATATTGAATATAAATTATTAAAGCATCAAACAGTAACATAATTATATGTAGCTTATATATATAATAAATATGTTTGTTAAATTAATATTCTCTTGTGCGTTATCTAGAAAAACCTCATTCAATATTTAGATCAGAAAAGTTCACAATTTCCGGTCATGATTTGTTCTAAAAATAACTTTCTGAATATAATGATCATGGGATGAAAATAGAAGATGAGTGAAAAAGGGTCTGGGAAAGAAAAGAAGCAGCTACCAAGGCAACTATTTGCTGAAATTCTTATAGTTTTGATAAGTAATATTATGATTTTTTAGGATACCCTACACAAAATAAAAAATTAAATAGTATATATTTAGAGAAGATTGACGATTTAAACTCAGCTTCAATTATTTTCCAGGTTCTAGTAGAACCAGGTGGCATCAAAATAATAACTAAATGAAATAATAGGTTGATCTTTTTTTACATTTTCCCCTCCATCCTTATTTCAAGCTCACATTACAACAGTTATAGTGTATATCACATTTTAAGTTGTATTATCCTCCTATTTTTAGGTGTTGATGGCTGATCAGTGACAGTATTAGCATAGGAATTGAACCAGAGATTTTTAAATTCATGAAATACTTAATCTAAATGACATTCTAACCTATCCAATCTGTCTAAGACAACAAGCAGTAGAAATTTTATATTTATGTATGAAAGTCCCGATTTCTCCAGTTTTTTTAAAGGCAAGATTAATTAGTTGTTTCTAAACATTATGGATTATTGTACTAGTTTGACTTATAGGGTACTGACAATGTTATGTGAGCAGCTTCTTTCAAGTTTATTTCCCCCCCCCCCTTCAAACTGAGAACATAATTCAGGAAAAAGATGTTTCCATGTAACAAGTCTTATATATATTTTTTGCTAAAAAAAAACTTATGAATAAAAACTTTAAAAGTTTTTCATTCAGTAAAAATATTCTAAATTACATAAAAAATGTCAAACTAACAAATCTTACATGGGCATATCTGATGTCATTCTGTAGCAAAGATTCTAGAAGTTTCACCAAATAAATCTTAGTTCTAAACATCAAACAAATGTTGAAATTTGTATTCTAGTAAAAAGATCAAACTTTGCTATTACACCATTTAATAGTCTACAACTGAGGAAACCACCCAACAATTGTTTCTGGAAGCAGCAGCATAATTATACTAGATAATAAAAAAACACATAAAAGACACCAGAATTCAATTCAAACATTATCAACATTAAAAGGGAAGTTATTGAATCTCTCAAAGTAGACAAATTTATACACATTCTCTCTATTAACAAAGACAGTACTACAATTTTAATGCATACTAATGTTATGATAACAAAATAAAGGAACTCTTAAGAATAGGCTAATACAAAAAAGATGGGGGAAAAATCCTATGCCATCTTCTGAAACAAAGCCACAAGCAGTACTAAGAAGGCATTATAATTAATTCACTGATGGATAAAAAAAACATTTAATATATTTTAGAAAAATCCTATATCTTTATGGTCTATTTAAAATCATAAAGACCATGCTCCATTAATATTTATTGCTTTAGAAATTTACTATGCCAAAGCCTGTCAAGATTTTTTAATAAAGTTCTTAATCCTTTGACATATAATATATAGTTTTTTGCAAACACTTGATGGAATCAAACAAAAACATGAAAATAAAATTGACATATTGATAAATGAAAAGTTTATTCACAAAAGTAATCAGCAATGAAGCATTGCTTATTATAATGTAAAGATTAAATAAGTATAATAGCTTAAAAACCAGAACTCTTTCTATTGATAATATAATGAAACTCTTATCATTCTTGATAAATACAATATACTTTCAACACTACATAGAATTCTTCAAACTAAATCAAGATATATCTATGCCTTCACAAATGTTATTTCTGAACAGTGATACAGAAGTTGAAAGGCACAGTCAAAAAAACTCCATTTCCATCAAAAGTCTGGCATCACTATGTTGGTGATATATTTATTAATAAGGTAAGATGTTAACACTATTACAAATATTTTAAACAATAATATATCTCTTTCAGTAGAATTCACAACAGAATAAGTACAAATATAAGTATTTTTAGATATTGGTTTACAGAAAATTCACACACACAGGAAAATACTTTGTATATATGTTCAATCATGATAGATACAAAAAAGATGAAAAACAGAATAAATCAATTTTTTTTAAAAAAAAAAATTAGTGATCTGAAAAAAGAAATGACCTACAAAAAACAAAGTTTCATCATGAATGGTTATCCATCAGCTGTAAACACCAAAAAGAAAAAAAAAAACAATTATTGGTTTTGAAGTATATCCATACATACAAGGAGTAGCAGACAAATTAAAGAAAATCTGTGGCCAATGTAAGATCTGAAAGAATTTTCCAAAGAATATCACATTGTGAAGAATTCGAACCATTACAAAATCTAAACTTGAGATGCTGTAAAACAAAGACTGCATTTATGAAATACCATGTGAATGGTACAATGACATATATCAGTGAAATAAATGGCCCCAGTAAAAAATAATTAGCATAAACTGATGATTAGAGATGAAAAAACAAATGTATGTACCAATGAACATATATTTGAATAAGACAAAAATATTAACAGAAAGAAAAAAATAAAAAGAAAAAATTTGAAGTGACACATGCACAATGTCAAATAATTAAGTAATTCTATAAATCAACCTACAAAATTCATATTTGAAAACCATCTATTAATCTTACTCTTAAAAAAAAAGGAAATTGATTGTATCATTAATAGAATAACCTAATTGATTAATGCCATTTTCAATTCAGTAACCATAAATCTAAAAATCCTTGGTTTGATTCCCTTTCTAGTATGGTCAATAGTCAGCCAGCGACACTTGAAGCTGGAAAATAATACCATTCAAAAAGTTTTATACTAATATGCACACAATTATTAATAAACAATTCAAAATACAGCAAAACTCTCCATATAGTAGTGCCATCTTGTGCTAACAAGAGCAATCAATGGATGCCAGAAGGCTTGTGCATAAAATCCCTATCTAGTGCCTACTCATCCAATATCCCCAGACTAGTTTCTGGCTTGTGGCCTTCATCAGTGAGGAGCCTTGGATCTGAGAACACTGCACCTAGATCTTAGGATCTAATGCAACCCTCCAGCACCCACCTTTTAACTCTATTGCTGTATTTTGAATTGTTTATAACAATTATTGTGCTAGTATGAGATAGTGATCATGTGATGTTTAGTGGTTTAACAATTATTAATAGTTGACTGTATTTGAAAAGGTTCAATTTTTCTAAAAAAACCATTTAATAATTAATAGTAGACAATGGAAAGTCCAATGTATAAATAAATACCATTATTACTAACTTTCTAACAAATAATATACAGTATTAGCCTTTCTCTTTTGTAATATCAAAAATCGAATTCAAATAATTTATTTTATAAGAATTACTTATAGTAAATTTGTCAATTTTTAGAATCATTATTTTTAATTTACTGTTAAAGTGAAATTTTGTTGTATTTGAAATGCAGCTATCTGCATTAAGTTCTCTAATTGATATTAATTTTTTAATGTTTATTATATTTAATTTTTTGTTTTATAGAAAATGTTCATTTGTGAGTAGTTATTTTCTAGAAAAATGTACTAATAACATCGAATAAGTTTTTTAAAAATATTTCATTATAATTACCATAAAAAATTTATCAGATAATAGGTTTGCTAAATGAATGCAAGAAATTTTCTCTACATTAGCTGAACAATAAACAAAAAATTTAATTTTTATAATAATTATAACTACAACCTGGATTTGAATGCAGACTAAGTAAATTTGAAACGTTTCTTTATTAACAAACTTGGGATTTGTCATAATGAGCTCATAACTAACCATCCAGCATTGTTTTATAAATGACTGTTTTAATTACCTTAGTTAGAAAGTAAAGCTAGGATGGAAAAACTCTCAAACTTACTCTACCTGGAAATTATTAAGACTGATGGGCGTTATTCCTTTATGAGGGGTGACTTATATTTTTAAAGGCTGTTTTATATATATATAGTGACTAAAGTAATGACATTTTATGCTCGAATATAGGATATACCCAAATAAAAATAAACACCTAACACAGGATACTGTTTGTTAATGCTTTGGAATTATCTTTTTATGCATTTATTTTAATATAAAATTACAAAAATCATTATACTTCTAATAAATTAATAAAAAACAAAACCATTCTTCTTTTATAACAAAAAAATTAACTATATAAAAAATAAGTATCAATGCAAAATATAACTACCTAAATATAAAAAATAATTATATAAACACAATTAATATAAAGATTATTAGATAATTAATTGTTTATACATATTTTTCTATTTTACCTGAAATATTATAATTTTTTTTATAGGATTTGAAAAAAATGTGCTTAACTTGTAATATTGCTTTTGACATTTCAACACTCAGCTGCATTCTTCCCAAGTTCAAAATTTATGCATCATTAAAAAATGTTAAATAGGAAACATGCCCTATTCGAAATAGTTTTTAATTCAGAACAACTCAAATCTATAATAATGCCATATATTCTGGAATCATTTTAATGGTGAGTGATAAAATTCATTCCAATACAAAGGAATAAGAACTAAAGGACTAATCATCATAAATAAGAATAGATTAAGTGTCATGGGATTCAACCCTAAGTGGATTTTTTTCAGGGAATGAAGAACTTCAGATACAAACTTTGATTTTTTTAGAAATAGCTGCTAGTTCTATCAAAGCTAATACTGAATGTATCTAGCTATTTGTAACTAATGGGTAAAATCTCACAATATTCAGCATTAGTTAGATGATTATTAAGACTACAAATTCTATTTTAAGATATTATTTTTATTACTTAATGCATTTCATTTTATCCTCATAAAGATACATGTTGGGTTTTTCCTCATCAAGCTATATTAGATACTCAGAGGAAGATTGTTAACAAGTTGAAACTGTCAGCTATTTTGAAAATGTTATACATCAAGTGTTGCATTCTATAAAGTGCATAAGAGAAGTATTTTTATTTATATTAAGAGTGTAATATTACAGTCATATAGCCAGTATATCAAGTCTTGTACATATTTTTTGAGTAAATATTTTAAAATGAATATTCACTGCTAGGATTTTATTAAAAATTGATATTAAATCTTAAGTTTAACTGCTTTCCAAGATTTTTTTTTAAAGATGTTATTAAATACATTATTTTACAATCAGTACAGAATAGTATGATCTTAAAAAGGTTTTAGTGGAGTTTATTGAAAATTACAATATTATTGGAGACAGGCATTTAATGTTACATTATTCAAGTGATTTCACTTTTAACCCTCAAAAAAAAAAAAAAAAAAAAAAATTAAGATAAAAATATTGGATAATATTTATCATATAATAAGCTTTATTGTTAGATTCCATTTATTACTGAATTAATCCATTATTACTAATAATTGAAAAGTTGTATATAACATTTTGCTGAATAATTTGCACTTTTAATGCTTTTTTAAACACGATATATATTATATATTTTAAACATAAACATGTTTTATCTTGATATATATATGTCAGAAAAATTACAATATATTGTAAACATTTCAAAATAAAATGGTTTCCACAAAAGAAACCACTCCAAGCATCGAATCCATGATTTCTCATGATGATGGTGCCGACTGCCAATTTTTTGACTCTAAACAAAATATCAATGAATATTTATTGTAGTAATTTAATAACTCTGGGTAGAAGGATTTAATAACTCAGTTGATACTTTACTTAATAAAAATGAGGCAAGATATGTAAAACAAAAAAACATTAAATATGCTGAGTAACTACTCATTTTTGTTTATAACTTTATTATATATCAAATAATTAAATTTTATCTTTTAGATATTTGATAAAAAGAATAATTTTTACACGTCTGGTTTACTAAAATGCCAATATTCCAGATCTCAATTTTTACATTAATCAAAGGCTTTATCAAGATTTTATTTAATCCCAAAACATCATATATTGTATATTTATACCACTTTAAAAATTTTTTTCCTGCGGGAATAGTGATGGCATCAGGGCTAAGTAAAAGTCTCTCAATTGAAGCTTAATTCTACCTTAAATTAGGTACTTGAATGTCACATGACCTTCTGAATATGAACCCTTCAATCATATCTAATTAAAATGATTTGCAGAAACTGTAAGGTAAACTCCTTGTAAAATAATTAATTCAATTGTTTTATAGCATGAGGAAATACTATGACTAAAAATTTGAAGCATGTTTTTGACAAAAAAAAAGCATATTTATATTAGATAATATTTGAAAGATGAAATAACACATATTCAATAAATCCTGCTTAGATGTTTTTCATTAAATATAACTTCCGATTAAAATTAAATAAAATAAATATCCATATAGGATAACACTCATAGAACATACAAAGTTTATGATCAATTTCATATACAGTCAAGTTTGCAAGTCTTTTAAATGTGTAAGATATCTAAAGCTATTCAGACATTTACACCAATAAATGTATGAATTTGATTAATTTAGGACATAATTCTATTCATAAAACGCGGTTTCTGGTGTAGCTGACCATTAGATTCATCAAAATTTCTGTCATATATTCTTAAATTTATCTAAATTTCTGCACTGTGACAAGTCACTCAATTGAAGCTTAATTTTACTGTTACATTAGACACTTGAATGTCACATGACCTTCTGAATGAGTTTTTCAATCATATCTAATTAAAATGATTTGTAGAAACTGTAAGATAAACTCCTTGCAAAATAATTCATTCAATTGCTTTATAACATGAGGAAATACTGTGACTAAAAATCTGCTGCATGTTTTTGAGAAGAAAAAAAGTATATATATTGATATATTAGGTGATATTTGAAAGATGAAATAATACTTATTCAACAAATTCTGCTTATGAGATATTTTCATTAAATAAAAGAAATAACTATATAGGATAATCCTCACAGAATGTACAAAGTCTATGAACAATTTTGTATAAGGTCAACTTTGCAAGTCTTTTAAAAGTTAAACCACTAAATATCACATGATCACCATCTCTTATGCTAGCACATAACTGTTATTAAACAGGCAAAATTCTCCACACAGTAGTGCCAACCAGAGTAATCAATGAATGCCAGAAGGCTTGTGATCTTAGGATCCTAAGATCTAGGTGCAGTGCTCTCAGATCCAAGGCTCCTCATTGATGAAGGCTACAAGCCAGAAACTAGTTAGGGATATTGGATGAGTAGGCACTAGATGTGAATTTTATGCACAAGCCTTCTGACATCCATTGATTACTCTGCTTGGCACAGGGTGGCACTACTGTATGGAGTTTTGCCTGTTTTTCTTTTAAAAGTGTATGATATCTCAAGTTATTCAGAAATTTACACCAATAAGTGTATGAATTTCACTAATTTAGATCATAATTCTATTCATAGGAAATCCTATATAACAATGATCTGATGTTGTTTCTGGGATAGCTGACTATTAGATTCATCAGTGTAACAAATTTTCTTAGTCACATATTCTTAAATGTAAAATAATAAAAAAATTCCTGCACTTTGATCTTAGAATATCTTATCTTAGCCCACTCTTGCAAGTCATTGTTAGAGTAACAGAGAGAACAGGGCCATCACTCTTGGTTTTAAAATTATACTAATTAATTTAACACAAAAGCTGATTAAAAAGAAGGTAACAAACCTCCGGTCATGCACTTTTTACAAATTCTACACGCACTTGCCCGTGAGTATTAGTTTAAAAAGTGTAAGTGGTCCACTTATGTTTAGAGCTTATCGTTACGTAAGTCAATCTTTGCTCACTATGCTAAGGGCTTTAACCTATTGTGGCTAGAATTATAATTTAATAAATGAATTGCACAAACTTATACATTCTGTAGCAGGAGAGAGATAGAATCTCATTTTTAACATTTGCAATTAGAAATAAAGTGAATTTTACTGTAAAAAATAGTCTATTTATATAGTGCTGACTACATATGTAATATAAAGAAGGTAACAAACCCCTGGTCATACATTTTACAAATTTTAAAATTTGTAAAAAGCACATGACCAAAAGTTTGTTACTTTATATTACATAGTCAGCGCTATATAAATAGATGATTTAATTACTCTTTTAATTGAACTTTAGATGATGTCATTAAGGAATTCAGATACGATACATGAAAACGAATAAAGTACAGAAATGATAATAATATAATGTACCCAATAATGTCGTTAGATTACAAGCTGGATGTATATTTTTGTGCATATTCAGTTTAACTATCTGCAACTATTTTAATTTTCCATTACAATTATGTATCAAATAAGTAGATTTATTAGTTCTGATATTCCCCCCTCCCCTTTACTATTTTAAAATGTTTAAAGAAATTTAACTAGGTTTATTATCTCATTGTGAAAATATCCTATGTCAGTTATTTTCAGATTCATATTCCAGAAATTAATAATTTGGTCATCTTATTCATTAATATATTCTGAGTATTAGCTACAATATAAATTTCTTCTAAGATCAAACTGTTTATTCTACTTTACCACTGTGATTTATTCTAAACTTGAGTAATCAATAGCTGAAGTCTTATGATATTTTTTGACAATATAAATTTATGTAAAACTATATCTTATCCAGATGTAAATCATACCAAAGTTCAGTCAGTGAGACCACTAAGTCTTAAAAAGAGATGACTGTATTAAGTTTTGCTTAGTCGAGTGCAATGGTAAAGTAAAATCTGAGGATCGTGACTCCATTTCCGTCATTTCAGGTGCTCAAATTTCTTAAAAACTCCAGAGCAATCAAACCATTTGTTATTATTAAATGTGATGAAATTGAAAAGATTCCATTTTATGTAAAAATTTCATAAAACAAATTTAACAAATATATATCATTTTCCAACTTTTCTTTTAATCTGAATGGGTCTAAATTTCACATTGGATAAAATAGTCAACAGCTAAGCTATGTGACAAGAGATTAGCAGAATGCTTTTTTCATTGCCAGTGTTTTCATCAGCGCTTTTTTCATTGCCAGTGTTTTTTCATCAACATCACTTCTGCGAGCTATAGATTTTCAGATGATAAGAACTGAGAATCAGCTAAAATATCACTAATAAAATATTATCAACAAATCACTTAATTCTCCATTTCACACACTCTAATAATAAGTGAGCATATACATGGAAATTTTATTTACATCTTTTATAGTAAAAAATCATCATTACAACATATAATTTTCTGAATTGACAGTTGCATGTGTTTTAAAATTTTTCTACGGGAACCCTAGTTTTTGTAATACAAATTAATCATTATAGTTTATATAATTTTTTTTGCATGAAACAAATGCAGATCGTCTTATTCTATATGTAAATGCGAGCAAGAATGAGATCTACACTGTGTATTGAAACAATAATAATTAAAAATGAACCAAAGAAGATTATGTCTAACAGAATAAAAAGTTATTTTTAATTAATTAAATATTCACTTTTTTTGCATTGTTTTTTAATAAGTAATAAAATATCATACTCCACTTTTTTTTATTATCTTTTATCACAGTTTTGATTATCTAATTAGTTTAATTCTGGTTGCAATCACTTTTTAATTAGATAAAAACGATTAATTAAAATTCAAATTATTTTTTTCCTAATTAAAAGTGTTTGGATCTGAAATTTTTTTAGACAGTCAGAACTGGAAACTGTTAAAATTCAAACTGTTTAACTATTTTTCCCTTAATTAAGAGTGTTTAAGAACTGAATTAGACTTCTAGACAGTTGAAACTATAATAAATGGTACTGCAAAAATAAAAAAAAGTATAATATAATGATTATAAATAACTTGACTACTAAATATAAACTATTTTCTTACACTGAATTAGGACATGAAGCATAATATCCTGCCATGTTTCTGATTATCCAATAATGAAAATTAAGTGAATTTGGAATGAATATAACCATAAAAAAGATACCCTATGAATGAATGATATTTGAAGGCATCTAATACCTGATTTTGCAATAATGAGAATTAATAAACTTAATGAGTATGAGAAAGTTGTGGTATAGTGCTATGTTAATGTTTTCTTACATCAGAAGACAAGACATTGTTGCAGCATATAAAGAACTAGAAAGTTAATAAACTGAAGATGATTTTTATTATGGCAATTGGTAAAATTACTAAACAAAACAATTATGACAAGCTAAATGATCTTCTAAAAAGTAACGAATCCTGCACATGAATTGTTTAAACCCGAAAATTAAGTGGTTTAACCAACCATTAAATATACTCCCACATTGTTTTCTCCAAGCTAAATATTCACCATTATAATATCCAAGAAATAAGCAGTCAGATTGTCATGATGATAAATTCAATTTCCCTTCTTTATTCACAATTCTTTTAATTAATTATTTTATTGCAGAAATATAAGTTCAATGGATACTATTAGGACTATGATACAACATTCTCATGTAAGCAAAACTGCTTAATTCATCAACAGTTGCAAAATGGAAATTTAGTAATATTTATATAATGGATAATTCATAAGAACATTTTTTTACCCATCAAAATTTATTTCATTTAAATTATTAAATTAACACTTAGAAATGAAATCACTGTACCCATTCTCCAAATCAAACTACAAAACTGTCCACATAAGCAAACTCCTATGACTTATTTGGCAGTCTAAAAGATCAGTATGTTATTTAAACTAAGCATCGTAGTGCCTTCTAACTCAAATAAAAAAAAAACTGAACTAAGAGTTATATAATAATTGGAGTTGGAATATAACTTTTATTACATATGTATTTTTTTTTTTTTTTTGAGATAAGTAATGCAAGAAATTATTGTTCTGAAGAAATACTTAAGTATTTAAACTCATTTTCAAATTACAGCTTTAACATATATATAATTCCCATAGATCTATATTGTAACAATGAGTATATATATATACATGGTGCATAAGTATGCATATATATATATATTAGTTACATATTATTAATGAAATAGGGAAAATAAGAAAATTATATTTAAATATTTTCCTGTTCACAAAAAAAAAAAAGTAAAAATTTATGGGATTAAGTTAAAATACTGATTATATAACTTATCGTTTTTTTCTTTATTTAAAACTAAAAGAGAGAATTTCCCAAAAAATATTTATTAAAAAGATATATATATATATAGGGTATATGAGCACAGACTTTCACATGACACACCACTCTCCACACTATCTCATAACACTGATACACTTGAACACATATATGTTGAAAAGATACATAATCACCAATAGCCGTATTTCATGCTAAAACAGCAATAATCAGTTGGTCCAGATTACCATCTCTACACATATATGCTATAAGTGCTCAAATATATATTAAGATAGCCAAACCTTATACTTTAATGGACAGGCTTCAATCTATACCCTATATATTACATATATAAACACAGTTTCAGTTAAAAAGATGAATGAAATTAACTTATAGTTTGAAATTTAACATATAATTAAAACAAATTTGTACAAGATGTAATCAGTTCTGGACATAAATTCCCGACTAATTAAATAACAATAACTACTAAATTTCTGTGTAATTAAAAATATAAGAATCAAATAATTGATAATGGGTGAAGACTCAAGCAGTGGATGGAGTCAAGAGAGTATAAAAACAGAAAATACCAGGGATTATTTTTTAAAAAAAAAAGAAAAGAGAAAAAAGAAGGAAAGAAATCTGAAAGCAGAAAAGAAGCAAAAGTTAAAAAAAGAGTACATTGAGTGAGCTGACCAAGGAGTTGACCAGAAGACAATAGGCAGCTGAGATAATCACCAGAAAATCGACAAGCAATCCAATGAGGAGACTCAAGCTTTAACTTAAATGACCGAGTCCAGTAAGATGAATCAATCTTTATATGATCGTTATAATAGAAAAATGCATTGTTAGACCAGAGTAGAGTGTTTGTTCATTTTCCACCATCCATTTCTGGAACACCAATGACTACCTGCAGAAAATTACATCTGAAGTGCCTGTGCTAATGTTTTTACCTGTCATGAACCAAATCTATGGAACAGACCTTGCAGTAGTACAGTGAGCCAGAAGGAAGTGATCAGCTACTAATAGACCCACTGAATCTGACAGGATTAGAAGAGAAGGGTGATCACCCAGATGAGGTATTAAAAATGTAGGTAAATATATCTAGACATCATATAGAACTTTTAAATTTCCCTTTCTTTTGAACTTTTAAATGACATTTATTGCATGAATTTCTAATTATATGTCGATAGGCGAATGATTATTAAAATATTGTAGTTTTAATAAGTGTTCGTATTTTTTTTTAAATGTTCTAAATGTTTTACATATTCCTTGTTTTTTATCTTTTAATAAATATGTTGTAAATTATTGGTGTGCTTTGAGTTTCTCTCTCTCTCTTCATTTATCTAGGGATTTAAATAAATAAAAATATTTAGATAGTCAACATTATGCTGGTCTCATGTTCCAATAGCTAATCAAGGATCAAGTGCTTGAGGGGTCTTAATGTCATCTCCTGGAGTTCCAGTCTAAAACTGAATGTTGCCTGTAAGATTAAAACCATTATAAATTTCCCTATAAGACATGTCACACTTGTTGCAGTCACGGAGGTTGTACATCGATCTGAAAAGGTGACTGCAATTTGTTTTTTTATTCCAACTCAGGTATGTTAATATATAAATATTCATATTTATTCCTCTGTTGAATAATGGGGTCTATAAAATATAAGTAATTGCAAAGAAAATTAAAATGGAAAATTCCGTTATAAAGGTACGAACATTCGTTCTAACTAAAAAAGTGTAATATAAATAACTGGCTCACAGAAATAAGAAAATGCAATAATTAAAGTAAAGTGAATAAATTTCTGGGAGATGAGAGAAGGGAAAGAACAGACAACACTAATAATTTTATATGTTGAAAGAAAGATAAGTGGGGTAAGTTTTGTTAAAATAAAAAGGGAGAGAATATATATATATGTAGTACACAACATAAATAAATAAATAAGTATGGGTAGGCAATGGTAAAAGTTAGAAAACTGCAGGTGAAAATCGGATGAACACTTCTATTTAAGTATAAATAATTATTTAAAGAAAAAATAAATTAATAAAGCAATAACAGGTTGTGAATAAAATAAAGTATTAAAAGCTAAAAGATATCATAAATAAAAAAAAAAAATAAAAGTTTTTTTTGAAATCGTAAATGACTACAAGAAAAAGAGCTAAAATGGAGGCTCAGAATAATGAAATAGAACATGTTCCCAGTGAGGAACAGCAAAATAAAAACAAAAAGGAAGTCACGAACAAACAAGAAAATAGTGATATCATAGTACTGATAACTAGAATGTTTGAAAAACAAGCTGAAGAAAGTAAAGAAATGGCAGAAGAGCTGAAAAATCAGTATAATGAAACAAACAGAAAATAAGAAGAGCAAGCTGAAATGCTTGAAAAATTAGTCAATCAAATCGTACTAGACTATGATAGAATGAAAGAAGAAATTATGAGAGAAATAAATGAAGCATTGTCGAAAATCAAATCAAGACAGCATACCAAATAATAGAAAAAATAAAGTAGAACACGAGATAAATATAGGGCTAGTGCAAGAAGTGGAAACTAAAATAGAAAATAAAAAGATAATTGAAAAAATTAAAGTTGAAATTAGTAATTTTTCAGAAAAAATAGATGAAATAAATGTTAGCAAAAGTAGGAGTAGTCAAGCTAAGACATTAGGTGAAAGAAAGATGCCTACAGAGATAAATAATTCTGACCAGGGGAGTGAAAATGTGAACGCACTCATTTTAAATAACCCTGCAATTTTAAATCAATTCTTAAAAAATTCGGGTATTTTCTGGCACATAGGTAAAGCTCCAACAGAATACTTAAATAACCTGGAGAGGTATTATCACTTTAAATCAGCTAGGTCAAGAGGCCATGACCGTGATTACAAGCAGCCATTTACAAGGGGGGGGTCTCAAGCTTGATGGGATTCTTTACATAAGAAACCCGTCAAAAGGCTCTACTAACTAGTTATTGGAGTGAGAATTGCCAAGAAAATACTTGATACCAAGTGTCACAAAATAAATGGCAGCGCGGTGAACCTTTCACTCCTTTCTTCAGAAGGCAGGTGGCAAATAGATTATTTAGATAGTGTGTCACAATTTCCCTCATAAGATCGAGCAAATGCTCACAGGGACAGAGAGAAAAACAGTTGAACAAATGGCCAAGTTGCTGAGTGCTTTTGACAGTACAGACCAGCCTATGATGCAAAAGGTAGGGGATTTAAACCCCAATATAGAGATGAAAATAAATGCAATAAGGTTTAGCCATAGAAGCAATTGGGGAATGGAGCCCGAAGAAGACAATTCTCCAATAGCTCCAAAAAGAACAAAAATCTTTTGGAGAACTGGAAGTGATTCTGATATCACTCATGCAAGACAAAAGAAAAGACCAAGGGTGATTCACAATACCCTAGCATGAGTGGCTATTCAATCAGAAAAAGAATAGTAATAAAGAACCGCCAGATAAAAATTAAATAGGTGATCTGACGGATTCGCTGGCTTGACTTAATAATCTTCATGGATTTTGAATGAAAAAAAAAAGATTACCAAAGTTTTAATATTAATAAAAAAATAATAAAAATGATGAATACTTAAATAAGAGCTTAATTATGCAAATTTAAAGAAAATAAAAAACAATGACAAACCCCTTGATTATGTCTACATTTATTTTTTGTGAGAAACCCCACTCGTAAGTCTGTGCTGTGAACACAGCGTAGCATGACCAAAATATACGTAAAAATAAAATGTTTTTTTTTTAAAAAAAAAATTAGTAAAATAGATTAAAAATAATAATGAGCATAAATCATTATCATATGTCAAGAAATGTTGAATAAAAAAATGGGAGGTGTGCGTGAGTATCTGGGCAAAGATATGAATTTCAGATAGTATTTTGGGTTGGATTAAACCTTTTCTTATGGCAACTTTGTTCTGCAGATGGATATGTGGGTTTAATACTGATGATGATTTGCCAGTAGAAAATCCTGATCCAGTAAAAATAAATCTGGAAGAAAAAAAATTTCCAATAAATTAATAAAAAAAAAAAATATTTGTGTAAGTCGAATGGGGAGTAGAAATAATCCTGCCATTTGCAGATTCAAAGTCCACGTTTGAGATCCATAGTGCACAAAAATGGCCCATGATGTAGTTCAACTTCCACAAGAAATTAAATATGGTTTAATCAACACAAGATCGATCTGTGTAGAAATTGCCTAATACTTAAGTGGATACCTCTCTTTATATTACTAGATAAGTAAAATAACAGTACAGGAAAAGCCTACATACATAAAAAAAAAAGTATATATTAAAGTTTATTTTATTAAGAATTCAAAATGGTCAATATCTAGGTAAAGGAAGTGACACATTTTAAATCCTCAATTGGGGAAGGGTGTAATGTAATGAGTATATATACCCAGTACATAAGTATATATATGAATTACATGATATTAATGAAATAGGAAAAATAAGAAAATTATATTTCAATATTTTAATTGTTTTTTTTTTTAAAAAAAAAATTATGTATTTAAGTTAAAATACTGATTGTATGACTTATCCTTCTTCTCTTTTGTTTGTTTAAAACTAAAAGAGAGAATTTCCAAAAATATATTTCAATGAGCATAATAAATTTTGTTAAAAAGGTGAATGTAATTTAATTAACTTATATTATTTGAAATTTAACACATAATTAAAACAAATTTTGTACAAGATGTAATCAGTTCTGGACATAAATTCTAGACTGATTAAATAATAATAGTTATTAAATTTCTGTGTAATTAAAAATATAAGAAAAAAAAATAAAGATCAAATGATTGATAGCGTGGGTAAAGACTCAAGCAGTGGATGGAGTCAAGAGAGTATAAAAACAGCAAACACCAGGGATTATTTTTTTAAAAAAAAAAGAAAAAGAAAAAAAAAGCAGAGAAAAGAAGGAAGGAAAGAAATCCAATAGTGGCAAAAAATCAAAAGTTGAGAAAGAGTACGTCGAGTGAGCTGACCAGAGGCCAGTAGGCAGTCTCCAAAGAATTGCCAAGCAATCCTCTGAGGAGTCTACAAGCTTTTACTTAAAATGACCAAGTCCAACAAAATGAATCCATCTTTATATGGTCGTTGTAATAGAAAAATGCATTGTTAGATCAGAGCTGAGTATTTGTTCATTTTCTACCACCTGTCTCCAGAACACCAATGGCCACCTACAGAAAATTATATATGAATTGCCTGTGCTGATGTTTTTACCTGCCATGAACCAAATCTACAGAAACAGATCTCGCAGTAGTACAGTGAGCCAGGAGGAAGTGACCAACTATTACTAATAGAGACACACTATGAATATGACAGGATCAGAAGACAAGGGTGATCACCCAGATAAGGTATTAAAAATCTAGGCAAATATGTCTAGACATCTTAAACAGATCTTTTAAATTTCCTTTCTTATGAACTTTTAAATGTCATTTATTGCTTGAACTTTTAACTATATGTCAATAAGCAAATGATTGTTAAAATATTGTAGTTTTAATAACTGTTCGTATTTTTTTAAAATGTTCTAAATGTTTTAAATATTTCTTTTAATAAATATGTTGTAAATTATTAGTATGATTTGAGTTTCTCCTTCTCTCTTCATTTACTTATGGGTTTAAATAAATAAAAATATTTAGATAGTCTGTGATATGCTGGTCTCATGTTTCAATAGCTAGCGAAGGGTCAAGCACTTGAGGCATGCTAATGTCATCTCCTGAGGTCCAGTCTAAAGTTAGATGGAGCCCATAGGGTTAAAACCCACTATAAATATCCCCATCACGGAGGTTGTGCTTCGGTCTGGAAAGGTGACCGCGGTTTGTATTTTTTATTCAATCTCGGTTTGACTAGAAGTATGCTTAATATATAAATATTGATCATATTCCTTCACTTGAATAATGGAGTCCATAAAATATAAGTAATTGCAAAGAAAAAATATTAAAATGATAAATTCCGTTAAAATATATTTATCAATCCATAATTGCATTAATTCGCAATTTGAATAAATTTTTACATATGCATCTGTATCTACAAGTCATATCACGAACCATCTCTCAATTAGCCATTTCTTCATCTTAGAACCTGCATCAGCTAAGTTATTAGACTATCACTTAATTTATTTCTATTTCCATTTTCGTAACAATATTATTATTTTTTATTCATTATTTTTACTGATGCCTCAATATGTGCATTTAAAAAATTAAATTGTATCTTGAGTATGTGTATATATATATGTTAAATGTAATCCCTGCAAAGGCTCGTAACCAAATGGCAGAAGTTACAGGGGGCTAATTTTTATAACACACATTGTATTTATATTATTAATTTAACATTCATTCTTATAAAACTTATGTATTTTGAATAAATATTTAAATCTTTCAACTGTTTATTTGTGAAAGTGTGCACCAAATTTGAACTTACTGATGAATCTTGACAATGCTGAAATACACCTTTCTAGAAGAACAGTTTAAAATTTATAAATATTTGAAAGATGGGAATGTCACATAAGGGCAAAAATGATATAGCTTGAACATAATGTTTAAGCTATAGAACTTTTTTTTTTGTTCTGTAATTTTTAAATTGAGAATGATATTCTCTAGAGCAGTTGAAACATTAAACAATAGTAATAAAAAACAACAACAAGAACAATAAATATATAAAAAAAGGAGCAGTGATTGTTTATACATATATAAATTTTTAAAATACAATAATGGTATAGTTTAGCACAGTTACAGAGCAACAAAATAATTCTTTAACAGAGTTTAATCTATCATTTTTGATGCTCAAACAACACATGACCTCCCTTGTGATTAACAATTTGATTATTATTATTCAAATGAATCTCGAATCATTATAAAAAATAATGCTTTCAAAGACCATCAGGATACATTCTTTGCATCTGATTTTTTTTAAAAGAAAGAAAAAAATAAACTAACTTTTAAAATATATAATTCTGAACACTATTATTATTATTTTTTTCAAAATAAACATTATTTAAGATAATACTACCCTTTTTTAAATATAACTTTGACAGTTTATTCTTTTATTAAGTTTTGACTGTACTTTCTATATATTCATTTCCTAAAACAAGTAATTCAATAAATAGTTATAATGTTAGCTTTAAAACTATACTTATAAACTTTAATCCAAGTACATGACAATAAACAAAAATCACTTCAAACCACTATAGGGTTTAATAGAACATTGATCCAAATGAACAAATACAACCCAAAATAACTTGGATATTAAAATGACTATATGTACAATAAGTTACATTAACAGCAAGTTTCTTGCCCCATTATTTCTAGTAGAATTTTTTAATCTTTGATGTTACTGAATTTATGCATCAGATAATGCGGCACAGCCTGGTAAAACTTTTCCTAAAAAAATAATAATAATAATTTAAATAAAAAAATATTAGTAGCCTTTATTATTTTAATGAATAATATAAGGGTTAAATAAATTTAAGATATATTTTTTTAAAATTAAAAAATATATTTATAGAGCTATTATTAAAGATTAACAATTTCTCAAGGGCATTTAAATTCCTATTTCAATTGTGAAATTGTAGTATAAATTAATATAAATCAATATTCTAAATTTTTTTCATACATATTTATTTTATTAATAAAATATTTTAAGTCTTTTTATAATGTTAAGATTATTTACTACTTTTTAGCAAATTGCTTATGACAAAAACTTAAAATATTTTAATAATAAAATAAAAGGAAAGTTAAGTTCTTTAATGAATGGAATGTTTATTTAAATTTTATACTGCCCATGCAATCATAAAAATTGTATAGAAAAAAAAAATACATGCATGAATGTGTGATCCAAGCTCAGATGAATGTAATAGTCCACTTCCTTCAATAATCTTTTGATTAGAATGAAAGATTCAATAGATAAAGATTGGGGAATCAAAGTTCAATTTGTCACTTCTGGTTCTCACTATTACATAACCTCCCGAGGAATTAATCATTTGATTATTTTAATATTCTTCTCAACATGATTGTAACAGTAGTAGCAATAGCCATGTTGATCAAGAATCCACTTAAAACAAAAATGAGTTTGACATAAGCAGTGAGGTCGAAAGCCATTGCAAAAATATTGACTAATGCCTTCTGCAGATCACACTCAATTCTGGGATAAAGAATTGTCTTAACACTTCTAGTTATGATTAATGGGGCTATCAATTTATTCACATCCCATTAGTCCAAGGCAAATGTGAAATCATCTTCACTTTCTGTAGTAATCTTGTATTTATCAATAAAAAGAAAAGTCTGACCATGACAAATAGACTAGTGATAATTTAGCAACCGATACAGACTTCTTCAAACTGAATAGTTCCGATTATCCAAAGGGTAAAAAATTCAAAAATCATTATGGTGGACTATAGTATTTCTGTCAATATGTTAAGGCAATTGAAATTGATAACAACAGAACCATACAAAAACGAGACTGAAGTAGCAACATTTTATAATATATACTCTTTGAAATGATCACTATTTTATATGCAAAAAATGGTATTCTCTCTCACCATTTCTAAACCTTTCTATCTGTTACTACTTCTTGCTATTTCTTTCCTTAAGATCATTCATCAATTTTTTTCTTCTAATTGACTAATCCATTCTAGTACATATTTTGAAATTCTTCTGCTTCAAAATGCATGCACAAATCCAATTCTTTTTCCTTCTCTTAAATTTCTTAAAAAAATATTTTTTATTTTCTGTTTCCTATTCTTCTCCAAGTCGAAATTTCTAATATCTCTATTTTTTTTTATCTTTATTTTACCTAATTGTCTACATTTCCACTGACTACAAAGCTATAATCTTTAACAACCTTCTTTCTTAGACTATAACAAAATAACTTTATCCTGTTTTTGTCATCGTAATTCTCTCTACTTGTTATGGTTGCTTCTACATTTATACAATTGATTAATTTGTTTTATAATTTCATGTCCTCTACTTAATCTAAATATTTTCTCATCACCATGTCTTCTATGTTAACTGGAGTGATGTGATCAACCTTAAAATCTTTACCTTTTTAAAATTAGTTTTCTATTTTCTCTCTTTAACAGCACTTTTAAATTTACTTCTATATTTGCTGGATACGATCAATGGGACTGAACAACAACAAGCAAACATAAATAAGCATATTAAATTTATTAGTTAAGATTATAGAAAGGAAAAATTCAATTCATTAGTAAAAACTACAAAGCGAGGAAATATTAAAAAAAACAAAAAAACCATAGGATGACTAAAAATGATAGGGATCAATAATCACAAATATGATCAAAATATAAAATAATCAAATGATAGATGTCACTAATGTAAATATTCCATTATCTTCTGCTAGCTTTCAAAAATTAGGTCTTTCATATATCACTGATAACCTTCTCCTCATCTCTTTACTCTTTCCTCGTTAATAGATTTTAAACTTTTCATTTCATTCTTTGATCAAATTACTTTCATTTTCTCTAAAAGCAGCAATCTAAATCAATATTCCACATTTTTTTATTTATTTTTCCAACATTTCTACAAATCAAATTTCATCAGTTCAATAACTTGGATCATTTGATCTTTAAAATCAGGTCTTATTCATAGTGATTAGGACATTGTTCTTCCATGTCAATGATCTAACCTCTGAACTTAGGTGAAACTTAAATTATTTTTTCAGAATCCAAATAAGATTAGGATTTTTATTTATTTAAATAATTGGTCCATGGTTAATCCAATTAATCACTTGATTTATCATCATTATAATTTTGTATTATTATTGGTCCACTGAATGAGAGCATAAAGCCTCTCCAAATTTAACCCTGTTTCTCTGATCCATAATCTATTTCCCCTACATCTATCAATAACTTCATTATTTCATTCATCCATCTCCTTTTAGAATATTTAATTATTTATAGCTAGATGCAGGAAAAAAAGTATCGTAATCCACAAACATCTGACTTTAATAGCTTACTGAGCATTGCATTTACGATCTGGCTAGTTCTGATATTAGTTTTTGATATTTCTTTAATTATCAAATAGTTCTCCGATACTTTTATTTCTTTTTTATCAACTATTTTTGACTATCTCAAAGTATCTAACTGCAAATTGATATTTATTTTAATTTCAATGATTTCTTGGGATTGCGGCTGTTTTTATATGCTTTTGTTTAACTTAATCTATTTTTTTTTTGTCTGTTTGTCTGTAAAATCTTCTAAATCAATTTTCACTCTCTTTCTGATCTAGCTAAAACTTTGCATACATATGTATTCTCAATGACAATACATTTTTTTAGAGTTTGCAAATACTTTTAATCAAAAAAGAAAAAAATAAGAAATTTTAATTTTACACAGAATTTAATATTCTATACAATTCTGCCATTTAGTGATTATTATTATAGAAAAAAAGTAAATAAATTCAAGAAGAAAAAAATCATTAAAACAAAATACTATTTTTTTCCATCTCTCCAACTCCCTATTTTTTATTAATGCATCTATTCTTCTATCCCATTCCTTGCCAGTATAACACTTAACAATTCTCCTAACACAATCCAAACATCACAGCTTAAATATTGTGTAAGACATAAACAGATCTAGCATATTTACCATTTTACATACATTAAAACTGTTAAAAGAAAAACATAATTTGATCTTTTCTCAATTCAATAATTTTGTAAAATTTGTTATTTAAAAAATAAGTATAATTATTTTTTTTTTTTTTAGCAAGCCTTAAACTTTGTATACATAATTTGCTGATGTGAAAAGTTATATTGTGTTGATTAAGGTCGGGAATCTTTAGAAAGAAAATACATTACATTTTTGCCTTTTTTATTAAGATGAAAATGTCAGAAAATGTATTACAAACTTCAAAGTAGTCTTTTACTTTTAAAACCTGAATAGTAATATTTGAAATGTCCTGCTGAATTAGAAAAAAGACTCCAATATCCATTTTCATGAAAAAGGTGCATCCCATTAATAATTTTTTCTCTCAAAAAAATATGGTATAAAAATCTCATATTTAAATGGATATCTCTTCTAAAAGGAAATTTATCAAAAGGAAAGCTAAATGGATAATGAAATCCTTTATAACCATTTTTAATAAAAGGAGAAATAGCAATAAAATCACTTCACTTATTGTTGGATTTATTTTATAAAGAAAATAAGTCAGTCTCTCATATTTGAAATAAAATATTCAAACCAGCTATATATCAATCTATTAAATTAAAAGAGACATAATTTAAAAAATATTACATTGGAATACACAGAGAATGAATAAATTAAGTGGAAATTTAAATGAATTTTCCAATGGAATATGTAAAAGAAAATATTTCAGCTTAAAAATTGTGAATTTTTTGAAAAATGGATTATTCAAGTGAGAATTGCCTATACTTAAAATCTTTCATTCCCATAGTTAATTAAAGAAGCATCCCAAAAGCAGTATCATTATTTTTTTAAACAAGAAGTTTAATATTTATCATTTTAATAAAATAATTGTGTAACCTAATAGATACTGTATTTATGGTAGCATTGTTATTGATACTTTTTTAGGTACTGTTCTATTAGCGTGTTGAAACTGCTTGATGACGTTGATCCCATCCAAATGCATATAAATATGCCGTTTAGTGGGCCGCAGTCTAAACCAAATAGCCACAACTTTTTTTTTTCTGTTGTAACTCACGGCTTGGCTTTGTCTTGTGCAGTTTATGCAAGTGCACACAATACTATCTTTTAGCAATGTTAACACTTCACTACCATACTATTTGTGGGCGGATTTAAAGTTTTCAAAGTATTGCAATGTGGATTCAAAAGTAAGTATGGTACATCTTACCTAACATAGTATTAAAATGTAATAATTATAAGCCCATTACCCAACTTCCAAACCCAACATGTAAGGTGTAAATAATTAGAAAATGTTAGGGGAAACCACAATTTCACTGTTCTCCAAAAAAAAGTCACAGTTCGTGAGAACACCTACGAGAATTAAAATGTCTTGACTGTAACATTTCTCATAGTTATATCCAGAGATAAAAAGAAATTGTAAAAAGAATTACAGTAATTTATTAAGGAAAATAAATAAATTACGTTAACCCATACGATTATTCTTATTTCACTAATAAGGTGGTGGGCCCGTAACGTTATATTTATGTGTTTTCCTAGAAACTACGTCATCAAGGGGTTTCAACACGCTAATAGAACAGTACCCTTTTTTTATTATTATTTAAGTTTTCTTTAAAAGGTAAAGAATTGAGTACAAGAGATGAATGGTGGAATAGGCAACATGGGTAAGCTTCTAACATTAATTTAATAATTTTTCACTAAATTAATGATTTGGATATGTATCAAGCTGTTAGTTTATTTACTTATTCAAACCAGGAGAGAAATAAAATAATTTATATCAAATTATAACTATTATTGGCACTATTTAAAGTTTAAATAATGTTATCTGAGCTCCATATATGGAAATTATATTTAAGGAATTATTTCCTTAATATGCATAAAACCTGTGGTTTTTCTTAATCAATTGAATTAAATGTCCATTAATATATTTTACTTTTGAAAATAGATTATGCCTGTCTCTCTTTTTTTTTTGTTATATGTTTGTGTTATAAAAGTGCTTTTGAATATTATGACACAAACATTTAGATTTATATCAAGTTAATCTCATCAATATTAGACTGATTAAGTGTATCATGAATGCATTAGGGGGTCATCATCATTTATGCAATTTCATTTGCTAATGTTTGGGCAGAAGTAACATAATTATTATTATTACTTAAGGGTTTTAGAAAAAAATAATTTTGCCAGTGGAATTTAATAGCATCAGATCACTAAGATTTTCATATAAATATTCACTCTATTAAATGTGACGATTCCATATCAAATATCATCTGACGAGAATGTGTCTAACTTGATGCTGGTAGAATTTGTATTATATTCTCATAATTAATCACATAGAAGGGGCATTCTATCTTTTATCCATTTCATAATTTTATTTGCCTTTTCTCACTGTTGACTATATTGTTATTTATTAATCCCAGAGGATTTATGCAATCTGTTGACACTATGAATCCGAAAATTATTTGTTTAACCAAAGACTTAGTTTGGCCATATGACTAGGCTCATTTGTCTCCATATTTAAATCAGGCGTGTTGATTATAAATGAATACCATTCATCTAGTGAAGTTCCAATAGTGTGGGAATGAATCCATGGTCAGCGTACCTGAATATATTTCCCTTAATGCCTATGTCATAACACAGTTGTTGAAGAAATACCACCTTATCTGAATATTATTTAAATGGTGATTAATTTGTATAAACCTGACTGATTCTATTACAATATATAAATATATATTACATTCAATATTTTCACAATTATATGATGACACACACATATTAATTATAAACAATTCCTTTAAACAAAAAAATTATAAATATATATAATTGTATAAAAGTAATATTTATTTGGCCATTTTACTAAAAAATATTTTTTCCTCTGAATAAAAGAAGCATTCTGCTTCAAATATTAGAATTTATTATTTTATTAGTATATAAATACATACATATTCATATAAATATTTGAAAACCAGGCACTCTTCACAAACCTGGGAGTTTAATTGTAAGTATAGGGATTTGAACTCAGACTTTCAAGCATCCTTCAACTATCCACACTATCTCACACAACTGATACACATGACCACACACACGTATATGTATTTCATGCTAAACCAGCACTTATCACTTGGTCCAGATTATCATCTCCTACACATATATATAATCAGTGCTCAGTTTATATTAAGATAGCAAATCTTTACACTTTAATGGACAGGTTTCAATCCACTCCAACCTACAACTTTTCAGCCATCCATATCAGTTGTATGAGATAGTGTGGATAGTTGAAGGGTGCTTGAAAGTCTGAGTTCAAATCCCCTATACTTACATATTCAAATGTAGAGCTAATAGTGTTAAATATTTTTTTGTATACTTATAATTATATAATAAAACATACCTTCTAATAACTCTAAACTGGCACCTCCACCAGTGCTCACATGACTGACTTCTTTTTCTTTGTCCCACTTTGCTACACAAGCAGCTGTGTCACCACCGCCTATAAATTAAAAAAAAAAAATTAACCATTCACTTATTCAGGAAAAAACAAAATGAATATAAAAGATTTCGCACTGATTGTATAAAAAAAATGTGAAATTTCATTAAGTGAAAAATTATTTTTCAGAATTGAACACAACAAGATTAAATTAAAATTATTAAAGAAATTCAAAATGGAAGAAAGAGAAATAATAAAAGATGTATTAAAAGTGGAAAGCAATAACAAAAAAAAAAAGTTGATGGATAAAAAAAAAAAGCTTTGAGCATTGGCATTAGCAAAATAAAATAAGAAGATTTGAGAAAAAGAAAGAAATCTGAGATAATGTAAGGGATCTACCTATTGGCCGATGATGGTTGTTGATATATAATAAATTCTCTATCAACTATTAAATATTTTACAAGAAAAAATTCAAGTTAAAACTTTCTTCAATGACTGGTTGCTTTTCATGACCATGTTTATATCTGATATTGGTTTTATGCCATTTTTTAGCTCTTATCCAAATTCTCTCTAATTGTAATTGTTACAGTTTTGAGGTTTTAGATTCTATTTCTGTGGAACTCAAAAATCATTCTTAAATAAAATTTTCTCTTTTTTTAAGTCTTCTTTAAAAACTGTGCACCATTTCTTTACCTTAATGCAGCCCAAACTTTTCATAAACTTCTGAAATAAGGTGTCATGCATGGCTGAAGATTCTCTTTTTCTATCTTAGGAAATTGGATGATCTCCAGTCATTTGTCAATGAGATTTTTTGGAGAGGATGAAGAATCAGAGCATTCCCATGATCCACTCTGCATAACAGCAAGATTTTGCATACAGATACAATCTCTCTATTTGGGAACCAAACTTCATTTGAAATAACTTCTTTATTAAATAAAAGAATAAATGCTTCTTAGCCAATGCCATTGTGACCTGAGTCTCCCCAGAACCTAAATGGGTAAATTCCCTTCTTTGTTTTATGTTTCCGTTTCTTTTTCCTGTTTATATTTGGTAGTTTATATTCCATATTTGAGTCAAAGTTTGTTTTCTTATCTTTGATGATATATTTTTTTTATGGTTTACAATTAAGCATCTATCCTGGGGTTAAAATTTTTCTGTTGTAGGTAGCAATACATTTTCTATTTCTATAGCTCTAATAATTCTTTATAAGATGAGTGACCCTATATGTTTTTAATCCCTCTGCTCATGTTATATTTCATTCAAGGCTATTAAGTTTGGAACTTTAGTCATAGATGTTTTAAATCATTAGTTAATTTTTCTTTTTTGTTTGTACACAGAAATGATTGTTATTCTGAATAATTTATTTAGTTTATTGTATTGAATTGATCACATGATTTTTAATATAGCTTATTCTACAATAATACAACACCTTCATGATTGTTTTCCAGTATAAGGCTTATTCCATACAATGCATACACTTCTCTTGCTAATATTCCATTTCTGATAAATTAGTAAATAACTATTTGATCACAGGATTGATCTAATAATGTCTGAGTAGAAATTATCAATAATATTTCTCATGGTAATATTTAATTGAATATCCAGAAACTTAATGTGGCAACTTTTCTCCAAACAGGGACAGAGTTTCACTAGCAGAATATGTCGTTGCCAAGAAAGCTGCCCATAAAGTATTTGTTTTATAACTCTAAGTAGTGTCACCTAACTTTCCAAGATTATTCCTAGAAATTAATTTTGATCTAATCTTAGCTAAATGAAAAAATAAGTTAAAGTACGAACAAATGTTTCTTCTAAATAGCATGTTTATTCTAAGATATCCAGATATCAGAAGAATAGTTGCTTTGCAGAACATGTATAAGTAAAACTGTTACGCAGATTGGCTTTGCTAATAACTATTCAAGATATAATTTCATATCTACAATTTGTCTCAAATCAAGATAAATAAAAATCTACAATTGAAAAATTATGGCATAAAAAATTAAATTCTTATGATGTTCCAAACAATTTTCTTTTTCTAAATGTATCAGTGAAGCCAAATGGATTTGATTTTCCTAAACAGAATTGGAGTTTTATCAATAGATTCAGGACAATCCATAATCACTACACATAAATGGAATTTGTCAGCCACTGATCCATGTAAATGTTGACAAATACAGACTACAAACCACATAATTAATGATTGTCAAATCTATGGCTGCAGTAGTTGAATTAAAGGACTTAATAAAGCCACTAGTGAATCTATTTTCTGGTTAGAATCTCTGCAGGTTCCTTTATGATATTTTGTTAATAACTAAACTGTCATTAAAAAAAATAAATAAATTCATACACTAAATAATAATAACAAATAGAGATTAGCTAATATATTCTCAGAGACCCTAAATTGTGGACCTATATATTTTTTCTACTCAAATCAATTTCCACACCGACATATTTAAAGACATCGTTTACTATTGTTTGGTCTTTATCACATATATCTGCAACTCTTTTTTTCACCTTTCCTTTCTTTGTTTTACTGGCTTGAGTAAAAAAATCTGATTCAATCATTTCTGTCTTATTTCTGGTAAAAGTTTCCAGTTTAATTGCTTTTGTGGTTAATCAGTTTCTTCCATAATTACAGTATTTGAATCCTTCATTATAATTATGCTTTCATTCACGAATCATAACTGATATCAATAATAATCTATACTCAATTGTGTTTTACTTGTGGTGATTCTTCAGTTGTTTTGTAGACTAATTTCTGTTGCTGGGGTTCAATGATCTTTCATTTTACAATTGTATCCCATTTATCTCTTCTATTATTAATAGTTTTTCCCCCAATTTTGTCTTTATTTTAAAATAATTCCAAAGCATGTCGATAATTCGAATATGATTTTGCATTGCCTTGTTTATTCCTCAAAAAAATTCCTATTATATTTTTATCAAATTTATTACTAAGCAGAGTGTATTGCATCTTGGAAAGTATTTCTTATCATAGTAGATATTGCCCACCTTTTCATTTGAATAGCACTTCATAGTTAGTTCATTAGTCATTCTGTAGGCGTTCTTAAAACTTAATAAATCCCCCTTTCCCCTTAGAATACTGATATTAATATCAACAACATCTCACATAAACTATTATTTACATAGTTGTTTTTTGTTTAAGTAAATGTTAATTAGATTATTTTATCAGCTTCTCAAACTTGAGAACAAACATACTAAAAACCAATCTAGAATTCAATCAAAGAGAAGCAGTCATTTTCTTCATTAATCATTTCTATATATCTATAACTGACTTGAATATTACAAACTAAGATGCTACAATATGAATAACTAATTTTCAAAACTTATTTAAGCTATTTTTGGCAGAATTCTTACCGATAATGGTGATACAGCCTTGTTTAGTAGCTGCAACGACTGAATCAAGCATAGCTTTAGTTCCTTTAGAGAAATTTTCAAATTCAAATACACCTGGAGGTCTGAAAACATACATTTAACACAACATACTATGATTATATAGGGATCAGAAGTATTTCACTTATCCTGTACATAATATTTATAAAATAACAATTTTCAAATGCACGTATTATAAGAATCCTTTATCAACAGACTTTCTAGTGTCATTGTAATAAAATTGTAAATAATATCTTTTCATAACAATGTAATTCATTAATAATTTTTTTGATAAGTGGATTGCACTAATACAAGAGGGTGTTATCTACAAGATTATCAAAATAATTCTAGAAAGTTTGACTTGTAAAGGATTTTATAATAATGCATTTTTGAAGATTATTACTTCATAAATATCATTATATAATCTCAGTATTTATATTTAATAACTAGTGTTTATTTATAGAATTGTTAATAGAATTTAACTATACATGTATGAATCCCCTAACTGGAAAGCTATTATATACTTTCTAATGCTCTTTATATAGTGCATTATTTAACTTCATTTTAGTTGTTATGATTGTCTAGCAGTCATATTCAGATATAAAGATTATTATATTATTTCTTTGATAAATAAATAATAACTTTATTTTATATATATGTACATACAGATATAAACCAAAATATAAATACACAAATAAATCTAACATATTTATATATCTATCTATACATGTTATAATTTATTATATTATTATAAAATTAGACATTATTTTAACATTATGTTATTTCAATTTACAATATTTTTTTTTCTTCTGAAATATAATTTTAAATTCTGAATACATCACAAAAAACTCCTTTCACATATTAACTAACAATTTTTTTAAAAAGAAAAAAAAACTATTCAAATTTTTTTTAATAATCCTTTTATAGATTTTTTTAAAAAGCTCTTTTTCTATTATTTAGTTTATTTAAATGAAATTCAAGAATAATTATTATTGTAAATGATTATTTAAAAGTTATCATAAATATATAAGATAAAAAATATTTTATGGTAAATGTTTTTATTTTCGTGCCTTAAAAATCAAAAAAATAATTGTTTCTTGATAAATAAAAGCATTTACTATATTTTTTACCACTATTTATTGGTATAGTAAATAAAAATGTCGAACTATATTGTATTTTAAATTAACTTGACTCTAATAGTTTATATATATATTACTAGATATTTCTACAATAAGTTAATATGTAAACCTTTTATGTATCATTTTAACTTAAAATATGAAAATGTCCTTCCTGATCAAAAGTGTTTGTCATTTTTTCTTTTCCTAAAAAAGATTCATCAAACCTATATTGTAAACAGATTTTACTTTAAATCAATTTGCCACTTCTAGTTTATATACATCACTAGATATTTCTTTAATATATATATGATTTTATTTTAAAATAAGTTGTAAACAAACTTATTTTATTGTAATTGAAATCAGACTTTCAATTAAAACAAAAAAAAAAAAGATTTTATTCTAATTTAAATTAAGTTTTTAATTGAAACAAAAAAAATTACGCACATTAAGGAAGGTTTTTAAATTTATTATAACAAAATGCCTAACAAAACCATATTGTAAAATAACTTTCTTTAATATTATGATTTTACTTTAAAGTAAGTTGTAAACTAAGCAAGCTTTCAAATGAAACAATGAAAAATCCTGTTATTTAGAATGTATTAAGCTGGATTTTAATAAAAGCTTTCAATTAAAATAAAAAAAATCTCTATACAGTCCTCTCATGTGTCTTACTTAAACTATATCTGTGAAACAAACAACATACAAACAAACATAGAGATTGTAAGTTAAATATAAGTGTTTAAAAATGTACAAATATATATAGAAATTTAACATTTAGATTTAATTATTATATATATTCCTGGTCTTTTTTATATAATCATATCTATATATACACACATATCTTAAATATATACAAATATTATTTATTAACCACAAGTAATTTTATTCTAAAATCGATTTTAAGTGTAGTTTATGTGTAAACCTACTTTTATTTTTATTTATAGTAAAATATATCATTTTCATTAAATAAATTTCTGTGCATATTGATAAATTTTTTCATCATTTTTATATTGCTTAAATCTTGTTATAATTGAATTCTTTGTTTTTCTTATGAATGTATTTATTATATTTCCTTGTTTATATTTTATTTTATAAATACTATTTAAATCTTCATTGTTCTTATTATTTAAACATTTATTATTCAATATATTTTTATAGTCATGTTATTTATTTATTTTATTAACTATTTGAATGTTTAATTAGCTTTTATAATTTTTACTAATAATTTTGTTTATTATTTGTAACTCTTATATCATTTGTTTTTATATGTATGTGTTTACAATTTTTAATTTTATTTATTATATTTTTTCTTTCTATTTTTTAAATATTATTTTCTATTACTTTGGTTGGGTAATTATTACTTTTAGACTCTTCTATTATTTTTTTAATAATTATGTGTATTTGAACATTATTATTTCACAGATATTACATATAGATAAAAAAAAAATAGAATAAGTATATAGTCATAATGCATTTTGTTAATATTAAATTTTCAAATCTTCAGTCATATTTTAATTTGAAATTTGATGAAATCTTGATATATATTAAATTTATATATATTTCGGATGCTAATAATTTTGGAAGACATATTTATAGTAATTATTTATTATTGAATTTTTATTTAAATAAATAATGAAACATTTCCTAAAAAGTAATACAGAGGATGGTATAAAGAGACTTATATAAATAAATAATGAAAATTTCCTAAAAAGTAATACAGAGGATGGTATAAAGAGACTTTTCAATAGTTTATTTTTAAATCATTAGGTTGTATTTTGAAAGAAGTTTTCTATGAGACATTCAGAATATAAAAACATTATTAATTGAATTATCATATGTTATAATAATGTATATTATTAAAATAATATATTATAGTGTTATATATTTAAATATATGTAATGTTATTAAAACAGGCAAAACTCTCCAAACAGTAGTGCCACTCAGTGCGAGCCAGAGTAATCAATGGATGCCAGAAGGCTTGTGCATAAAATCCCTATCTAGTGGCTATTCATCCAATATCCCCAGACTAGTTTCTAGCTCCATTGATTACCCTGGCTTGCACTGAGTGGCACTACTGTATGGAGAGTTTTTGCCTGTTTAAATAACAGTTATGAGCAAGCATAAAAAATGATGATCATGTGATGTTTAGTGATATGTAATGTTGTTAACATGTTTTATTGATAATAAAAATAACTTGTAATGTTTAATTTTTGGATAACTTCATTTAGTTACATTTTCTGATGAAAACCAGCCCTCTGTTAAATAATTGAATTTTGTTTTTTATTTATATATATTGGTTTATGATTTATATATTTGTATATTCAAATAATTTTGAGTTTTTAAATTTACGAACATTATTAAAAGTATAAATATAATATGCATTCAAAATATTTTATAAATAATAGTAAAATTATATGTAAGTGTGTTTGCAGATACATATAAAATGAAATTATTGCAAGTTTAAGTAAAGAAATAATGTAATACAATAGTTTTTTTTAGATCTTAAGACAATTGCTAAACAAATGAAACATTATATGGGAGTTAAATAAAACATTGAGGAAAGTGCATTAAAAGAAGTGCTATGTCTGGGAGCAATCCATATGCTTCCGAACAGACATATACTTAAATAAATTTTCACCTGGTAAAACTAATAAGACTATAGCAATTTGGAATTATCATTTAATATATATATATATTTCAAACTATTATAAGAATATTAATATTATAAATATACAAAATTATAATGAAGATAATATGTGTGTATTGTGCTTGCATGGTTTTAGAGAAAGTTTTAGTTACTTTCTAAAATTATTAATAAAATTGAGGCATTATTCAAGTCCCGAGACTTGCTTTTGGATGTCTGGATGTAGGTTTTTCCATGGTAGAAGCTATTTCAGGCAACAAACAACATCCAGTAACACGATGGTGTTGCAAGTCCATGCACACTCACGTAGCTTCTAAGAGCAAATATCTCTTGGTTTCTTCTTTAAACTACATCCTCAATTTTTAATTAATCATTAGAATTCCTTTTCTAATTGGGTGATCATATGGATTCCGCTGACATTGTTTAATATATTTTTTATTTCTAGATGCATCTAGCATAAGTAAAATCTACTTTTTAATTGTTATTAGTTTTAG
This sequence comes from Epiperipatus broadwayi, assembly GCA_028023455.1. Classification (NCBI taxonomy): domain Eukaryota; kingdom Metazoa; phylum Onychophora; class Udeonychophora; order Euonychophora; family Peripatidae; genus Epiperipatus; species Epiperipatus broadwayi. Next base: position 2,022,566 of record JAQFVV010012545.1, read on the forward strand.
TTTGATTTTGATGGGAATTCCAATAAATTATCTTTTTCGAGATTTTAAAAAATTGAATTAATATTATTTCCTCAGATTAAAATTAATCTTTTTGTAAACTAAATTCTTTTATATTCTGATTTGATAGGTTTTAATTTTATTTATTATATACTAAATTTTATATATCTAATTGCATGCGTACATGTTATTTCAACATAAATACATATATACAACACTCAATTGTTTATAATTATTTTCCTAGCTTTATATGCGCATGTATTTTAACATACATATATAAATGTTACAAAGATTATAGTAATTTTTAAAAAAATTTGCTAGACACAATGCAATAAGAGTAGAAAAACATATTGGGGAGATTATATTTATGTACGAGTTAAATTTATAATCTAAAAAAAAGTTTTCATTAGATATTATTATATCCTCCTATGTGAATTAGTGCAACAATAGAATGGTGAAGTCAAGAGTTTAAAGTTCATGGATTGCTGTTCAGTTCTGTCATATTGGGTGTGTAAATGTCATACGACTTTGAGTATATTATTTTAAAGATAATTTTTTTATATTATTTATTCTGTAACTTTCTCAGAGAGCAAAAAAAAATATTACATGCCATTTTTAATGGAAAATATAGTTCTATATTTAAGATCTAAATTTTCTGCCAGAAGATAGATGTAAGATTTTTCTTTTATGAAAAAAAGCTTATAGCCAATCCAACTAGCTTTTCAATAATAGGCAGTAAATGGGCATGTAATTATTATTAGTAAGAAGGTAAAGATCTAAGTTAATTATGTTTGGCCACATGAGTATCAATATACTGAATGTAAAAATAAAAACACAATTATAGTATAATGTAGTTTTCACAACTAGTGAGGAAGATATCATACAGTTATGGGCTCCTAGTTTATAATTATCTTATTTTTTAGCTTAGAAAATAAATAAAGGTTATTATTCAATAGAGCATTATAATTATAGTTATTATTGGTGATACGTCTTCATTCCTCAGCACTTCCCTCCTTTAATATAGTTTATTCTACAAGCTCAATATTTAGAGCTACAAATAAACTTTAATAGGTATTCTATATTATTAAGACAAAAATCATATATATATATAAATAATAATTTTCAAACAAACTTGTTTCATTTGATAAATGGTTGTTATTATTCACTATCATTATCAACAACAGTAGCAGCCAATCACAAATGAATATGGTCATTCCAATTCCAAAAGAAAAAAAACCCAAAACAAAAAAGATGAGTTTTTCAAGGATTATACACCCAATATATGAATCACAATTATATCTCCAAAATTTAATCTGCTCTTGTGGTAATTTGCAAGGCTGCCTTTTAAGACTTTCTGTAGCAAACCTTTCTTTCAAAAAGACCTCCATATCATGTCTTATTTTAGCTCAGTAAACAATCAATAATGCAATACTTTATTTATGAGATAATCTTTGAAATATAAACAGGATGATGATGATTCTATCATAATAATTATGCTCTAAGTTTACAATAAAATACATTTTCATTGGATTAAAGTTCATTCATTTCATGTGTTTAATCCAATGAAGATGTAATTTTATGATCACATCCAGCAAAAATGAAGATTCATATTGATTTATTTTATGATCTTGGCATTATCCTTAAAGAAAAAATTTTCAATGCTTTTAAGTTTTATCGACAAAAGGATTCAAGTTTCACTTTCATAAAATAAATTAGATAACAGGTCTCTATATATCTAATTTAGTTATTATAATAAATAACTTCCGATTCATTAGTGTATGATTCATATTATTACTACTGTACTAATATTTCCGCCGGGTGTATTTTCCATCAACTAGGGATAAATGTTATTATTAAAAAAATGGTTGCAGAGGAGCTAGAAGCATTGATGTATAACAAGATTAAAAGTTCAGCCAATAGAAAATTTTAAAACATAAAAGTGGAAGTAAACGTTGATCAGGAAAACAATATAAAAGTCAACAGTTATTTGAATTACTGAATTAAAAAAAAAATATTTCCAAATGGAAAGTAATTTACCTATATCATCACATGTATTATACAACCTGACCTCTCAATGATTTCTCTGATTTTATACTGGTGGAAAGGAATACAGATTTTAATAATTGTAGTTTTTTCTTCTCTGTTTTTTTATTATGACTGCTTTATGCCTGGATTAAGGCTTTGTTTATGGAGCTCAATCAGTCATAATAAAAAATCATGGAGAAGAAAAAACTAGACTATATTCTTTATATAAAGGGAACTACAGATAATATTGGAAGCATTTATAAACACAATAGCATAAAAATAACATATACCACTAATCAAAAATTTGGTATTCTGTCCACACCTAAGGTCTTCATTTCTTTTGAGATCCATAAAGTTTATGAAATCCTGTGTAAAGACCCTTATATGGAGGAAGGCAATCATGGCATCACTACTAGGAGAGACAAATATGTTAATGCAATAAAGCACTATTCATCATTGACCCTTTCAGTCTATGTTATGGGGGTTAGGTAAAATAGATTTTTCAAATACAAGAATCATATTCAGATACAATTCTCCACTAGAAAAAAAAGAAGAAATCATTGAACTATCCTATTTGGAAATTTAAAAAAAAATCCTTTAATCCAAATAGCTATTGATTTTTATATTGTTGTTCTCATCTATTATCATTCTATTCTCATTTTTATATTTTAAAATTTTCTCTTCTTGTTTTCTGTTGGTTGAACTTTTAATGTTATTATACATCAATTATCCAGTTAATGGCCAGTATCAGGCAAAATGTCAGTATGATAATACTGTGCACCATACTCGAATGAATCCAGGTAATAGGTCATTTATATTTGCAGTTAGTGAAAATATTCATTTTAATTTAGTTATTATTATTTATATATATATATTGTGTAGATTAAAGGAAATACAAATTTTATATTATATAGTATCCATAATATTCTTACCCATTCCAGATAATTGTTTTAGCTCGCCTAATTGCTTCATCAAATTGTTTTATAGACACGGGTCCAATATCTAATCCCTAAAAATAATGATTAATTTTAAGAACATTAAAATATTTAAAAAAAAAAAATTAAACCACACAATGATGAATATAAAAAAAACTGAATTGCTTTTATTGCCTTATAGCTTATGGCAATGGCAGGGTTATAGAGTCAAGAGCCAAAAATTCTTGGCGATTCCTAGTTCCACCTGACACAATTTTCTGAGTAACTAAAAGTTATATTTTATATTTAATAATAAAAATTTCATAGGGTTTGACATAAATTTGACAATAGACATATACGTATTAATTAAACTACACTAACTATATATACAATCATTTCAAATCAAACAAAAATAAAATAAAAATATATTTACAATTTAAACAAGTCCAACAAATTATCCACAATTCAACACAACATTTCAATTACTTATAGCTAAAAAAATGTTTTCATCAAATTAATAGCTTTTGATTTATAAAACTGAATCATAAAGATTTAGTTCTTAATTTTCTTTTCAAATATAATTTTATGACATGTACCATATTCCTATATATATAAAGCTGAACTAATTCCAATTGCATTTATCAAAAGAAAATTTTCTACAGCAATAATAAATTTTATGTATTATTTCTAATATACACTTACTATATTTCCTTTTTTTTGTTGAGAGTAATGACAGAAAAAAAGAAATTAAAGAAACCTTTAGGATTCAAATTTAAAAATCTGTAACAATTTGATGAAATATCTTTAATTTTACAGATGGTTGGAATGTTGCTTTGAATTGTGGAAAATATATTATACTTGCTTAAGTAAGTACATAGATTTTCATTTTATTTTATTTGGCTTGAAAAGATTTTGTATAAGGCAATGAATTTAAAGATAAATGGTTGATATAGTTTAATTAATATTATTATATATAAATACAGAATAACAAAAGTAGATTTTTTTTATTTAAAATTAATTGTTTTAAATATTTTATAGAAGCAATGGTTACATTAATCATGCAATTATAGTGAATATTTGCTTTCAAAATAGATCCATTAATTTCAATGTATAATATTACATATTCTCACTTTCTTTTCAAATCTTGTTTATTGTATGAATCAAATTTCTCTACATCCATATATCATTCTCATATCCTATTGTTGTTTTCACGGTCTATTTCCAATTCTTTATAAAGTTACTTCCATACATTTAGATAAAATATAGTGAAGTAATTGTATAAAAGAAGTGAAATTAGACCTTGAAAATAATCCAATCTGGATGAAACATAAGTGAAATTCTAAAATGACATATGTGGATATATATTGTACCACGCCAATAGGACGATGATCCCTAGAAACCATGACAAGTCCTTATTTGATCTAGGTACAATTTGATACTCTTAATTATTTTTAAATTGTTTGATTAATATTAGCAATTATGAGACCCACTTATCCTATTAACAAGATCACATACCCTTTAACATTAAACAAATACAGAAGTATTTGCTCAATGGCATAAGAATATTAAGACATTCCTCCTTAATAAATATCCAAATGTTCCCATGACTAACAATAATATTTAAATAAATATAATAAAACATTTATAATTATTAACCTTAAATTAAATTAATTAATAAGATAAAACTACCATTCTATTGTATACTTATGTTTTACTATTATTACTTTTATAAGATTATAATTAATAATAACTGTAATAATAATATTATACTAAGGAAATCTCAGGATTATCATTGATTTTTAATTAGCGATTTATTCCACCTATAAGATATCAAGCAGGATTTTACTTAATTCTATAGGTAGTGTCTTAATTAAAAAGAAGACCCATAACCTTAATCTATAATTAAAATTATACTACTATTTTATGCTTATGTTTTCTAATATTTAATAATAACTAACTATTGTTATCTAACTTGGAATCATAACTTATAACTCCAAATAATAATTAATTTATACTCTGATTTCCTATGAATAAACATACTTTAATAAATTTGCAATATATTTTATCAATGACTTATGTGATCAATGCAATTTGCATTAATTTAAGAACCCATTTAAGAAATGTTTCCCAAATAATTGTTATACAATCTCTTGTACTGAATTAACATCTCATTCAAATCTCAAACTGTATGATTTTGTTAATAAGTATATTACAATTAAGACTCTTTGAAGATGGTGTAGTGATGATAAAAGAAATGTAACTTTAAATAATATTTAATTTAACTTTTAAACATTAATTTTAATAATACTATTTACAAGATCTTTCAATAATTATTTTAAGCTACTAAGTAACTTAATAAATAACAATATTAATAACATTATATAACAATATAATACAGTAACATATATAAACATTTGAACATTTCTATTCCCTTAATTACAATTAGATATTTAAAATTAAAAAACTTCCTTCTCATACAATATGGTATTGTTGCTATACTTAACTTTATTTCTTATATAACAAAATCATGTGTATTTATTAAATAATTATTCCCTTTTTTTATGGATTTAATTTACACTCATTACCCCTTATAGATTATGCTGCAAAATATAAGAAGAATTAAAATATGGATTATTGTTTTATTTCTTAACTTAAATAATCTCATTGTAATATTATGAAATATTACATATTTATCTGTGTTTATATTTTATGATATGCACCATTTGATCTCTCTTTCTACCTTGCACTAAGAAGATATTAATACAATACTTATGAAATCATTAATCTGTTTGCTGAGATCACATTCAATTTTTCTATGACCTTATTATTAAACTCTATAACAAAATACAAAAGTTGAAACTTTTATACTATACATTCTCAAATATGACAACTTATCTCCTCTTGAACTAGTTCCAATTTACAATACTATCCTAAAGGTTGATAGATCACTCTTTGGTTCATCCTAAAATAAGAAATTCTTATCTTCATTTTATCTAAACAACTCAGATATTAACTTCCTATTTTCAAGCTATACCTGTTTCATACATTTCTTATAAATAATAGCCTACAAAGAATAACAAAATAGAATTAGTTATGACTCTATTACAACCACAATAAATTATTAATAGTTAAACGTAAGATCAAAATTTTAAATATCATTATTTTCAATATTATATTCGAACACAGACATATCTCATCTTTTTATAATACACATATGTAACTACTTTTATGTGTATCCATTTATTCTAATTATCTAACAATATTTAATAAAATCAAAACTTTAAACAATTAAGTTTATACATAAACAAATCAAATTAATTATTAATTTCTTTATCTACTGACTTATCCATCCATATTGATAACGATTATTTTAAAGTATAAAATTAAACTATATACAAATATTATGTTACAAGTTTTTTTTTTTTAAAAAAAATACAAGTTTATCTTCAAAAAACTTAAATTTCTAATGGTGCTTCCAAACTCCATTAAGAAATGTGTCTTACGAAATAATCTAGTATTGAAGGATAGTTTGACAAAGCAAGATATAAGTTTCTACTCCAATTGTTCCAAACACTTCAGACAAGTTATGCATCAACATTCCTCTCACTTCTGCTCCTTTTGTTCTCTTAAGAAAATCATAAACTTGTACAATTCCAATGTAAACAGATTATTGACAATTTCTCGGGGGGGGGGGGTATGACAATCAAAGATTATCTTGAATTTGCATACTGTATTTTATCTAGATATTTCTGGCATTTATTATGATATCCACATTCACTGATCCACTAATATGCTTCAGTCTTCTCATTATTTCTTATGTATGATCTTCAATATACATTTTACATTCTCAAATAAGCTAATGTTTATTCCCTTAATTTATTCAACTCTTTCTCCACCCATATATATTTATTCTTTATTAGTAGTCTTCAGTAATTATTTAATTTTTTACACTTATTTTTTCATTTACAGTTTTAACAAATAATTCCTTCATTTTCTGAGCAGCCCGCTATGATTTATTACAAGTATAAATATAATCTTCATTTAAAATTTTCCTTTTGCATTTGCCTTATATTACATCCATACATCCTGCTAACTTTTAATTCTTCATTTACCATATATATAACTCATCATAAAGTTTTATTGTGCATGAAAGTTATACTAAAACTAATAATGATCTGTTTATATTTTTTATACCATTGAAATTTTCATTCAAAAGCACTTTTATATGTTCTCTTTTAATACTAGGTAAACTTTTCCATATGCAAATATTTCCATTAATATCCATTACTAATTTAATTTGAATTATCCTTAAAAATTTATGCTTAATTCTGTCAGGAATACTTTTTTTATTTATTTATCCATCGATTCCAACTTAATCTTATCCAACTACTATGATAGCCATGCATAAAACAGGCAAAACTCTCCATACAGTAGTGCCACTCAGTGCTAACCAGAGTAATCAATGGATGCCAGAAGACTTGTTCATAAAATCCCTATCTAGTGCCTACTCATCCAATATCCCCAGACTAGTTTCTGGCTTGTGGCCTTAGTCAGTGAGGAGCTTTGGATCTGAGAGCACTGCACCTAGATCTTAGGATCTAATGCAACCCTCCAGCAGCCACCTTTTTAACTACAAAACTATGAGAATAAAATTGAAAACACAATAATATTTTCAATCTATCTCTGCTTAACTACAAAACTATGAGCTTAGATTGAAAATATTATTGTGTTTTCAATTTTATTCTCATAATTTTGTAGTTAAGCAGAGATAAAAGGTGGCTGCTGGAGGGTTGCATTAGATCCTAAGATCTAGGTGCAGTGCTCTCAGATCCAAAGCTCCTCACTGATGAAGGCCACAAGCCAGAAACTAGTTTGGGGATATTGGATGAGTAGGCACTAGATAGGGATTTTATGCACAAGCCTTCTGGCATCCATTGATTACTCTGGTTGGCACTGAGTGGCACTACTGTTTGGAGAGTTTTGCCTGTTTTAATAACAGTAATGTGCTAGCATAAGAAATAGTGATCATGTGATGTTTAGTGGTTTATAGCCATGCATAAATATTTCATCTTGCATATTAATTAAATTATATATTAAACTAATACGGTGTTTTCCTTGAGTTCATTTATTACTTTACAACACTTTGGTGTAAATTTACCATTTTTTCCTTTCATTCTTCTACTATTTCTTTCTAATATAATGACTCCAAGATATTTCCAAAAACTATTAAATTGTTGAGTTCACCAGTAGACTTAACCTTCTTTTACTCTTGCATTTTAACAAAAACTTTACAATATATATATATAGTTTTAAATTCTTAAGATCATAATCAATTATTTTTTTAAAAAAATAATAACAAATCAAGTTACTTTTTCTCCTGATCTGTAATTTTTTTTTTCTATCTTAATTTTCCTTCTGATTCCCCCCCCCCCCTTAAAAAAACCATCTGCTGGCTGTTAATTTATTCCAAATTGCACTTTCCCATTGGTTAATTCTCCCTTCTCTGATTTTGAATATTTAATGAGTTGCTTGTAGTTTATCTATTTTTAAAAATAAATATTATCTCTTTAAAATATTTACTAGTAATAAAAAAAAAACAATACCTTTCATGAACTTAATAAAACTACAATTTAAATCATTTTAATTTTATTTTTATACAGACTAAATCCGAGATTAATTTTATAACCCTTTTATCATAACATTGATAAAATAAATATTAATTATTTTTTTAAAAAGTAAATTAAGATTTCACCAGAAATAGTCATTGCTTTATATTAATGTGCAAAGACATGATTACCTATCTATATAACACATTTTTATTTATAGGATTATATTTGAATTTCCCTACAATTTTAAATATTATCAAATGATTACTTATTATCAAATATTATTAATTTATATTTTATCTTTTAGATACTTTTTACAATAAATATTTTAACCAGGATTTATAGCAATTATACTATTTTAAATTAACTAATCTCAGGTTCAAGCCCTAATACAATTAAATGACCATTATTTTTCTTAGTTTAATAAACAAATATTTTTGACTTTATAAAATTTAGAATTGTAGTAATTAATTTATCGAGCGCAAAGAAAGTATATGTAAATACTGTTAACCAGGTTTTAACCTGAATTCTATGCGCCTTAAAATTCATAATAGTCAAGCATATTTTGCCAATGTATTTTATGATGGGGGTGTACCAATAAAAAGAGCACAATATATATAAATAGATGTAGAAAAATTTGATTTATATAAAATGAATATGTGGAATATATTTTTTATATATTAAACATGCAAATATTCAATTTTTTCATAAATTCTGTTAGTCAATTTCCAACACTGATGGAGATTAGCTAACATGAACAAATCCATATTACTTAATGATTTTCTAAAAAAAATCCATGATTAACTATTTCATGGTATCAGTGTTGTGAGGTACCACTGCTAAAATAAAAAATGCTTATAAAGATAAGAATTGGGAACCTCAAGGGCTTTTCAAAAGGATCAAGATGATCAAATCATTTGCACCTCTAAAATAAAAAAGTATATAGAGGTAAAATGTGGGAATCTTAGGGGCTATTCAAGAAGACCAAAATGAAACTAATTTTGAGAAATTCTTCAAACAAAAGTTCCATATATGTATTTCACAAGAATAAAAATAAGTTCTTTTTTTTTTTAAATTAAAAAATTAATGTAAAAAAAAATACATATAATTTTAGGTTATTCTATGTATAAGCCCTCATATTCAAAATGTCTCTTAAGCTTTCTATTGTACACAAAATTGAATAAGTTTATTTCAATTATATAATTTGATCAGCTAGTTCTCAAGTTTGCCAGTATCAAAACTAAATTAAAATGCTTAAGATAGTTGATCAATAAAATCACACAAATTCACATGAGGTAATCAAACAATAATTGCATAATTTAATGGGAGTAAAGTTTTGATGGATAAACTATAATTTTCAAATCATCCAATAGGCAAAAATTCAAAAGTTTAAAACTGGGGTTTATTTTCTATAAATCTAGTATTTTTGAATTTTTTACATCTGTTTGTCATATTTTTCAGCAAACTTTCACTGATTTTCTAAGAAGTACAATTATCTTCATGTACTCTTTTCTTGTTTAACAAAATGGTATTGTTAAATATATAAATATATCCTATGAATCAAAAATCAACATTATCCATTGAAGTGCCAATGGGCAATTAAGGGTTAAAGAGTTATCTTTATAGAACATTGCTAGTCTAAAAAAAATTATACTGAATTTTAAAATATATAAAAATGAATAAGAAAGTACGCATGTTTATATCATGCGTTCATAAATGAAAAAAAAAAAAATGAATAGAAAGAATAGAAATAGATCATGGATATCTTTGTTAAATATGGGAATAGAAGAATAAGAAATTATATAAAAAAATAACCATTATATATTATCAATTAGAAACATAGTAAAGTTAAAAGTAACAGGTAGGTTGACCTATACCTTTGACATTGTTATCAGTATATGTAAAAAACACGATGAAAGTAACAAAATAAATTAGAGAATTGTAATAGAATAACAAATTTTTAATAATAATAATGGAACAATTTACTACTCAGTAGTTCATGAAAAGTTTACACACTGCAAATGCCAAACTGGAGTTGCTATCCATGGACCTTGAGCTTTAAAGTCTACATCCAGCATTGCATTAAAGTAAGTCGAGCAAGCTTTTAATAAAGAAAGAATATTTGAAGTTATATACGGTTTGTTAAACAGTGCTTATTCAATGCTAACTTATCCAATGATTACTCAAATTTAGAATAGATGGCAGAAATGCAAATTTGCTCCTCTAAGCTTTAAAGTTATGTGGTGTTTTTTAGATTTATATTTGTAATGATAATATTATATGTTTATGTGCTATAGACATGTATTTTTAAGAGATTAAGTTTAACCTCAAATCTCACTTTTCAAGCCCTAGATTTAAAAAGAATCATAACAGATATTTAAAAAAATTCAAAAGAAGAGTATGTTGATAAAAAAAAAAACAATTAAATAATGTGACTGGTTGCATATGCTTTAACAATGCAATTGATAATTATTGTATATTAAAGCATATCTATGTAAAAAAAAGATTTCATATATGATAAAAGATTTTAAGTGTGTCTGCACAAATTTACCATGCATCCTGAAGGAATTCCTCCTGAGAGAGTTGCAGTACCAACTTGTGCATTTTCTGCAAATTTGTCACCAGTAACAAAATCAACTGGAAGATGGATTTTAACATTATTCTTCTCAGCCTTTGCCATCAATTTTTTTACAATATTTGAACCTTCATCATCAAACAATGAGTTTCCAATCTACCAAAATATAAAGATTAATATATTTATAATAGTAAAATAGTGCTAAAGCAAATATAATCTTAATCTTTATAAAAGTTATGGATTGATATAAAATTCACTATCTAGAAAGAAAAACTAATCTTATTTAAAGCCTACATAATATACTATTATTATTATTTTTTTTCCCTATGTCATAGCATCGGCCGGGATGGAACCCACAACTATCTGCAACCAACTACTTGCTTGCAAGGCAGTTGCGATGACATCTCGGCTAACAATGCTTGACTTTAAAAACAAAAACAAACAAAAAAAACAGCTATTTGAAATAAAAAGATAAACCATTAGATAAAAGTGTAACCCTTGTTCCCCGCTTATGATAAAACCTGCTTTACAATAAATATCACATATTTCTTTTGCAATCGGTATCATCATCATTATCAATCCACTGCAGGATGAAGGTCTCTCCAAATACAATCCATTTTTTTCGATCTTTAGCGTCTCTTCTCCACATCACCCCTGCAAATTTTCTTATTTCATCCATCCATCTCACATGTGGTCTCTTTCTGGGTCTTTTACAATATCTTGCAATCCAGTTTAAGATTTCAATTGTCCATCTATTATCATCTCTTCTAGCAATATGTCCAGTCCAACTCCAGTCTTTTAATTTTTTCAATGAGGTCAGTAACACCTGTTTGTTCTCTTACCCATATATAGCGTTTCGATCTCTTCTTGCTACTCCCAATATGCATCTCTCCATACTTCTTTAAATGGTCTGAAGTCTCTGTATTGCTCTTCTATTAAGTGTCCAAGTCTCAGACCCATAAGTAAGAACTAGTAAAACACATTTATTAAAAAACTTCCTTTTCAAATACATAGGCATATTTCCTTTTAGTATCAAGTTATTTCTACCAAAAGCACTCCAACCAAGTTTAATTCTATGATTAATTTCATCCATTATGTTTCCATCTGTATTAATAATCTGACCAAAGTATTTGTAACTGTTAACTTCTTCTAACTCATCATAATCAACCTTTATTTTAATATTTTGAGAAAATCCATTAAACATTACTTTCGTCTTAAATTTTTAACATTTATCTTTAGTACTACTTTTCTACTTTCATCTGATAACTCCTGCAACACTTCCTGCAGCTCTAGAGCATTATTTGCAAAAACAACTACATCATCTGCAAAATATAAATGACTTAAATAATCTCCATTTACTTTCACTCCTTTAGCTTCCCATTTTAATCCACAAAATACTTCTTGCAGCACTGCTATAAAAAGTTTTGGAGATATGGAATCACCCTGTCTTACACCCATCTCAATGTTGACTTTCCCAGTATCATTATATAATCTAATTATTGCTGTTGCATTTTTATAAATATTCTTTAAAATATGACAATGTCCTGGATCTATATCTTGATGATCCAATGCTTTAATCACTGAAGAAATGTTTATAGAATCAAATGTCTTTTTATAATCTACAAAAGCAAAGCATAATGGCAACTCATATTCATGTGTCATTTCTATAACTTCTCTCAATACCTGGATATGATCTACTGTACTAAAACCTCTTTTAAATCCAGCTTGTTCTCTTGGTTGGTGGAATCAATGTTCTCTGTAGACGAGTTGTAATTATCTTGGTAAAAATTTTGTATAAAACTGATAAAAGGCTGATAGGTCTGTAATTTCTAATATTTTCTTTATCACCTTTTTTAAATATTAATATTAATACTGCATTCTTCAAATCATCTGGTACACTTTTATCAATTAGATATTTGGTATATAACTTTGCTAAAAAATTTTCTATTTCTTTACCTGCTTCTTTTAATATATCAATTATAATTCCATCATTACCTGGAGCCTTTTCTTTCTTCATACATTTAATTGCATGTCTCACTTCTTCATTTAAAATTATGGGCAATTCAAAAGATGTAATAGATATAGGAGGTATTTGTTCTTTATTACTATATAATTCTTGATAAAAGTCTTCTACCCGTTTCATGATGTCATCTCTCTTTTTAGTAATAATTCCATCTTTTTTTCTTATTGTAGATATAAATTTCCTACCAATACCAAAATGTTGTTTTACACTCTTGAGACTTTTATTCTCTTTTACAGCTTTTCTTGCTAGTTCACAGTTATACTTTCTTATATCATTTTCAACACTTTTCCGCACCATTTTATAAAATTTGAGACATTTAATCCTTTTTAATGCATCATTTTTGTATATCTTCATATTCCTTCTTTTCTTCATAAATTCTCTAATCTCAGTAGAAATTTTATTGGTCAATTGCTGCTTTTTTCTAGCAGCTATCTTTTTGCAGTTTTTAGAAGTGTATCAGTTATTTTCATATTAATTTCATTTAAATCTGAATCATGTTCAAAATCTACTAATGCTTGAAATCGATTTGTAAGTTCTAATTTAAATTCATTAGAATATTTCTGAAGATGGATATATTGATATTTATTTGACCAATCCAGATTAATGGGTTTTTATTCTCCAGACAATAATAATTAAACACTCATTTACCTAGCCTGCAATTGATCTAAAACATTCATCTTCCAAGCTCAAATCCATAACAATAGGCAATGCAAGCATATGATAAGAAAATATTTGAGACCAAACTTATAAAATCAATACTTCCATGAATTAATAGATACATCAAAGTCTTGTAAAAAATGTTAAATAATAGTTTTAAAATAAAAAATAATCAGCATTTATTATAACAGGAAGTTTACTGTAATTACTTTATAAAGGTAATATGGATTTTAAATAAATATTTCAGGATAAAGATTTTTCCAGAATTACTCTTTAGAAAAACAGTGAAGCCAAAGACATTTTTTCTTTTGTTTTATCCTCTAGCTAAAAAAACTCAGATATTCAACTAATAATTAAATGGCTAGTTAGTTTGTCTATGAACTAACTATCTACAAAAAAAAAACAACAACAAAACAAACCTCATTCCTGTTTGAAAAAAAAAAAATTCACCCAGATTCAAATTTCAGATTTTGGACATGGCAGATAGATGTGCTAATCCCTAACCCCAATCTTCTAGTAAGATGCTACCATAGATATTCTTACATTATTTTAAAAAATGAATGTAAGTAATTCCAAATTTTAATTATAAATAGGATTTAGGAAAATATTAGAATATATAAATTCACTTAATCTAATAAAGTAAATATATACAAATTATAAATATTATGAATGGAAGCATTTAATTGCCATCTATTAGCTCAATATTTAATTAAAATATAAGTTATATAACAGCAAAATTCTGAACTGTGAAATGTAACATTACAAGGCTCACAGGACCATTTTCAGAGGAACTTCCTTTAGCAGATATGCACAGCCCCAACATCATTAATCACAAATCAGAATAGTCTTGAATTTTATTTATACTAAGCAAATTTTAGTAGTTTTATTTCTAAATATGGAAGCTAAACACACAAATATTAAATGTGATGCTTTCATATTTAACAAGCACACATATATTTTCAATAGTTAGAAATTTGTAAATCTATGAAAAAGATAATATACTTATTTTATGAACTTTATAAAAATTAACATATTGCTTTTTATATAAGTAATAACTACATAATCAAATTTGGATATTATATACAACATATATCTTAAATAAATAAAAAGATAGTAACGGGTATAAATAATTTTTATTAGTCAGATTATCCAGTTAATATTCTGTAGTGTAATTTTCACTACACCACTCTCAAGCAAGATAGGAACTAGTTTCTATCAACTTTTAATACCCTGTTGGAGGGATGTAATCACAAACATATGACAAAAGAGGTGAAAAAGATACATCTTTTTCATATATCTTTGGTCATATGTTTACGATTACCTGGATTTCAAATGTCTTTGATCATGTTTATGATTGCATCCCTCCACAAGGTATTAAAAATGGACCGAAACCAGTCCCTACCTTACTTGAGTATGGTGTAGTAAAAATTATACTACAGAAATATTATTCATTAAGATAATGAAAGTTGCTTACATATACTCATTCCTAATATTATAAGACATAGCTCTGTTATACATTAATTACATAATTGGCTACACTAATAATATATACAACATAAAATTTTATTGCAGTAATATTCAATTCATAACAAGCCAGTGTATTATATTAAAAACTACTAGTACAAAAAATAAAATTTGTAGGAAGCAGAATAAGAGGGGAGGTGGGGGGGGGATAAATGGATATTATAGAATAGTCAGAGACTGACATTATTATTCATAACTCTTAGAATAGTAAAAGGTGATACATGCTGGTTTTCAACTCTTCAAGAATATTTAGCAATCTTATGAGAACATGATATGTTCTTGAATAATTTTTAAGGGCATCACATTTTCATAATATAATCAAGACCGTGTGTAAAAATAAGTTTTATTGTTAATATGGCTGAAATAACCAAGACACATAAAAATTAAAAAAAAAACCACACAAATTAATCAGTGCTAGTAAACATTTAAAAGGCTCTTCAAAGAATATTTGTCAACACATCTGCCAGCCATATCATGATCTGAGATTTTAAATCTTAATTAACTGTCTAGTGTTAATCAGTAATCAGTTATCTTTGCATTATTAATTGGAAAATAAAGATTTTAGATTGATCAAAGTCAGTTATATGGATGTTGATGTGCTGACTGTAAATACAAAAAAGAGAATATGATGTGTCTTCACTAGTGATGAGGAAAGTGACCATCTCCTAAAGGTAGTGACCCAACAGAAGACTTATTCAAAGTAATTATTTTTCAAACTTGACATTCTAATATTAAAGCTCTTTTATAACTTTGAATGGCCCTGAGTTTTTTTTGCACTACATTAAAAAATAATAAAATTTGTACATCATTAAAGTACATTTTAAATGCTTAATGACATATGAATGTTCGATTAGTTAACTATTTGATTATTTTTTTATGCAATTTAGGGTAATGGCTAAAGGGCCCTAAATTCAATTCAGTCATTTTCCAGTGAATAAACTTTTTATTTATTTCCAAATTTGTTTAAATACAAGTATATTATCTATACTGAACGTAATGCAAATAGAAGGGATTTGAATTCAATCTTTCAAGCTCCCTACAGTTACCCACTCCATCTTATACAACTGATATACATGACCACATACATGTGAAAAAGATAAATAATCTCCAATACATGTATTTTGTGCTGAACCAGCACTCATCAGTTGGTCCAGATCATCATCTCCCACACATATCTTTAATCAGTGCTCAATTTATACTAAGATAGCAAATTTTCAAACTTTAATGGGCAGACTTCAATTTTCCCATTAAAGTTTGAAGATTTGCTATATTAATATAAACCGAGCACTAATTAAATATATGTATGGCAGATGATGATATGGGCAACAGATGAGTGCTGGTTCAGCACAAAATATGTATATTGGAGATCATTTATCTTTTTCACATGTATGTGGTCAGGTGTAGCAGTTGTATAAGATGGAGTGGATAGCTGTAAGGAGTTCGAAAATCTGAGATCAAATCTCTTCTAATTCCAAATTTGTTGCAAATGATATTAAATTATGCATATAACTGAATTATTTGTCTACTTAAATTTGTATAACATTGGAGCAATAGAAATGATAGAGCTGAGCTTTGAGTCAGAAACCTTTAGCTTTAAATTCCATTATTAACTAGGTCATGTAACATTAAACTATTGAAGTAACAGCATTGAGATTCCATCAAGGAATTGTTAGCTTGAGTCCATCATTCTACTAAAGCTTGAAGTGAGCAAAGCAAATGGTTTATCAGTCATTGACTTTCAAGCATGTGAAAGCATTGATCCAGGGATCTTTATTGCTTGAGTTCCAGCCTACTACTGCATTAAACTTTGCAGAGCAAAATAATCAAATAATTAACTGCTCAGAAAGCCATGCAACATTCAAACAAAGCAAGTGACAAGTTGGTCTTGAATTTAAAAACATTTGACTCCCATTCCTATTACTCTGCTATTATAATAAACTATATATTACATAAAAGATTTATATCACATAAATGTTAGTTTTATAAATAAATAGGAACAATTCTCATTTCTTCCTTTGATTTTGTATATCAAAATTAGTTCTTAACATTTTTCTGGATTTTGCAAATCAGTTTCATATTGTGGAAATGCTAGTAAAGTTCAACATCTCAATAGTTTTTTTTCTCTTTTTCATCACCCAGAATTTATTTGAAGAGCTGAAATATTCCAGGAATTATTAAGATCGCCATGAAAGCTTTCTACTGTATTCTAATAAGCTTTTTAAAAAGATTATTTATATGTTTATTAATAAGGGATCTATCTAGACAAAAAAAAAAAGAAGATACCTCCATGTTATTAAGAACTTTGAGAAAAGTAAATGCCATGCCACCTCCAACGATCATTTCATTAACTTTATCAAGAAGATTCTCGATCAGCTGAATTTTATCCTTAACCTTGGCACTATATAAAAATAAATAAAAAGTTCTCTATAATAAAATATTGCACACACACACACGCACGCACACACACATATATATTTTCTGTTAAAAAATAATTAGAAATGACTGGATCTAATAGGACTAAATGATAACATTTGATTATCATTATTTGGTACCCATCATAAAATAATTTACCTAGTATATCAATATTTAGAACTAGATATAAGCTTCAATGACTTCTATTTTCCAACTCTAGAAATCACACTATAAGCAAAGGTAAAATCAATACACATTAAATGGCAGTGGAATTGAAGTCATATGGCTTATTTCTAGCTAAATGGCTTTCTTTGATAAGAATTTTTAATATTAATTACTAAACCAAAATCTTTATGCGTTGAATTCAAACATTAAATACATTCTGCAGATAGCCTTTTGAAATGACAAAGATTGTATAATCATCAGCCTATTTTAAATCAGAAAGATAGAAGATATTGTTTTTGTTTTTAAATGATTCAAATTAAAATTCCACCATTAAACTTGTATTACATCTTGATTCCTGATGCATGAAATCATCTATAAAAAGATGCAATCACTATTATCACAAAAATTGAAAACATAGTTGCCACTAATATACATTTTTGATTGACACCAATTTTCATTTCAAATATCTCAGATTTTCCAACGATTAACTAATTTTAAACAGTATCATGGAAACAAACACCATAACAAATTCAATAAAAGAAATATATAAATCATTTCTCTGTTTTCGACACCTTTCTTGCATTTGTCTGGTAACAAAAAGGACAACTACAGTGATTCACCTTTACTTTTATAAATTGGAACAATAAAGACATCCTTAAAATCAGGTAGCACAACTTTGTGAGTTCATATATTCCCAAAAAATTCCAAAAGTTTTGAAGCAAACATATCACTAACATATTTTAAAACTTCTCCAAATATATCATTAACACCTGCAGCCTTCCAGTTTTTAAAAATTTGTTTTAAATTCATTGAGCTGAACAACTTTGGCCCAATATGAATGAGTAAATAAAATTGAGTTGTTTTCTCAATTCTTGTATCATTATTCAAAAAATAATCAAAACATTTCTTATAACTGTTCAAAATATGATCATCATATAAATACTACTGATGGAATACAGCCAAATCTAAATGAATTAATAATATTAAGCTGTTATCTTAATTCATATAGCATTATGAATAAAATGAAATACTTCTTCCAACTGTTAAAAATATCATTACATAAAGTGACATCAATGAATTTAATAGGATTATGATACTATTTTTCACATCCATGGGTTTCTTTCAATGTATCAAAAAAAAAAGTAAAATGAACATGATCAAAAAAATATCTGAATATCCTTTGCAGCTTTAATCCATCAATGATTTTAAAACATCTTAGTTATCAAATTTCTTCTTTTAAATAAAATTCCACGTTCAATTTATTTTTCTAATCAATCATGGATCCTTTTTAATAATGCAAGAATAAACCTACTTATACCATAACACACAGTTTAATACCTGTTGAAATTGGAATAAGATTCTAAACTAATTATGATTTTAACTTGGGGCATATTAGTTTATGTAAAATATTCAACAATTCTGCAATTATCATTGTTTTGAATGGGTGATCCAAATTCCTTGTATAAGGCTAACAATTATATTAACTGTTAGTATTAGATGCACTTGGAATCCTTTTAAAGAGACTTTGGCATGCTGCACTGCTCCACACTATCCAAATAATTTTACAAAAATAAAATAAAATATATGGATATATGATATTAATACGTGTTCTTCAGAATTCACGCTTTCGTAAATGGTAAAATGTTTTAA
This sequence comes from Epiperipatus broadwayi, assembly GCA_028023455.1. Classification (NCBI taxonomy): domain Eukaryota; kingdom Metazoa; phylum Onychophora; class Udeonychophora; order Euonychophora; family Peripatidae; genus Epiperipatus; species Epiperipatus broadwayi. The sequence continues at coordinate 2,042,114 of JAQFVV010012545.1, forward strand.
ATCTTTATTTATTTCACTCTCAATTTCTATTGGTTGAACAATGATGCTTTCTTCTCTAATAAATTTTTATAAACAGCATTTAATTCAATTAATTTACATCTTTTACCTGCACTATTGACATGAATAAATTAAATATTATCTATATAAATAGATTAAAAAAGAAAACTTTTTAAGCTCTTCTGCTAACAGAATTGGCGAATAAATATGAAAGATTTAATGCACTACATATATTCTTACAAATGAAGAAAGCATAAGTTCTAAAAAAAGGGTGTGATCACATGAAAATATGAGTTATATTTTTTATTATTTTGTTTTCATAGGACTATTATCATGTTCTTAGATTGGAAAGTTTCTAGTCAGCATCAAAATATACAAAAAGAGAATTACATCACATCAATGTCTCCTTCAAAAGGATTTAACTGAAATATACTACTAGTCAAAATAACTCATTCACATTCATAAAAGTTTCCCATTTAAAAATTGGGAAATCTATAAAATAAAACAAAAACCTGAAAGATATAAAAACATAATCTCAATAACAAACTAAAATTAACATTTTAACATTGGTAAAATCACATATAACTTTTATGCGATTACAATGTTAAAAGTTTTTGTTTGGAAAAGACCAGTATAAATTAATATCATAGCAAACATGCATATGCATTGTAGTTAAAAGTTTTAAGGATTAAAAAATGAATTTAAATCAGAGTTTGGGAATACCATGAAGAACATCTTGATGATGAGAATTTTTCATGTTAAGAATAAAATGGATTAGCACTTGCAATTCGTTAAAAAGATTCTAACTACAGATAGAGAAAACTTTTCCATGGAAAAATAGTCTGATCATGTTTCAGTGAAATCACATTCATTTTTCTCAGGCTTAATGCCAATTGCAATAATTTTTCTCAAGGACATATTAATTTTGAAGAGGGAGAATAAGACTTCATCGAAATATTGCCAGTCTACTTCTGTGCAAAACTTTTCCTTATATATGGATCATAGTTTTTTAAAAATATGCAATAACTTGATACTATTTGTTGTTTTCTATCATAAAAAACTCACACCATAAGAAATATAATCAGGAAACCTATAGAAAAAATAAAAACTTCAAAGTTGTGAAAACATTATCTCAATATGGATTTAATTAAGAAAGATTTACAAAACAACAGTAACGAACTAAAATTATACATTTGTTTTACATAGCTGCAGCATCAAAAATTTATCAACATATATCTGTTTATAAAGAACAGTATAATTTAATAATATTATAGCATATACTTAACATAACTTATCATACACACATGCATACATAAATACATATGCACACTTATACATAAAGTAAATGTGCAGCATCATTTAGTACATATGATTCTAATATTCACATGCATATTATTGGCCAACGAGAACAAGCTTTTAAAAAACATTTAATTAAATGTTTTGTCACAATTTTTATCCTGTATGGACTTAAAAAAAAGAAGATAATACACCCCCCCCCCCAACATTTAGTAGCTTTGAAATGAGAATATGAGAAAGATGTAAAGAATAGGATTGTAGATCTGATATACGATTTATGATACAAAAACATTAAAAATGGTATATAAAAAAAAGGGATCACTAAAGAAAATTAAAAAACAAACAAACAAGTGAATGATATAAATAATAATAAATGAATGGTTAATTTGCAAGAAATCACAAAACATTTGAGCAATAGAAGTATAAGATTAAACTATGATCCAGAAATCGGAGAATCTTGGGATCATCACTCTACCACGATTACACAACTGATCACATTCTCAAAGTTAGATATATTCAAAAAAGATTACCAGAAGGAGCTGCAATAAAAAAAAAAGATTTTAAAAGATGTTTAAAAAAAAAAATGGATAAAGAAAAGAGCTCAACAGACCCAAAACAATTTTAAGATATAAAAGTTGTCTCATGATGACAAATATAAACTACACATTATTCAGTTAAAGAAAAATGTAGTTTCAGATTTCAAATCCTTCTATTCCTAATTAAAGCTGTATTGAATTCAAATTAGGCATCACATCTTCTCAATCTTCCATCACTTTGTTTTAAATAACAATGATGATTGCTCAGAACACCACATTGTATTTGCTGATTTATTGAATACTTACAAATTTAATATGGAAATAAAAAAAACACAGAATTTAAACTCTCCATACAGTAGTGCCACTCGGTGCAAGCCAGAGTAATGGATGCAAGATCTGTGCATGCATATATATCCACAAACCTTCTTGCATCCATATATGACTCTGGCTTGCAAAGAATGGCACTACTGCATGGATAGTTTAGCCTCTGTGTAAACAGCATGTGTAAGCATAAAGAATGGTGATAAAAAAACCTTGTTATTTGATAACATTGTTTATCTTCTTATAACCTTTATTCCTGCAATTTTTAAACAGTAGAATTTTATTATTCATATATTACTCTAAAAATAAAACTACACATACTAAAGTAAAATTTATATGAAAAAATATTCTAATAAATTTAAATGAAAGATGTTTTTATTTTGGCAATGTAAAATGCATGGTAATTTTCTCAAAAAAAAAAAAAAAAGCATATTTTATGTTGGGGAAAATATGTTAATATAAAAGTGAAAATTATCAAGAATTAAGTAATTCATTAATATGTTTTATTATTTTAATAACCCAAAGGTCTGCAACCTAGGGCACGTGCACCAAGCATGGCACACAGAACAATTATCAATGGCACTCTGATTGAATTGAAATAATAAAAAATTATATTTTAATTACAGCTCATGTTTGCGCTATCACCTACATTTTGTATATGCGACTCACATGTAAATGAGAACCATAATTCAGTTTAATTTACTAATTATTTTGTACAATATATGTATATTCGACCTTTGCTGATTTCAATAAAGATAAAAGCTAAGTGGGATGGACATTTTTTTTTTCCTAGGGAGGATTAATTTTGCCTGGATTTTTTTTTTGACAGTCAATTGATCTTTGATACTTTTTTTAGGCAACTGCATGTTTAGAGAAATTATATATATTCAGGCAGAATATTATATTAATTAATTCATTTGGAAAACTTCTTTTCAAAATTACATAATAATATATTTTAAGTTTTAGCATATTTACTTGGAAAAAAAAAAAAATAGTTAATGATAGTCGGATTAATGCATGAATGAAGTCCACAAATATGCGAAACTTGTTAAAAATGATTGTTTTTTTTTTTTTTTTCATTTAAATGTCTATTGTGTAATCTAAACAAATTTCTCATAGAGAAAAATTCCAAATGTCTATAGTTTTAAAAAAAAAAAGAATATATAAAAAACTTCCAATTTCGAATTGATTTTTTATATCACAAAAATGGATTTCTTTGAAACATTTTTGAGAATACTAGAAAAGTACTTGTTTTATTTGGTTAGAGTTCATTAATCAGCTCTTAAAACTAAACCATTGAAAGCTAAATGTGCTTTGTCTATTCTAAATCACTGCACATGAATCAGCAATTTTGTAAACAAAATACATTTTTTAAAGCACCAACGAGATGAATTTTCTCAATGCCAAAGAAAAAATGAAGTAGTCTTTCGAATGCAATATAATTTAACAAAGCATACTTTTCACATATGATCCTATATATTTTAAAATATTGAATGACCAATAATATAAAATCTGCCATATAATACTCAATTGTCCAATCACTTTACTAATTTTACAATGCTTTATTTTCCACCCTTTTCTACAGTTTATACAGTTTCGATTGCCCCAGCAATCTTCTTCAGTATTGAGTATTATATGGTATACATTTGGCAATGCAATCGGAAAGAGTAGTTATTATACTTCTTGAAGAATATAAGATCTGGTTATAATGGGTTTCAAAAGTGCATAATATATACTTCTGAGGCCCAATATACCTGAACCAATTTTGATACTATATATAGTAAGATTGGCAAAATCATTTCACCATGCAGAATAACATTGTAATATAGGTTCAGCATTAGATCACTAAGAAAGGAAATAAAATTAAAAATACTGATATAATACTTACCCGCCTAAAATTGCTAAATAAGGTCTAACAGGTTTCTCCATTGCTTTCATAAAGAATTCAAGTTCTTTCTTCAACAAAAAGCCTGATGCTCGCTGACATAATTCAACTCCAACCATTGAACTTTAATAAGAAAGTACATTAATATAGAATAATATTAACATAATTATTACAATTTATATACTTTCTTCGATCCAAACAGTATAAGTAATTAAAATTTGTATTTTTAATAAAGCAAAATAATAAGAAGCAGATACTAAATGCTTGGGAAATGATTTATGTATGACTTGTTTATTTTTAACTTAGAAAAAAAAAGCATATATTATTACATAACAGATACTTTATTATAAGTTTTTTTTAATTTTTTTATAAATAAATAAACTAAATACCAAAACAATTAGTAGTATCTGATTATTTTACATAGTTTTCCCATTAAATATGCTATCTCTTTCAGGGAAGTTGCTTATTATGTTATATAAAATTAGGAACAGATTGAAAGCCTTGGAGATGTGGATAGGGAGAAGAATCGAAAAAATCAATTGGATGAATAAAATAACAAACGAAAAAGTTTTGAAAAGATTAAATGAAAAAAGATGATTGATTGAGGAAATCACTAAGACAAAGAGAAATTGGATTGGACATATATTAAGAAGGTATAGTTTAATGAAAGGTGTTTGGAGGGAATGATGAGTGGAAGCAAAAAGAAAGGATTGACATTGTTGGATGATATAAGAGATGGGAAGAGTTAAATTGAAAAGTTGGGAAATGAAGAGAATGGAATGGAAAAATGGATAAACTGAAGATGTGGCTAGTGTCTGGACCTATCCATGAGACAGAATACTATTGATGATATAAAACAAAACATTATATGACTTTTTCAGCTTATTTTTAATCCTCCTAATGCAATCTGTTCAAAGTATGCTAATAAAGGTACATGATGATTTGTTTGTTTACCATATAATTGATTCTACTGTTATCATATAACAGCATAAAAATGAGTTCATTAAAATATAAGGTTGATAGATTTAAGATCTATAAAGTTACACAAATAAGCTGCTTTGAATTCAAAACCTTAGGATATTTAAATCTCATATGGTTTATTGCTCAGGAATTCACATGAAGTTTGAACACTAAGAGTGATAGTCTCTACCATTTTACTATTGTACTAAACCATGCAGAACAATCTTAAGTCATTGGCTTAGATAGTTATAAAAGAAGCAAAAATAGCTGATAGATATGTGATGGCAAATAAATCAGTAACTAATGTCCAGTGATTACACTGGAATGAAGAAAATAGTGTAAATTACAATCTCTAATATCACATTGCAGTGGTGACTTCTTTATCGCTTGTCTAGTCTCATCCTATAAAAATAAAGCTGCTGACTACTATCATGTTTTTACATATTCCTTTACTTTGGCTCCAGCATCAAAGATCCTACGTATTAGGCAGCTTATTCATATTAAAACAAAAGGCATTAGTAGTTTCAAGTTAACATTTATAAACTGAAAAAAAAAAAGAATGAACTTGGAATTCATTCTTTTAAAATACTACTACAATCATAACATTATACACATTCATATTCGTAACTGACATATTCTAACCAGTTCTTCAATTATTTTTAAATTAATCAGCTATGATTTACTTATAGGAAAAACTGTAAGCCAATAAACATCACGTGATCACCATTTCTTATGCTTGCTTATAACTGTTATTAAAACAGGCAAAACTCTCCATATATTATTGCCACTCAGTGCAGGCCAGAGTAATCAATGAAATGCCAGAAGGCTTGTGCATAAGGTGCAGTGCTCTCAGATCCAAGGTTCCTCACTGACGAAAGCCACAAGCCAGAAACTAGTCTGGGGATATTGGATGAGTAGGCACTAGATGGCGATTTTATGCACAAATCTTCTGGTATTCATTGATTACCTAGCTTGCACTGAGTGGCAATACTGTATGGAGAATTTTGCCTGTTTTAAAAAAAATTTGTAATATTTATATTAAAATTTTACATCTTACAAGTCTGTACATTTGTTATATGTGTTTTACTATTTTTTTAAAAAATACAATGTAAAACACAAACGTAAATGTAAACATAATAAAGACCTTGTGAACTTATGATCCAAAAGTTTTTGAATTGTTTCCCAACAGCTCCATTTAAAGTACTATTTTTAAAAAACTTTTGACAGATTTATATTTTATACAATCCATATAAACTATAATTTTAACATTAACTTCTATTAAATAAAGATACAGCCCACTAAATAAATAGATAACCCTAGCTCTGAGTCAAATAATGATATCAATTTCTTAATTTCACATCTAATTGTGGCACAATTCTTTTTTTAGTATCTACAGTTGTAAGATATAAAGCAAATGTTCTCACATATATCTCTTTATAACACAATTATATAACTTTAGTTATGATTGTTTGTTTGCATATGACTATTTAGTCTGTAATGCAGTCATATTTTATATTATATATGGTTGAATTTTGCCTGGTACATTCATAAACTCCCTCCAGATACATAGTAAGAATAAAGCAATTGAAGTTTGGATGAGATGCTGCTCTCAAACAATTTATATAACAAAAGTGTTTTAAACCTGTCTACCTTATTCAGTTGGAAATGTTGGGCTGACAAGACATGACCCAACAAGTTCATGGTCTATGCATCTTTTACTTTCATTTGTATTCACGTGTGCATTATTGTGAATATAAATAACAGTATTTTAATCTTTATTCATCAAATTTTTATTATAAGTATTTTAAGAATACCATGGCTAGTGTAACAAGGATTTACTGAAGGCAGTGTCTACAAAGTTCCTCATAGAGTACTCAAGAACTCATAAATAGGGAAAAAGATGATCTTTTGCTTTGTTTGCTAAGTTGTTTTGCTTGGTAATTATATCTCTTTTAGCATGTGATTCGACACAAGTATGGCAATTTCAAAGTTTTCTTGGATTGGTTCATTTTTTGCTTGATTAAAAAGTAGTTTCCCTGTATATATATATATAAATAAAATGTCCATTAATTAAAAACTATTGTAATAATAATAAAATAATAAATATACTGGTAATTTACTATTATATACAGTCTTTCAATCTACAGAAATACTTTCAGTCAATTCCGTAACCCTTCTCAACTTCCATTAAATTCAAAACACATAACGGAAGCAAACATCAACTCAAATCCCACAAATCCTGAATTTTAATGTTAGCAGCTTGTCTATTAGTTATTTTGTAATGAAAAATTATAACATTATCAATGTGATAAATTAAAAAATATTGAAATATTTGTTAAGGAACTGCTAGAAATTGGTTATATGATAGAACAGATTAACAATACTTTACATCAATTTAAAAAGTTATAATAATTTAAAGGAGATGAAGACTGATAATAAAAAATGGATATCTATCCCATATATTTCAAATGTTCAAGTGAAATTTAAGGATATTTATTTATAAGGATGTGTTTAATATTTTATTTTGTATTACAAATAATGTTAATGAATAATTCTAAAAGTGTCATACCTGTCAAGCAAAAAACTAATGTTATGTATCAATTTTTTTGTGGATATATGTTAACCATAGATAGATGAATTGAGGTGCAGATTGAAAAAAGATTAAAGGAGCATGACTTGTTATAGACGCATGTGAAAAGTAAAAACAATAATGATTTAATTTTTTTGGATCATGAAAAGACATGTAAATATAAATTTAAGTTTGATCTTGAAAGTATTAAGATTCTTCATGAAAAGAGAAACCATAATAAAAGAAAAATTAAAGAGGCAATTTTAATATATAGAAATAAAATAAATATAATTAATAGACAAGCTGCAAACATTAAAATTCAGGATTCATGGGATTTGAGTTGATGACATTTGTTTCCATTAAGTTTTTTGAATTTAACGGCAGTTGAGGAGGGTTAAGGAATTAACTGAAAGTACTTCTGTGAATTGAAAGATTGTGTATATTGTACCGGTCAGAATTGTATGTTCGTCTAAAAAGAGCCAGTATCTAGGCAAAAGTACCTAGAGTTCAATCATACGCGAGATACATAAGTCAGGAATACTCATGAACTCCGCCCTATTGCCTATTTCCCAAATCTATAACATTACGAACAACATTTCTGACGATAACAAAAGAAATCTTTAACAATTCCTGTCCCAGAGCGTCAGCAGAGGAATAAGAGATCTAAAGGACTCAATAATGTAAGAAGCAAATAATGATAGATGTGCATGCATGGATGAACAAAATATATCCAAAGAGTAACTTATTAAATTATTAATTTATTTATAATGATAATAATAAATTGGTTAAACTTTTATGTAAACAAAACGTATAATATAAAAGAATGAAATGCATAACGAATCTATTCAAACACAATTAATATTCCCTGGGTTTCACATAATTAATATTTATTTGCGCATTCCAAATGGCCTATGTAGCATAAATTAAGAATTGATGGATACGCAGATATCAAGTACAAGTATTAAAACAATCAATGACTAATCAAAACAATGCGGCTTAATATGCTAATGAAAGATATCAAATTTACGAGGCTTGTATGCTGAATGCTATGATATATTTAATAACAACAAATGATCTGATGAATTTCAAATGAAAGTAAGTTGGTTTAATCGCAGTTTATCATAACGGCAAATTAATATTACAGTTTATATAGTCTTTACGATTTACATTAATGATTTAAGGAGCACATTTATTTTCGCATTTGGTTACATAATTAGATTTTGGTAGGATTTACTGGAAGTTATTTCTCAGCATACCTAAAGATTGTTTAATGAGAAGGCAGATAGATTAAATAAGCTTTAATACATGACATTTCTAACCTACAAAGTATAAGAAAACGAAAGCTGGGGATGGTTTAACTGATCATAGCATTACGACTTATAGACTAATAGAGGAAATGATAAAATATGAATACATGCAGTGCTGACCGAATGATAACGCAAGAACAGACGAGATGCTTCATCAACTTAAAACGAACGTAAAAGCTCATCTGCGCTTGTGACAGATGGCATCTGAAGAAGAGGTTGGTAGAGGTTTTATGGTTTTGGTTCTGCCGAATGTTAACCCATATAGAGCCTAACTACAACCTAGCACAACCCATGGAGTCGGGGCCTCCACACTTCGTTATAAAATGTGCCTTACGAAATAATCTGGTGAAGAAGGGTAGTTTGACCAAGCAAGATATAAGTTTATATACATTATCACCGATAAGCATCGTAGAAGATTTCAGGTCTGTAATGACGCTGATAGACTAAGGCCTTAATAAGTAATAAAATCTGGCGTAATGAAATGATGTAGTTTAAATCATTCTTAATGGCACGTAATTGGCCTTAAATATTAGTTAGAATATCAATTAGAAAAAGGAGAGTGGGTAACTCCCTTCATTAAATAAATATAAATACGCCTGAGAAGTAAAAAGACTTAATTAAAATCATCGTCAGATGGCGGGCTAATCAAATAATAGATTATTAACTAAAGGTAAGATCATAAAACTTTAATTTATTCAATATTAAATTTTTATCAAATCAATAGTGTTAAAATAATAGTAAATTGATATCTTAAAATGATAACGGATAATATATGAAACACAAAACAATTCAGTAATTTTATTCAACTGAGCGAACCTTAGAATTTAGTAAGAAAGCTTACGTTTAATGATTTAAAATTCCATAATGGCGGAATAGTAAATTAGGACAAGATCGGTTCGCCAGATTAGATCATTAGCATAATAAATTATATATAATCAACATAAAATCAAATAAAAGTGTTGCCGCATTTAAAATAATAGGATAGCAAGAGTGAAACCCATAAGGTAAGTTTAGAAAATAAAAGTTTAGATTCGTGCATTAAAGAAAGTCATTATTTTAAGAAATAAATACTCGGCATTATATCGCTGGTTGTGAAATAGGCTGATTTACATTTTAAATAAAATAAAGATTACATAGGTAGGAGTTTTATAAAGCTATAATTTAAATGAAAATAAAGTTCATATTTGCGGTTGGAAAATTACATTTTTAAAGATAAAGCTATAATTTAAATGAAAATAAAGTTCATATTTGCGGCAGAGAATTACCTTCAGTTGTTTGAAGACTTGACGGCCATATACGCGTATGTGGAAATCATATAAAGAAATACAGTCAATAGGGCAGATTATCAAAAAAATATCGGTTGGCATCCTTTCACAGTTTATTTAAGAGTTCATTTAGGCAGTCTTTACGTGGCGATGGCATAAGAATACAGCAGTATGGAGCTGATCTTGGAAAGATCAGGGCAGCAAATTTATTTTCTACTCACGATTCATAATTTAAAAATTTGGGTGACGTGGATTTGTCCTACAATGCCTTCTGAAAATCAAATGCAGAGCCTTTAATATAGAAAATTGGGCTGTATTTATACCCCATGGAAATGTTCTATTTGCCTGCCTCTGGCAATACCCGGATGTACGTTAACGGTCAACTGTTATATATATTTAAAAAAAATGATGAGAGACAAGTTCGAGAGAGTATCGTTTCAGTCTATCTCGAGTTGTAAATAGACCCGCAGGATAAATTTTCCATTAACGTAAAATCTTTTAAAATAAATCAATGTTAATAAAGATTTTTAAATTCAAATAAGGCACGTCTTTTGTTTGCAATTTTTCAGTTATATTAATTACTCTCTAGAACCTTCTCTCAAATAAAATAGTACACGAATATAAAAAAAATATGGAACATGAAATATATTTAATAAACATGATTATACCCTTTTATCTGTCACACACACACACATGCACGATTATTTACTGTGATGGAAATTTAAATACTTTAGAATTAAATTAGTATTATTTAATTCGGATAATGCTTAATTAACAAGGGGGAGGGGATAATAGCGTGCATATGTATATCTGCACTCCCCAGTGATTTACAACTACAAAACCGAGTTTGAACCCCTGTTTGAAGGTTCCTAATATCACTGGACAGTGAAGCAAAATATGTGCAACAGATTTGACTGCTTCAATATATATATTAAAATATAAATTTTGATGCCTGTAATCCTTCATAATATACGTAAAATTTAAATTTGAAATATATTAAATACAGTAATATTAACATCATTCAAGTTATTTTGTTAGAATCACTTTCGACTATATTCCTTTTAGTCTTTGTCAACTCTATAACAATAGTACTTCTAACAGAATAAGTTGAATTATATTAATATTATTGTATTTAATATACATCAAATTTAAATTTTACATATACATATTGTAACGGGCATACATGCTGTTACATTCTAATAAATAAAATTAGAAATTAAAAATAAAAAGTTCGCAAATAAAAATTTGTTTTTAAAAATTAAAAATTAAAAGTCATCTAAACTTGTATATATATAAAATCGCACAAATGAAAAATTATTAAAAGAAAACTATTAAAAAAAGAAAAAGTTTTAAAACTAAATTTTAAGAAAAAAAAAGACTTACAAGATATTAAAGATAAAAATATATCTTTAAGAATCTAAAAAATTTAATTACTGCTATTGTGTAAAATGGAAATGATTATGTTTAATTAGTCAAAGTAAACTAGCCCTTGGGCATCTCAAAATTTATAATTAAAGGTCAGATAGAAGAGAAAAACAATAAGAACAGAATAGCCAATAAAAAAATCCCTCAGGAAATGGACCACAGCGAAAGGATCATCATCATCATGACATCATGTCCAGTCAATCCGAGATTTTAATATAAAAAGGAAAAGAATGGAAATAATTTAGTATGTGTGCTATATGTGTTAAGTCCATGAGAGTTGAAGGAGAAGGGATTGAAGAGATGCACTTTCAATCCCTTCAGTTTTTCTAAAAGAAGAAATGTAATATCGTTTTCCTAGATTGCGGACCACGGGTCCCGCAATAAAAGCCTGCAAAGAACTATACCAGCTGCAACAAAGGACGTCGTGGGAATTAACACTGGATCCAAATTACAAGCAACTAGAAAGTATGGACTTTTTCTTTTTAAAACCGTAAGAACTTTATGAACTCTAATGAACTTTAACTATAAAACTTTCCCAGTATTTAAATAGAAATTCCTATCTGATCAAACTAAATCATTTATTAATAATTATTTTTATTGAATGTATTTTTTTTAAAATCATTTCCTTTAATTTACTTTTTTTCTGTTCTTTTAAATGTTTATTATGATTTTTTTTTCTGTTAAGCTAAACTTTTAATAAATGTTAAATTTAAGTCAGACGTATAGATTCGTAAAGTTATATTAGTTTAAGGAAGGGTAAATCTTAGGTTGTTTGTTTTGCAGTTAAATTGGGTCAATGGATTGGATGTATTGGTGTATTTAGTAAATGTAGCATGAAGATCCACTATGTGCAGGATCACATTATATGCCACACTTGGGCAAAATAAGTCCCATTTCTCACTGACCATCGGAAGCAGACGGTATTCCCTGCTCCTTGGATTACCCCATGGAATGGGATAGTAAGACGGCAAAAAGGACCGCAATCCCTTCCTTTTCTTTTTTTTATTGTTCTTCTTGCCAGACAGACATAGCATATCTGTACTGGACGAGAGACATTTTTTCTTGATAACTGTGCTGTTCAGATGTATATTTCTGACAGTGTGGTATTGTGCTGTTATATTCATGCTGCATTGAATACATCGATATATCTGACAGACTGGCGTTAGTTTGATTGCGAACTTTTGGCCTAGGGTTAAATAAGGGATATAGAATATTTTCTTTTTCGAGTGCAATCTATGTAGTCTATCCATACTCGACACTTTAATAAAATATTAATTAATTCATCTGTGCGAACTTCTAAAATGAAAAGTAAAAATGTAAATTAAATTCTAAAGTAAAAGACTAAAATAATAATTCTAAATTTTATATATGTGCAAAATAAATGTTTCTGTGTATTGTTAATCTGGCAGTGGCTTATTCTTATTTTTTATTATCTTTCTTTCTTTAAAAATAAAGTATACATTATCTCTGCTGCTCCGCGAGCTAGTGACTGGGGCTAATGGTCTATAATAAAATAAAATTGGATCTTAACTTAAGTATCTGCCTACTATATAAATTTTCCAGGTTTGAATGACCTGGTGGTGCCCTGTACGGCAGATACGGTAAGACCACAACTATCAAATTCACACCTACCGTTATAATATATAAGTATATCCTATAGGCACTATTTTTTCCTTAAATATTCTTGATTATATTCTAAATAAAAGTAGGTATGGATAACCCTGTAATTTTTATTTCAAGTAAAGCTAGTAATGTACATGTGTTACTGGCATCATTGGTTTAAAATACACAATTACCACTTAGGTTAAACATAAGTAAAAGCAACATAGAAATCATTTTATTATTTACAAAGCAGCTTTTATTTGTGTATAATGTAAGAAAAAATAAGACTGCATATTGCATTCTAACATTTATAGGTAATATATCCAATTCAATCAATATTAAGTTATCAAAAATTGTACGTAATGACAAAATTACATTATGTATTATTGCCAATTGGCCAGACATGAACATAGTAAAACAATATCCACTTTTGACAAAATTAAAAAACCCCATCTATTTTGGTTTTTACTATAGAAAAGAAGTTTTTATTTGCAGGCTAATGTAATTAAATGATTTTATTGCTCAGAAGTTCATAATAAGCTTGATTGTTACAAGTAAAAGATCTGGGCTCCATCAGTGGCCTTTAAGCTTCAGATTACACATTACTATTGCACCAAATTATGCATTACACTGCAGGGCAAATATCTCCCCAACAGCCAATCATGAAGAAAATCAAGAATTGTATTTTATGAGAAATTTTTCATCCTTGCTTTACTCTGCAGCCAAGAGTAGCTAAAACCTTACTATCAATAATATGTGACTATCTAGATTAGCTATAATCTGACCATCTGAAAAAAAAAAACTATAAATCTTCACATTTTTTTTTTTTCCAGTTTTACTTGACCTGAATTCAAATTTATGTCATGGAGATGATAGGATGTAATATGGCATATCAAAAGAGCTTTAAATTCTATTAGATTTTCTGCAAAATATTTATTTCTGTATTCCTGTATAACAAACTACAGAAATCAAGGTAAAATATTATTTGAAAATTATCCTCTAAAACAAGCTGAAGATGTACATACATAACAATTATAACATTTTTGTCATTCACAGAGATACGAATATCCATGACAATAACTAAAAAAAAATGGAACGTTTTTTTTAATGAATAGTTTACTGTAGGATAAAAGCACTTTCAATAACTTCTCATAGAAAAACAGTAAAAAAAGACAGTCCCAAGTGATGGAGGATTTGATAGTTTTCCATACTTGTTTTACTTTCCAGCTAAAGATAGCAAAATACCCATTTACTGGGTTGGCTATTGACTGGTTATCTGAGAGAAAAATTGTAAACCTCTTACATATATATATATATATATATGAGTTGGTTTAAATCATAATTGCTGAATAGGTGGAGAAATGATTTAGACTTTTCCAATAGAATCGTGTGACTTTTCTAAGCTTAATGCTGAGAAATTCAAGCCATGCAGGCATATAATAAATAGTTAATTATGAACCTGATTTATATAATTATTCTAAATATAAGAAAATCTAAAAAATCGACTGGTTAAGGTCATAAATTTCAATGCTTTTATTCTTAATGATTATTTAGCTTAAGATAGTATAAATATCAGCTTCTACAATTTAAATAGTTGGAGACAGACACCCCCCCCCCCCAACAAAGCATGGGATTGGGAATTATGCTAGATTAATTAAGATTGCTTTGTTCTGTTCAATTGCATTCTTTTTTTCACTTAGTGATTTATTTGAATGCTGGTTTACTATGGATTAAAATTATTAAGTCTGGTCATAAGAGCAGTTCTATTCACACTATTTTAGAACTATCTATTGTAAGCTTATGTAATCAAAGGACACTGGATGATATATTGCTATGCTATTCATACCTCCAGATCAGTTTCTGGTTCTTGCCTTCATTAGTGAAAATTAGGATTCAAAACTGAATCTAATGTGATTATGCATCTAGCACTCATCTTTTACTCTGTTATACTATTCAAGCTAATTGCCTAAAATTAAAAAAGCTATGTTTTTAATCCATCAATTCAATTGTAAAGTTGTATAAATCTGATGATAAGTCTGTTTAGGGGTATGAGTACATTTCAAATGTAAGTCCCTTCTATCTTTTGACTATTAATATTGGTCCATGACAGTAATGGTAATATAAAGTAAACATTTGTATAATAATAGCGGTTTTTAGTTTTGGGATAAGTATATTCACATTAGAAGTACTTATTTTGTTTGGAGAATTTGGCTGAAAAAATTTTGCATTGGTGGTTCTAAATAAGAAATAAAATCTTGTTCATAATCATTAGTAGTTACCGTCATTGTCATACAATGTAGCAATTGTACCAATTGCCATGTTTTTAAATGACAAATAGTTCATTGTGAATAAATCAAATATAATTAAAAAAAACCTATGACTTAGTTTGAATATGGGTGAAATTTGACTCTGTTTTTATATCAAACCTCCGGATTAACTGAACATAATGATGATTCTTTCATTATGGTCTGTTTCCTGGGGGATTTTATTGGTTATTCTGTTCTTATCGGTTTTATCTCCTATCTGACCATTAATTATATATTTTGAGATGCCCAAGGGCTAGTTTACTTAGACTAATTAAAAATAATCATTTCCATTTTTAGCCTTTTACACAATAGAAGTAATTACATTTTGTACATTCTTAAAGATATATTTTTATCTTTAAATCTTAAAAGTTTTTTCTTAAAATTTAGTTTTAAAATACCTTTTTTAATAAAGTTTTCTTTTAATATTTTTCCATCTGTGCGATTTTATATATATACGAGTTTAGATGACTTTTAATTTTCAATTTTTAAAAACAAATTTTTATTTTTAATTTCTAATTTTATTTATTAGAATAATGTAACAGCATGTGTGCCTGTTACATTATATATATGTAATTTTACAGAATTACTCTTCACATTTGAGCTATTAGATTGATATTAAATTAACACACTCTCTCTTGTCAATAAGTGTTTTTAAAAACACAAGTGATCCACTTGTGCTTAGACTTAATTGTTAAATAAACTAACCTCTACTTTCCATGCTTAAATCAGGGCTCGATCTTTTATTATCAGCTTGATTTTTAAATCGGCTAAATACTTGCACTAGTTTAGTTTATATACAGAGAAGAGAAAGTTTCCCATTTTTAACTAGGCTCATAATAAGATCAAACCCTGATTTAAATATAGTCACTAAAGGATGGTTTATTTAAGAATATGCTCTAAGCATAAGTAGATCACTTATGTTTTTAAAACATTTATTGATAGGAGAGTGTATGTCAATTTATTTATATACTTTACTAATTTCAACTGCACATAAGTAACTTTTATTTCTGCTTAAATACATAACATTTAGGATTATAATCATACCACAGAACATTCTCTCGTTCAAATACATCACTAAGAATTATTTTCAAATAAACTCATAATGAATCATTTTAACAAATTTGTAAATATAATTTTACTTTTTATTTTATTCAGTCTGATAAAAGAATTCCTCTTTCATCTGACCTCCAACCGTATATATTGTAAATTTTCCTTTTATCATGCTGAATGAATGGCCATTGGTAAATGAAAAGTAAAATTGTATTTAGCAAGTTTATTAAAATGATTTGTTATGAGACTGCTTGAAAATAAATTCTATGTAACATACATGAATAAAAATGTTGGGTGATATAATTATATATACACATATATATACACACATACATATATAGAGACATGGAATTCGAATGAGGACAAAAGCTTCTTACAAAAAGTAAAATCATAAAATGGCTTTGAAAGAACACTTGCATCTTACTCTGTTTCAAATATATTTTCAGCAATAATTCTTCTGATTGCATTCAAAAAGTTAACTTTTTTAAAATAAAAAGAACCTATTTCGCAGATTAAATAATGAAAACTAGACTACATTAATGAATTAAATGACTGCTTAAAATTAATTAAAAAAAATATGGCATATATTATATGGAATTCAGCAAAGAGTTTCAATCAGAGGCAGTTAGTTAAGGCAACTTCAATAAACTAGAGACAAATTATACTGAAAAATAAAAATATAAGTTGTTAGAAACTAATAGTCTACTTAAAGTTAGTAGCATTATGCATATACAAGCTTTGCATCAAATCTTCATCTGCTACATCATTAATGAAAAATCGTTCATCCTTAATGAATATGAAAATAACTGAATAACTTTTAAGAAGTTCAATAATTCTTCATTTTTTTTTGCATTGCTTATTTTGAACAAAACAATAATTATATACTTCTTGCATTTTTAACAAAAAAATTCACTTTATGTAAATAACTGTTAATCAACTAAATCATTTTGAATTTCTGAATAGTTCCAGAAAAATAGCATGATGTCAAATTTCATGATAGAATGCATGCATAATTCCTGCATAAATATTGTTTAATTGGAGTCATACACTAATACAACCATCTATTGTTTTTATATATTGACATATATAAATACATTTGTAGACATATGCTGGATTACTTTCATTAACTAATTGAATTATTAAATATTTACAAAAATTCAAACTTTATTTATACTTTCAAATACATTCAATTTTAGTAGTAATACAAAAGTTAGTGCAGAACACATTTCTAGTGGTATTATTTTCCTCAAGAGGAAAATCGTACTATGTGAAACATTTTGTTCAATATTAACTTGCGTTACTATTATTGGCAGAATGTACTTAGAAAAAGTAAAGTTTAAATTTTTCTAAAAATATTTAACTATTCAATTAAATAATGGAAATAATCCAACATATAGCTAAAATTAAAGTTCACAATTCTTCAGACCAACATATATATTTAAAAAAAAATTAAAATGAAAACCTTTAGTTTCACAGTAATGTTTTTAATTGCTTTTGATAAAGTAAAAATAAATGGAATTTTAACATGAAGAAAGATAGTTTATTTTTCTTTTATAAATTTATTGTCATGATTTTACAGGAATATTATTAAAATTATTTCTTATTTAATTAACTTTAAAATTTATATAAATGTGAAGAACTAATTAACATTGCTATTTATAACACATTTCTAAACTATTGAATAATAAAATTAAAATCTTAGGATTCCATCATCAGTCTCATGTTTTCATATATGTTTTTGTGTGTGTGTGTGTGTGTGTGTGAGCTTAAATATTTATAACTCTGTGAGTATTATTAAGTATTCTACAATTTTTCATGCTGTTAATATGAATTCATGCTCAATGAAAAATGCCATAATCAAAGAAGCATCTATAGCAAATTCAATAAATTGCTTTTTTTTTTACAATTAAAATATAAATCTTGCATTTTATTCGTGTTTCAATTTTTCCATTAATATGATTGCAGCTGGTAGGATTTTTTTTCCCCTTTATTAATAGTGACAAAATTAATTTTTGCATAAATATCTATACTGTTTTGATTTCATATAAATTTTACATGTTAATATGACTTTTCAACAAACACAGAATAAAATGTTAAGTATTTCTAAAATAATATATATGTCAGTCCAATACATATTTTTTATTATACTATTATTTAGATATCTTTTCAAAATTTCAAACAAATTTAACTTTATAAATAAATAAAAAATGTTTTGCAGTACATATAATAATAAAAACAGAAACAAGCATGATTTATTTCATAATTTACCTGTGTGCTCTGTGAGCTGTTCCAAAAGCATCATTAACATAAACATCTCCTAATTTACTCAGGGATGATCTGAACGCTTTAATTTCTTCTTCAGATGCTTTCACCTTAAAACAACAACAAAAAATGTTACTTAATTTTGAAACATAATATACTTAAAAAATATATTAAAAAACTACATTTTCTGTGTGTATTTTCATTTTACCAGATATTAAAAAATATGTAAATCGTAATTGTAAATTAGGTAATGCACACTGAAAAGGGCAAAAATTATTTTTTTTGAAAAGAGCTTTTTTATGTATGATTATTATTATATATATTATTACTGCTACAGATATTTTATATTATATCATTGATTTATTAAAATATATGTATATATAAAACAGAGCACCATTATTTCATTATTCCTATTATTTCAGATTTGTAAAGTCTAAAATAATTGGATTTTAGTCTATTAAGTTGAACAGTAATCATACTAATCAATGACATTACATTACTCCTCCTTCAGCTTATACTTTCTGCATTGTAGTTCCAGACTATAGCTTTTATATATCTCATGTAAATCTGACAATTAATAAGTTTTAATCTATTGAATGTCTGTTAAAAGTTTGAAAAAAAATTCACATTAAAAAAATTTGAACTATGTTGTTTAATAAACTTGTATTTTGTCATTTAAGGAATGATATCAGGCTAGAAACCAAGATAGCATTAAATTGTTAAGGTTAGTTGCAATACCTAGCTTATATTGAATTAGGAGAAATATAAATCACTAAACTTACTCTACTCCAGATCCATCTATCACAAGTTTAAGTAACCAATAGAAATTAAGCAGTAGAGCCACATCTAAATTCCCAGACCAATTTCTGGTTATTACCTCCATTCAAGGTAGAATGTATGCCCCCTCCCCCCCCCCCCAAAAAAAAAAAAAAAAAAATTCAAACTAACATAATGATATCAAAATTAAATAACTGATAGTTGTCTTCAAAAGTTTTCTACTAGTTTTCATTTTTCTTATCATGTTACAATCCATAGCATTAATATTCTACTTCATATTTTAAAGTTTTCAAATATATACCTAAGAAATATGCAGATTTTAAAAAGAACTTGATATCATTAATAAAACAATGGGATATTTTTGAGAGTTTTATTGCAGAAAGCATCAAACAAATCCTCCAGTTTACATTTAGCATGTTGTATTAGAAACAGTAATCAATTCTATTACTTCAGGACAACCTAGTGTAAGGTTAAGTCTATTTGCCTTTATTTAATGTCTTTATTCATTTGCTAGAAAGAGAATAATACATAACAAAAGATTTTCAAATATATATATATATATTTAACACTATGCAAGTTTGAAAAAAAGAGAGGAAGTTAAAATGATGTCATGCTTGATTGGAGTTTGCAATAATAGATACAATGTCCTTTAACTGAGTTTAAAGCATATATATGGACAAATACTAATATAAAAATCTCTAGCCTGATAGTTATTAATAACTATTTATTAGTAAATAAATTATCATTAAGATTTTTCCAAAAAAAGAAAAGAGAATGGACAATTGCTATCTAGTATGTGTGTATATATATATATATATAATCATTTGTATAACTATTATAATAAAGAGCTATAACTTATAATATATAAATCAAAGCATTAAACACTCTCTGCCGATTTTGATGTGAAATGTTTTAGATGACATATATGTAATAGTAATCTTTTGAAATATAAATTAGTAACAATACAAGGCTTGCAAGATCAGTTTCAAAAGACAGCTTCACCAGCCAAGGCAAGTCTTTAAACATCACTAACTGTAAATCAGAATAGGATACAATTATAATTATCTTTATTAAAAAGTGTGAAGGATGAAATACAAACAATTATTAACTGTGATGCTTTTTATAATCAGAAAGGACACAATTATATTTCACCAAAGTAAAAATTATAATCAGTTCCATTTTTATGTCACTATAAGTATGTATAAATTTTTATAAAGAACATTTACTTTATTTGAAAGTAACAAATGAACTTAATAACAACTAATAAGTTAGTTTTTATATAATTAATTGGAACATTCATAAATATAATATATTCTCAATAAATAGAAACTTAATCATTTCCATTTTTATATAAATTTTATCAAATGAATTAAGTATAATGCAACTTATATAATTTTTGTAATATTGTAATGTATAAATTAGAGTATCATCATCATCATCATCAACCATTATCAATCCACTGCAGGATGAAGGTCTCTCCAAGTTTAATCCATCTTCTCCGATCTTTAGCTTCTCTTTTCCACAACACCCCTGCACACTTTCTTATTTCATCCATCCATCTCACATGTGGTCTCTTTTTGGGTCTTTTACAATCTCTTGGAATCCAGTTTAAAATTTCAATTGTCCATCTATTATCATTTCTTCTAGCAATATGTCCAGCCCAACTCCATTTCAATCTTTTAATTTTTTCAATAAGGTCAGTAACACCTGTTTGTTGTCTTACCCATACATTGCGTTTTCGATCTCTTCTTGTTACTCCCAACATACATCTCTCCATACTCCTTTGAGTGGTCTGGAAGTCTCTGTATTGCTCTTCTATTAAGTGTCCAAGTCTCAGATCCATAAGTAAGAATTGGTAAAACACATTTGTTAAAAACCATTCTTTTCAAACACATAGGCATATTTCCTTTTAGTATCAAGTTATTTCTACCAAAAGCACTCCAACCAAGTTTAATTCTATGA
Source organism: Epiperipatus broadwayi (assembly GCA_028023455.1). NCBI lineage: Eukaryota > Metazoa > Onychophora > Udeonychophora > Euonychophora > Peripatidae > Epiperipatus > Epiperipatus broadwayi. The sequence goes on from JAQFVV010012545.1 coordinate 2,063,634, forward strand.
TTAATTTCCTCCATTATGTTTCCATCTGTATTAATAATCTGACCTAGGTATTTGTAACTGTTAACTTCTTCTAATTCTTCATAATCAATCTTTATTTTCATATTTTGAGCAAATCGATTAAACATTACTTTAGTCTTTTTAACATTTATGTTTAGTCCTACTTTTCTACTTTCATCTGCTAACTCCTGCAACATTTCCTGCAGCTCTGAAGCATTATTTGCAAAAACAACTACATCATCTGCAAAATCTAAATGACTTAAATACTCTCCATTTACTTTCATTCCTTTATAATTGTTAATTAGAGAAGATATTAATTAGTATTAAAGTTTATCGGCTTAACGTTTTCGAGGATCCATGCCTCATATTTATTTATGTAAATATGAAGCAGACAGGAAAGAAAACATAAACAACTATATTAAAGATCTATTAGCAGCAGGGTTCAAATTCAAAGCTATTAAAAATAAAATCATAAAATTTAATAATACAATAAACAATAATGTACCTCGCACCAATCTACCTAGAATAACAATCCCCTACATTCCTAAAATATCTAACAAACTAATGAAAGCATTAAATGATAAATTTAACATAGCAGTTAGAACTCCACCTAATTCTAATAGATTGCTTAACAACTCTAAAGACCACATTGATCGATCGTTCACCCCACACGTGGTGTACTCTATTGCCTGCCCTCAGGCTGGATGCCATGCTATATATTATGGTGAAACGAAAGCTACAATCAATACTAGACTGGGTCAACATATTTACACATTTAACAGAGCTCAGAAAAACAGCAACACGTCCTCTGTATTCTTGGAGCATGCTAAACAATCTGGACACAACTTCACACCCGCCAATCCCATAATATTGTGCTCAGAATCAAATGATCACAAAAGAAAAATAAAGGAGGCATTTTACATCAATGGAAACATCCATGCCATTAATAGAAAGGATACTTGCTTCGAGATCTCGAAGAAATGGGCTACGTAATACTAGCTTATTTGAATATTTGTATTTGTATATTTTATTATACATTTTATGAAGGCTATGAATATGAGGCATGGATCCTCGAAAACGTTAAGCCGATAAACTTTAATACTAATTAATATCTTCTCTAATTAACAATTATATATTTTACATATAGTGAGAAGTAAAGCTATATTTATTTCATTCCTTTAGTTTCCCATTTTAATCCACAAAATACTTCTTGCAGCACTGCTGTAAAAAGTTTTGGAGATATGGAGTCACTTTGCCTTACACCTTTCTCAATGTTGATTTTTCCAGTATCATTATGTAATCTAATTGTTGCTGTTGCATTTTTATAAATATTCTTTAAAATATGACAATATCCTGGATCTATACCTTGATGATCCAATGCTTTAATCACTGAAGAAATGTGTATAGAATCGAATGCCTTTTCATAATCTACAAATCCAAAACATAATGACAACTCATATTCATTTGTCCTTTCTATGACTTCTCTCAATACCTGGATATGATCTATTGTACTAAAACCACTTTTAAATCCAGCTTGTTCTCTTGGTTGGTGGAAATCCAAAGTTCTCTGAAGACGAGTTGTAATTATCTTGGTAAAAATTTTATATAAAACTGATAAAAGGCTGATAGGTCTGTAATTTCTAATATCTTCTTTATCACCTTTTTTAAATATTAATATTATTACTGCATTCTTCCAATCTTCCGGTACATCTTTATCATTTAGACATTTGATATATAACTTTGCTAAAATTGTTTCTATTTCTTCACCTCCTTCTTTTAATATATCAATTATAATTCCATCATTTCCTGGAGCCTTTCCTTTCTTCATACATTTAATTGCATGTCTCACTTCTTCATTTAAAATTCTGGGCAATTCGGAAGATGTAATAGATATAGGAGGTACTTGTTCTTTATTACTATATAATTCTTGATAAAAATCTTCTACCAATTTTATGATGTCATCTCTCTTTTTAGTAATAATTCCATCTTTTTTTCTTATTGCAGATATAAATTTCCTACCAATACCAAAATGTTGTTTAACATTCTTGAGACTTTTATTTTCTTCTACAGCTTTCCTTGCTATTTCACAATTATACTTTCTTATATCATTTTCAACTCTTTTCCGTACCATTTTACAAAATTCGAGATATTCAATTCTTTTTAATACATCATTTTTGTATATCTTCACATTCCTTCTTTTCTTCATAAATTCTCTAGTCTCAGTAGAAATTTTATTAGTCAATTGCTGCTTTTTTCTACCAGCTATCTTTGTTGCAGTTTTTAAAAGTGTATCAGTTATTTTCATATTAATTTCATTCAAATCTGAATCATGTTCAAAATCTCCTAACACTTGAAACCTATTTGTAAGTTCTAATTTAAATTCATTAGAATGTTTCTGAAGATTAGGAATATCAACTGTAAATATTGTTTTTCTCAATAATTTTTGTCTCTCTAGTTTTACATTAACACGTAACTTACACCTTACTAATCGATGATCACTCCTGAGTTAAATTTATTAAGAACATTACAATCTTGAAATATGTATTTCCTGTTAGTCAAAATATAATCCAATTCTGCTGTACCTTCATTTGGATGCTTCCATGTCCATTTCCTTTTAACATTTTTCTCAAAAAATGAATTCATAATATAAAGTTTTTCTTTTTCTGAAAACTCCACAAGTCTATGTCCTCTCTCATTTCTATTACCATAACCAAAATTACCTACAGCAATTTCATCTTTCATTTGTCTACCAATTCTAGCATTAAAGTCTCCCATAACAATTTTAAAATGTTGTTTACTCTGATCAAAAGCCTTTTGTACATCCATATAAAAATCTTCTACTACTTCATCACTATGAGAACTTGTTGGGGCATAAACCTGAATTATCTGCATTTGGTATCTGCTATTAAGTTGTATAACTAATCTTGCAACTCTGTCCGATACACCATCAATCTCCACAATATTGTTCTTCCACTTTTTATTTATAATGAATCCTACTCCACTTGTATTTCCAATATGTGTGCCTTAAATTAGAGTATAATATCCAATATCTTATTTCATATAGAGCTCAGTAGAGATTATTTTAAAGCTCTCATTCATATATAGATATAGACAAATAAATAATATGTAGAATTTTTAATGGACTCTATTGTATTTTTATGCTTTAAAAAAGTAAATCATTAATAAAATAGCAGAAAACTACATAATTAGGTTTACATTTGATGTTATTTTACAGTAATAAGTCTTATATGAGCAATAGAATACACTAAAAATTTAAATATTGTTAATTTGCATATATTCTAGTATAGTTTAGTGACTATTTATTATAAATATACTTTGTATATATTTATTTTTTTACCTTTTGGTTTTCAGCATTGACACCTTTTCCTTCCTCAGCTACATGAAATCTCAAATTTTCTAATAAAATGATTGATCCTCGTGTGGGGTTAGCACAAGCTGCTTCAACTTCTGGACCCACACAATCTTTTAAAAATATAACATCTCTACAAAAGGAGAGGAAATGAATATCACAACATTAGGATAAAATAAAAATCAGATGAAAAAAAATTAAGTAAATAAATTACTTTTTTTTAAATGATGGATGGATGAGTAATGACATTTAAAACAAAGCATGTGATAAAATAATATAACTAAACTAATGCAATTCAATTTGTGATGGGGTATAAAATGGCTTTTTCTTCAATAGTTTATTTACCTATAAAATTTACAAGTTATAAAAATTTATACAGATAGATAAACAAATGTAAAAAAAACAGCAGAATTAATTTGTGTAGTTTTTTTCTATTTTTTATATGTCAAATGCATTGACCAGGAAGTGAACCCGGGCCAGCTGCTTGGAAGGCAGCTATGCTAACCACTAGGCCACCAATGTTTGCCTAATTTGTACAGTTCTAACATATAACTATCAATAAACACCAAATAAATAATATATATCAGTCTGAGTAATATTGATAAAACATTGCTTCTAATAAGAAATTAGAAAACACTATGTATTTAGAATTCATTCATCAGTTAGCAAGAATGATTCCAGAAATTTCTTATTGAGGTTAAAAGTACAAAGTCAGAGGTAATATAGTACTATAATAATAATTTTGAGTTATACAACTCCAAATGCAATTTGAGACATTACACTAATTAGGAATAACCAAAAAATCATTGATAAGATATAATAATATAAGATTCTTTATACAAAAAAACAACTAAATTTAATCTTGTAAATTCAGAGGTCACATAATAAATAATAAATAAATTAATTTATTTTTTCTATGGGCATAAAATTTGATTACTGAAAGTAGCTCACAGTGTCATTTAATGTAATCAATTTCTCAAAATTAGATTAGACATGTAGTTTATTATTTAGATGAGTATTTTTGATATGTATCGATAACTGAACAATGTGTTTTACTTTCATTGTAGAAGTTTTGGTATTTAAAATATAAATTTAACCATAGATTACTTGTGATAGTTGCTTGGTAATATCCTCGCTCCAATAAGTCTACAATTTTTATTTATAATTGAAGTTTATTTATAATTTTCATTATTATTGCCTTTTTTTGATAGCTGTGGATAACATTAGTAAAGTTACGATTTCAAAAACACAAATGCATTCATATTTAAATTTGTCATTATTCAAACTAACATTTTTTTTTTCTTTTAAAGAATTAAATTGAAAACTCTTATTCAAATATTATCATCTATAACTTTGCATTTGACAAATTTTTTTCTGGGACAACAAACATTATCTTATAAAGTTTCAATAAGAAAAATTTAATTATATTTTTAAATGACTTTCAATTTATCAATCCAACACTGTTAAATGAAGAATGCTTTAAACTAACAATGGATTTATTAAATAAGTTTTAAGATATACTTAAAACCTTTACTCCATTTCACATTCTTGAAACGTATGAATAAAGACAAAATCATGTCTTATATAAAGCCAAATATATTAACCATTAACAAAGGGTTAAAGTTATATCTAAACTGGAGATAATCTTTCTAGCTTAATAAATGATTAGTAATAATTATTAGTATATTTAGCTGAAGGGTTGACATTAAAGTTATGAATGCAGACATTTTGATATTTGTAAATCAAATTATAATGACATATACTTTCTATCAAAAGGTATTTTTAAATTTAAAATAAGTTAAAATATTAATAGAACACCTATATTTTTATGTACATAAAGAACCATAAACACAAACTTCTAAACTGAGACCAAGATTGCCAATTTACATTTATAATGATTTGAATTTGCTTCAAACTTCAATTTCTTCTACTCCCAATCTTATTTTATATATAATTTTATTTTTTACATCCATATTTCATTCTTTTTGTTTAGTACTTCTTTCGACTTCTATGTACAACTTCTTATACTCTTCTTTATTCTGACCATTTTTATTTTCAAAATATTTGAAGTACAAATCTTTTTTTTTATCATTAATCAAACTTTTTATTCTACTAGATTTGTTTCATACTCCTCCCATATTGAATGAAAGCCTCCACAGTTACAGCATTAACATTCTTGTCTATATGATCATATTATATATATATCTAAGAATCTCTCTTTGCTTAAAGACTCCTATAATCTCCTTTGTGCTAAATATTTTGTATTCCATTTTGTAGATTTTCCAAATTATGCTTAACAACATCTAACTTATCTGTAATTCAAGAAACTTCTGCCTATATTTTATTTCCTCAAATACAAATAAGTCAATCAAATGTTTTGTTGTTTGTGATGTCATGTGATAGTTAAAACACTGAAAATAACATGTTTAGTTTTAACCAGGAATCATTTAAAAGTTCTGTAATTATCACCTTATTTCTACACTAAAATAATCATCACTACTTCAGTCTATCCCTCTCTTTTGTAACTTTAACATTCAGAATTATCTATCAAATTGGATTACCACACCATTATTAGACATAAGCTTCAAACAATGTAAAAGTCTTATTATTGTGATATTATATGTAAAAAGTTAACGTAAATAGTGAAATTATTAGAATTTGAATGTATAACTAATGGCAATAATCCAAATTATTATGAAAATGAAGATTAACCTACAAATTGAACCAGTTATGTTTTATCACATTTTTTATATTATAAAATTTAACAGTGAATCAGGAATAATTTTATTTAGGCAATATAAATTCTGTAATCTCCTAGATAAAGATTTTATTAAATAAATATAAATTTATAGTGATATTTTTTTAAAGGCACTATTCTAAATACTATATGCATTATTGCCATCTATAGTAAACTTGAATAATAAATGATTACCAGAATATGGTGTATTTAAATTCCCTTTGTCAGATTGATTTCTGGTTTTAGCCTTTATCAATGAAGATTTTCATATGGGATTGGGAATTTACATACACTATCTTTGGTAACAATTGATTACTCAAGCTTACTATAGATGGTGCTATAGTAGAAGATCACTTATTTTTATCAAAAAGTCAAGTAATATTATGTTATTAGAAGGGACTTGAACTCAGACTTTCAAGCTTTCTACAGGTACGCACTCCATCTTAAACAACTGATACACATGACCACATACATGTGAACATTATGTTAATAAATTTTACAGCTAAAGACAAATATGAAATGGCCACCAATATATACTTCAACTAAGTCATGGTGCATTTCATCACAATGAATGGCTATATTCACATCTTAGACAATATTCCATTTAATTTACAAAATAAAATTAAAGAAAAATCAATAGTTAATCTGGAATTTCATTTTCGCTAATATTATTTGTACTATAAAATCACATAAAATTAAACTATGGTAACGTAAATAAACTTTTACATTTAATTTTTTTACTTGGTATTGTAAAAATGAGATCTCATAGCTGATTAAAATGCTTAAGAAATTAGCTAAGAATGCCACAATGTATAAAAAAATTACTTGACTTATGGTAAAAAAAAAAAAAAGCTAACACAATCATTAATAAATAATTTTTAGGAATGAAAATGATCAATTTTACAGACTAATATAAGAAAACATTCCATTACGATGCACAAACACATTAATTAGGTCTCCAATTAAATTTTTCAAAATATGCTACAAATATATTAGAGAATGACATCAATTCAATGTCAAATAGTGGTACAATTAAAATTTATTTGTTGATACATATATCGTGGTGTACCTTAAATAAAAAGTTAGTAATGGATATCATGCAATCTAAGGTTTACTAAAAAACTGTCCAAGTATCAAATAAAAATTTTAAAACTATATTTAAAATTATACTTAAATGGCTAAAAGTAGAAACAGAACAACCAAACCAGTATAAAATGAGCACACACAAATTTGATTATTACTAAATAAAAAAATTATTCATAAAAACAGAATTATCCATTTAACTAAAGACATTTATTAAACATAAAATGTTATAATTCAAGTCAAGTATAGTGTTATTGTAATTGTTACTTTCTTAGTTTTGAAATAACTAGTTGTCCAGAAAATCATGTGACATTTGAGCATTATCTTAACCAGAACAAGAGGGAAGTACATGGAAAATTAAAAAAAAAAAAAATTAATGAAGTCAATTTTAAAGCTACTTTCAGCCAGGATAAAAACCCTGTAAAGACCATTACACTTTTACTCTCTCTTGCTTTCTAAATTTATGCAACTCATTATGTAACCAAAGGTTCAAAATTAGTATACTCAATAAAAATCCGGTATCATTAATATATACTTATGATTAACTTCATTTAAATTTTTTTTAAATAAAAAGTTCTTAAAAATAAATAGATTTACTGTAAATTTAATACAACTTTAAAAAAAAAAAATCATTGTTTTTCTCAAATTTTTGGCTTGACTTTGTTTTTATTAAAAGATTGTACCTTTATTAACAATTAAAATAGTAGAAAAATGATTTCTTTTTATCTGACTCCTGAATTTCCATTAAAGAAAATATTCCTTCTACATTGGTATTATAATCTGAGTATCATAAAATGTATTGATATATTACATACGAGTCCATGTAATGCTTAGAAAATTCTGTTTCCATTTTAGACAACATATTTATCCATTTCCTTGAAGCTATAATTTTGTCCATGTTTGAAGACTTCCACAATGATTTTCATGGCAGTTATTTTGAATGAATAAAAACTTGTCATTTATACTAACATTTTTATTTAAAAATATTCAAAAGATTTTGTGAATTCTTGCCAATCAGTTACTTTTTAAAAATTCCATTTTAAAAAATATTGAATAGTTTTCAAGGTGTTCAATTCTTTTTTTTTTAAAATACTGAATCATTGATTTGGAAAATCTTGACATTTTTTTATGGAATTTATTTTGAAATTGTTCCATTTTGTCTAAAATTGTATTAGCATTGTTAGATATGAAATAACACTTTGGTTCTTCCACTCCCATATTTACAGTTGACTTTATAACGGCCAAAACTTCTATCTTGATTTTTTACTATCTTTAATTTTCAAAAGCTGAGTATCAAAAGTGCCAGCTTGGTTATAATTTTACTTAGAGAATTGTTGGAAAAAAAATCAAGTAAATTTTAGGTTCTCCATAAAAATGATTTTAGTGCATCAAATAGCTCCAAAATCTATTCAATTGCAGATTACAATAAAACATCTGGTTTTTGGATATGATGGTAATTTTTATATTCAACATTCACAAAATTTTTTAATCTTTCTACTTTTATAATGTATTATCATCATTTTCAACCACTAACAATTCACTGCAGGATGATGGTCTCTCCAAGTTCAATTCATCTTCTCCAATCTCTAGCCTCTTTTCTCCATCCCAGCACCCTTCCTTATTTTATTCATTCATTCACATGTGATCTCTTTCTAGATCTTTTAAATCTCTTGGAATCCAGTTTAAGATTTCAACTGTCCATCTATTATCATCTCTTCTAACAATATGTCCAGTCTAATTACACTTCAGTCTCTTAATTCTTTTCAATGTCAGTAACACCTATTTGTTCTTTCGCCCATACATTTTTTTCCAATTTCTTTTTGTTACTTCTAACATACATCTTTCCATACTTCATTGAGGGGTCTGAAGTCGCTGCATTGCTCTCCTGTTAAGTGTTCAAAAATACAGTGAAATAATTAAATAATTTTGAAACAATTTGATCAACATCATAAGAAAACTGATCAGCTACAGTTTCTAATATACTTTACAATATATGTGGAGGATAACCAATTCCTTCAATATCTGCCCCCCTCCCCCTCTATTTTTTGTTTGTTATAAACATTATTAGCCCATTTTCTATCATGTCCACTAAAACTAACATCTGCATTATCATGATTAAACTCAATGCATTTTTTAAATATCAATTTAAAAATCTTTTGGAGTTTGTTTATAAAAACTTGAAAACCTCTCAGAAATATTCACCTTTAAATTCCTATTTTTAAACAGTTTTAAGTTGATACCAGTCATTGTAAAATATTGGACTAGAAATATGAATATTTTGTTTGGTCTTTATGATTGCTAGTAGTGTAAAATAAATAAGTTTTGAATTTATTGCAAACAATTTCAATTAAATATGGGTGAGTATTGGTTAATGAAAGGTGTCATTTTTATTCTAGCTAAACCATATTTTATTATATAGTATCATTGAATGTCATTGGTATAAGTTTATTTGGTTGTATTCTCATTCTTGGTGTTCGCCTAGAGATGGTGTTGATGCTAATCAAAAACATATACATATAACGATTCCGGGGCCCGACCTAAATGATCGATTTGATCTAAAAAGATCTGATTTCTTAGATTTATAATAAAATATTCTACTAACTAATACTATTATATGATGTTAGTTTTTTTCATTTTTGTAAATGTTTATTAATCTTATCTTGTTTTTGAGTTTGTGTGTGTGTCTTTTTAAAGTTACGGTGTTTTTCTAACTTTTTTTTTTTTGGACTTTATGTGTGTCTTTTTAAAGTTACGTTTTTTTGCTTTTTTTTTTGCAAGAGTAAATCAATACTTTTATTCAAAAGCAAGATGTAATAAGTAAATGTTTATTAATCTTATCTTGTTTTTGAATTTGTGTGTGTGTCTTTAAAGTTATGGGGCTTTTCTAATATTTTTTTTGGGACTTTATGTGTGTCTTTTTAAAGTTACGGTACCTTTTTTTTTGCAAGAGTAAATCAATCATTTGATTCAAAAGCATGTCTTTTTAAAGTTACGGTACCTTTTTTTTGCAAGAGTAAATCAATCATTTGATTCAAAAGCAAGACGTAATAAGTCAATGTTTATTAATCTTAGATTGTTTTTGAGTTTGTGTGTGTGTCTTTAAAGTTACGAGGCTTTTTCTCATTTTTTTTTTTGGACTTTATGTGTGTCTTTTTTTATAGTTACGGTATTTTTGGTCAAGAGTAAAAATCAATTATTTTTATTAAAAAAGCAATACGTAATTCTAAATCTATCAAAAGTAACGTCATTTATATACTACAATTTAGAATTGATACCCGACTACTATTAATAAGGACCGTCATTGAAAGATTCAATTGAAAAATGATACCCGACTAATTTCCGTTTTCTTTTTTTTGGGGGGGGGGACGGGACAGTAATGAATCAGAAAGTGGGTTGCTTTTGTTAACTGTCTATATAAAAAGGGTACCGTTATTGAAATACTAAATTTAAAAATGATAGCCGACTAATTTGCGTTTCTTTTGACAGTAATTAATCAGAAAGTGGGTTTCTTTTTTTTGGGGGGGGTGGGTAAATCTTGTGTATATATATAAAAAAAATACCGTAATTCAAATACTACATTGAAAAAAAACAAACCCCGTTGAATTTGCTTTTTTTTTTAAGACAGTAATTAAGTAGAAACTGGGTTGTTTTTGTTAGTGTGTAGATATAAAAACTAATCTTATTTTGAAATAATAAATGTAACAAAAAAAAAAAATTAATAATAATACCCGACTAATTTTCTTTTTTGGACAAGTAATTCCTAATAATTAGACACTGGGTTGTTTTGTTTGTGCGTATATATATACAGTATAGCAAAAGTAACTGGTCATGGACGAATTCTCGCGAAAACGGTACTTTTTGCGTGATCCTTAATTTTTTTTTCCGTTTCGCACCCTTAAAAGCAATTTTTGAGGGTTACCCATTCGTAATGGAATCTTCAGGACATTATTACTAAACTTACAACAGTAAAGTAAGTTACAACATATTAAAAAAAATAGACGTCTTATCAAATTTTAAAAAACTATGACTGCTTCAAATACACACACTCTCACACGAAACTACAGAGAAAATAGATATTCTACTATTACGAGAAAATGATGAACAAAATCGACTACTACGGCAGCCGATCAAGGCATTTCTTTCTCTTTGCTTTTAGCATAAAAAAAAGCCATAACCGGCAGCTGTCGGGAACTCTTTCTGTGTTTTATCATAGAAAGAAGTCTCATTTGTGTTGGCTTCTGTCGCCGACACTGCCTCCGTCCAACATAACGTGAGGACTTTTCTGTGTTTATAACATAGAAAAATTCCTCTTTTGTTGGGTGAAGGCTGGTGGAATGGTATATTTCTAGGAATTTACCTAGAAATAGCGACAGCTTGAGGTGAACACCAAGGATGAGAAAACAACCATTTATTTAAACAGTCTGATAAGACAAAAGATTGGGCTTGCTTAATTATGTGGTATAAAAACATAATTCTATCGTAATTTTCTCTTCTTCATAATTATACCAGTGATGCTATGAAAAATTTATTTTTTGATTGTTTACATGCTCTTCTAGATCCCAATTCCAACATGAATGATGCTTAAATAATTAATGCAATGCTCACAATGAAGCTAACTTTCAGTTCTTGCTCTTGTATATGAATTATTCCTCGCAGTATTTATCAAAAATTTTGCTATTTTTTTTGGTAGGGCTAAAAATTATTAACTGAAAATGTAATTTTGTAACAATTAAATTTAATCTTACATTGTTTACAAAAATAGTGATATAAAAAACAATAATTACATCATATGTAGGACTTCCCTGACATGATAATGCAATGAAAAGCAGTTTAAAAATAATAGCAGACATCTACCTATTGCACTAAATGAATTAAAATTTTATTAATTTAACAATTAATAATTAATTATTAATAGCAAAACAATATCCAGGATTTTTTTATATTAGTTTTGATAAACCAGGAATATTAAAACACAAGGACTAGAGACACTAAATCAAGACAATAACAGAAAACTTAGATAGATCAAGTACTGTAATTTCCATTCATTAGATTATTCAATTGACAATCCATTCTAAAAACTTTAGCTCAAGTCTACCAATCTATGACTGTAGTAAGACACACACTCCGGTCAACTAATCCTGAAGTACTTTAGATCAAAATAATTAAATATGAATGTGATAATATGTTGGACTATTTCCATCACCTATCATTAAATGTTGAATGTCTAAAAAATTTTAAACTTTACTTAAATGTTACCAAATGCAAACAACTGTTAGTAATAGCATACAAGTTAATAGATAACACAGGTTAGTAGATTACACAATGTTTCTAGTAGTATTATTCTCTTCTCCATGTATTGTTGGCTTGAACAGTGATAACCCTATCATAGGAGTTGAACTTAGACCTTTAGATTCTTGAATATCAAATTTTTAGGCAATGTTCTAACTAAGCAGTCGGTTAGTGGTGCCTTAAAATTCAATATTCAAGAATCTAAAGATGTTAGTTTGATTCCTATGCTTGCATTGTCACTGACTTGATCAGCAACTCCTGAGAGCGGAAAATAATACCACTCAAAACATGGTATAATCTACTAACTCTATGTTATATACTAACTTGTGTGTTACTACTAACAATTGTTTGTATTTGGAAAAGTTTAAATAAAGTTTAAAATTTTCTAGATATTCAACATTTAATGATAGATGATGGAAATGGTCCAATATATTATCACATCTAAAATACGATCATCACAAACCTTCAGACAAATTAAATATGAAGTCTATGAATATGATTTTTAAAAACTGTTTTATTAAGATTTTTTCTACTGCAAAATTATTTAACAAAAACAAATGTGTTTTAAATTTAAAAACTGAATATTAATTAATTGGAATTTATATTAAAAAAACCCAAATAATTTATAAATAAATATTCTCTTACAAATTGTAATGAATTGCATGTACCTTTTCATGATTTCCTTTAATTTTTCTGATACGGGCCTCATAGAGTATTTTGGATTTGGAAAGCCATCTGGTCGTCCTAAGTGACTCATAAGAACAACACTTTTAGCATCTTGATTTAATGCATAGTTGATAGTATCCAAAGCAGCATAAATTCTAAACAGAAATAATACACTTTATAATACCTTTTAAAAACATTATAAATAAAATCTATGTAATATTAAAATTTTATTATAAAGATGCACATATATATATGCTCATTAGTTTACAAATGCTCAAATAAAAGTATTAAAAGTTGCCATCATTATAAAAAGTTTATTAACTTATCCAGTACTATCCTTCGCACCACTCACAGATTCGTTTCTGGTATTACGGTCTTTACTAGTGAGTAGCTTTGGACACACATCTAATTTACCTTTCATCCACTAATTATTTTTTTATTCCTTTTTTTAATTATCAAATTAACAATCTGAAATTCAAAAACAACTAATGTTTTGAATTTAAAGATTTAAGCATCTTAGACACAAATCCAAAGCACTTCAATAAAAGGCATAAGCGAGAAACTAGTTTGGTGATATGAATAGAATAGCATTGTATATTATAATGCTACAATCAAGCATCTATTGATTTTTTAAGCTTAAAATAGATGGCAGCACTAAAAACAAGTAGAATCTACTTCTGAAAAGCACTGTGTGAAGCTAAGATAATATTTTGGTTTTAAAGATTTTGCTAGTATTTAAATTAATGTAATAATCTTTCTTTTCTTTTCATCTTTGATCATTATATATCTAAAAAACTCTGCAATGATAGCTTCTGAGAAGATAATACTAAATCAAACAGTGTTATAACTTAGAACAATACATTTTTTAGGAGATGAAATCTCTTCCAAATGGTGATGCCTGATCTAGTCTTGATAGTAAAGACTGGATGAATCCCTGAATGCAACTTTAAGACTTAAATTGATTTATAGCAGTCATCAATAAAATAAATGAATAACTTAAATTAATTTAGTGGTGTCCATTATTTCACGCATATTATCAAATAACTGCTAATTAATTACTATTATTTTTATTCATTATGCAGACATGCAAATTCAGTTGCAAAAAACTTTGTTAATTAGAAAAAAGGCCCTTTAAATCTCCGAGATTTTAAATAAATCAAATAGGGCATATTCCTAATGTCCATTTCATACATTTTTACTTTTATATCTAATATTAATATGTGATTTTTGACATGATTTACAAAATCAAATAGCCTTCTTATAAATCAGTGTGGTGAATCTATTGATTATTATCTCTTAAGTTACAGCCATTATAACAGGAAGCAGCGAGTAACAGAAAATAGACAATGCCAAGAATAAGTGAATAATAAATTTATGCTAATCATCTATAAACATAAATTTTAGTGAAGAAAGACTGTTAAAACTGGAAAAAGAATTGTGTAGTATTAAATTAAACATTGGAAATTCTGTAAAATTAAAAAAAATATGAAAAAACCATTTGAAAATGATGATATAATTTACAATAAAATTATAATGTTCTGATTATTTATCAAGTGAAAAAGAAATCTGAAATTAGAAAGAAAAAGACTAATCTTTTTCCATGTGCCTTAAACATTTAGATCTCTCATGTCTTAATACATGATATAAACTTTATAAAGATAAGAGTGGCCATCTTACTTTTAACCTAAATTATTATTTATATAGGCCAATCTGAAGCATCTTAATTTGATAGCATGAAGATATTACTCTCTCTACATTTAAGTCCACTATTTCCTTTCAAAAACTAACTTATGCGAAATTTTGCAATTTACAATGAGTTAATATTTCACATAATTTGTGAAAAAAAATAGTGGACTTAAATGTGAAGAGAATATCTTCATGTTCTCAACTCAAGATGCTTGAGATTGGCCTATATAAATAAGAATTTAATTAAAGATAAGATAGACACTCTTATCTTTATAAAGTCTTTATCTTGTGTTGAGATTTGAGAGATCTCTCTATAGTCAAAAACTACATCGTTTGGCTATTATACAAATGTTTAAGGTGCATGAAAAAACGTTAAAGCCTTTTTCTTTCTAATAAAGCTATAAATATAGTAATGGAATCTCTTATAGAGATTAGTTAATAGATTTAATAAATTTCAAATGCAGATAATTCAGGTTTAAATCTCAATAAGTTCTCCATGAAAAAATAAAAGCTTTTCATTTAGATATATAAACTAAAAGATAAAAGTAAACTGTGATATGATGAAAAGACAAAGACTTGTGGAATTTTCAGAAAAAGAAAAACTATACAATATAAATATAGGGAATTTGAACTCAGACTTTCAAGCAATCTTCAATTATTCACACTATCTCATACTACTGATACACATAACCACACACATGTAGAAAAGATAAATAATCACCAATATACGTATTTCATGCTGAACCAGCACTCATCAGTTGGTCCAGATTATCATCTCCCCCACACATATATAATCAGTGCTCAGTTTATATTAAATAGCAAATCTTTATACTTTAATGAAAAGGTTTCAATCTATTCCAACCTCCAACTCTTCAACAATCCATAACATTGAAAATCTGATGATAGAATGCCTAAATCCCATGTTGAGTCAACATTGTTGTTTATGCTCATGTTGACTTCAAGTCACCAACACCTCATGTATAGGACAGTATCCATTTAAATATATAGAAGAGGGATGGACAGAATGCAGGCTTAATGTGTAAGATTTGAAATACAGGCATTCTTATACCTGGAACTTATTTTTTTCTGAAAAAAAAAATCAAATGCACATCATTTATGCACATGACATTTTAGCTAGAAGTAAAATATATTTAAAGAATGTAATGTACTTAATAAATTCATCATACAGAGTAGTATTGATTCTTAATGTTTAGAAATACTCAATGAACTCAAACTAACATTTATCAATCATAACCATCTCAGGATTAACCCTTAGTAGAACAGAGGAAAACAAGGAACAAGAAATAAAATACCTAGACTTGTTAATAAAAAGAGAGAATACACACTTGGATTATAAAATGATGATTAAACCACTGCACATACGAGGTTACACAAGTCCAAAATCTAACACCCCCAACCCATATAAATGGGCAGGTATGAATGCGTTTCTTTTTAGAAATCACCAATATGTAAATATATAGCAGATAGGAAAAACAATATAGACAAATATACAAAGGAAATGACTAACATAGGCTTCAAACCTAATACAATCAATCAGAAAATAAAAATATTTTATAGAAAACTAAGAAATAAATTGCCTAAAGACAATATGAAATACCTAACAATTCCTTTTGTACCTAATGTAACATCAAATATTGCAAAAACATTGGCTAACAATTTTAAATTTGTTTCAGAACACCTCCCAACACTAACCGGCTGATAAATAATGCTAAAGATAAAACAGATAGAGATCAAGCCCCTCATGTGGTCTATAAAATGGCATGCCCTCAATTAGGCTGCCATGCATTATATTATGGTGAAACTCGGGCTAACCTGAACACAAGAATTTATCAACATAGGTATGTCTACAATAGGGTCAAAAATAAAAATGAAGGATCATCAGTATTCAGGAACCACCAAGCAGCTACAGGCCATGTATTTGAACCTAGTTCTGCCCAAATAATTTGTACAGAAAAAAATGATGCCAAAAGAAAAGTTAAAGAAGTTTTCTATACAGCAAATGACATTAATGCCATTAATAGAAGAGAGGCATGTTTTGCTCTCTCTAAACAATGAACTAATTAAAAATTCAAACGCATTTGCATAATCATAACAATCGTTAGTTACAAAGCTATGAGTATGAGATTCAAACATGAAATCTCGAAAGCGCTTAGCAAAGCTATTATAAATTAGAGTAAAATTATAGCTTCACTATTTAATGCGAAAAAAAAAAAGTCGCATACCTATAATTACAATTTTACTAGTGAAGAGAAAAACAATTTATTACATAACAGATATTGAAAAAGGCTTACATTTAAATGAAAAATCAATAAGATAACATATACTCTAAAAGCAGCTGCACAAAAAGCAAAAAAAAAAGGAAACGAGTCACCAATAAATTTTTGACCGTGACAACACAATACATATAGAAATATGAAAACATTTAAAAATGATTCATTTAGAAGAAATGGACATATAAAATTCTGTGAATGATTAAAAAAAAAACCCAAGGAATTGTGAAATGAGTAAGAAATTTATAGAAAAAAATAAGTCTAAAAATTATAATTGACAATTTAATATGGAAAAAAAAGTTATCATATAATAAGAAAAGATATGAATATTAATAAAAACAAGAATAATATCTTGAAGAGTGAAAAAACATTCTATAAAAAATTTATATAGTAATAAGTAAATAATAGTAAAACAAAGCAGCTTATGTAGTTATGACAGCAAGATTTAAAATGCCATACATTTTAAATGAAGAAATGATATATGCCAATTAAATCCACGAAAAATGAAAAAGTTTTAGGAAATGATATAATTGTTAAATATTTTAAATAGAGCAGAGAAACATATGGTGAAACTATACATCAAATATCTAAATTATAGATATTTATCACTAGATGACTAAAAAAATTCAGTAGCAAAACTGATAATTAATAATAAAAAACTGTCAAAATTATTTATATCTATCCTTTTCTAGCACTTCTATATAAAAGACATTTACAAAGAGTATTTCAAATTAACTAAAGTCAATTTTGGACTTTTGCAATCAACTTAACAAAGTGGATTTAAATGTTGGTATAGCACATTATATCATGCTCAAATATTGAGAAAAGTTATAAAAATGACCAATGATTATAAATTATAATTGTATATTTAATATTAAGATTATAAAAATACATCTAACTTTATGAAAACTTATGATTAAAACATTGGAACACACTATAACACAGAACTAGGATATTCTCATATCCTGAAGAATATTTATCAATAAGCATAAATATTAAATTACACCAAGCCGCAAAGAATATATATTGTAACCAGTTGGCTACATAGCTGCATTAAAAAATAATTAGAATAGTTGGCAGCAGGTTTCTTAGGTTTAGTTTAGGGTTATTTAAGTAATGAAAAAAATATTTAATTTTCCCATGCATATTTTTTTATAATGAGTCTTCATTTAACTAAATATTTTAAGTCTCAAAGTGATAGTATAAAAATTCTCAAACATTAAATTTGTTCAATACTAATATGATTTTAAAATGGAAATATTTTTATAAGTTATAAATGATTGTAGAAGGGAGAGAAATTTATAAAATAATGTAAGCAAGTTGTCTTCTTTCTCTCCCTTCAGTAATTGCTCTTAATTAGTAGTTTTAATTTAAATTATAAAAATATATTAAGAGAAAATAATTTTCATTTTTTTTGTAAATTATTTAATAAATATTAATTTTAATCTTTAAGAGAGATAAAGTTTTATGTTTAAGAATATTTTTAAAAAGAAAAAACAAAATAAGATTTTAAATATTATTTTTAATTAGTTGTTTTATTTTATTTCTCTTCAATGCAAAAAATCAAATTAGTGCAATTAACTGATTATCTTGTTTTCTTTTTTGCAAGAAAATTTTTTTAATTAGAAAGGAATGCCAAAAGTATTATGATGATAATTCAGTTCTTGACTTGTTTTACAATGTCTATGATTAAAGAGGGAAATATCTGTAAAATTGTATTTGTAAAAATTTATCTAATTGGTTGTTATAAAAATGATCAGATTAGAGATAGATTGTGATTGGCTTGTAGTCAAGATTATTCTAAAAAAAAAAATGGGTGTGCGAATAAGTCAGAAGACCCAAGTGCCTGGTAAGAAGAAATTATTCCTTACCTAGTTGTTGAAGAAAATAGTCAAGCCTTATTCCAGCTGCTGAAAAAGACAGTAGAAGAAATTATTCTTAACTTAGCTGCTGAGTAATCAAGTCATAATCCAGATGCTAAAGAAGAATAACTAAGCTATTGCATAATACAACAAAAATTTTAAACAAGCTTTTAGCATCCTAAGAGTTTAGTCATACAAATGATTTTTACAATAAAAACTGCTAAATTTAGTAAAAAGCTAGACATCATCTTCCTCCATGTAATCTACCTTCACTGTATTAAAAATGTGGAGAAGTTACTTCTAAAGTAATCTGCAACCAAGAGCATTAGTCTCAGTCCGCGTTAGTCTCACTGGGAAATTTATTAAAAAAAAAAGGATAAAATTTTGCTGTTGTTAACCTGGAAATGAAATACTGCAGATAAGAAAAAGGACAAATTAATTATATTCATATGTAGAAGCCTTTAAGAAAAAAACAAATGGAAAAACTGGAAATTATAATTGGAAAGGACTCTTGAGAAGAATCAAATCATGGTTAAATATGTGCACACTAAATTTTCATCTATAGTAAAAAAAAGAGATTTTTTTTTTTGTATTTGTAAGAAGTGATAATTTTAAATATTTTCACTAAGTTAATATTTTTAAATTTTTTTACAAATCCAATCACTTTTCTTCTCAAAATTATTGAAAGTTCTTTGAAAATTTAATTTGTTATAAATTAAATTTTTTTTTTTGAAAAAAATTTTTCTCTTTTCATTCATTTTTCTCCCTAAAAATATAACAAAAGGTTAATTATTGAATCAAAGATTGTTATCTTTGATTTTGAAATGTTTTTCCAATTCTTAGTTATTTTAAAGAAATAAACAATTAAAAGTTAATTGATGAATAGAAATCAACTGATTGGTTACTATAATTTTTATGAAAATATATTTTTTGATGAAATGAACGCTTAAAATTTCATACTATCATGTCAATTTTTTTTGTTTGTTGTTAATCAGTTAATTATTAAATAATTGTTTTAAAAATATTTTTTCATCTTAATTTCTTTATTCTAGTCAATTCCTGTTTAATAAATTGTAGTGTGTGTGACTTCATTTTATGATAGCTTAGTGTTCTCGGATGTTTTAAAATGATCCCAATAAAACTATTTACTTATAGTAGGGTAAACCTAGGAATTATTTAAAGTGATTTATAATAAGCTTCTCTATTTATTTATTTCTTGCTCACATTAATAGTTTATAGAGTTCTTGCTTTCTGAGCTAGATTTGTGCATAAAGTTATATGGAGTAGGGGTTTATGTTTAGTGTTATGGACATCCAGATGATGATCCTGGTTGATGCAAAAGGGATATCCTTTAAAGTCCATGCACTACATTTCATTTTATTTATTATTTCTTTAGAAATTTAGTTTATAGTTGGCCAGTACATTAATGGTACTAAGTGGCCAGAGCATTGATGATGGTCAGGATGTTTTTAGTATCTCAGAATTATTTGACTTATTGTAGTTTGATGGAATAGCACATAAGTATGTGCATCCAGATAATTATTGTTTGTATTCCTGCCCTAGGTTTGGCAGTGGCTAAATAATTGCCTGGTCTATAGTGGACCACTTTCAAATCCAGTCACATGATTAACTGATTTATTTTTATTATTGATTATTCATGATGATGAATGATTATTACTTTTGTGTAATGCTGGTCAACTTATATTATTTCTATGCTGATCTCTCAGTATCATTCTTTTTATATTTAATTTTATATTTTGTATTGAACTGGGATTGATGATGATGACTTCCATCCCGCCAGCTTCACCCCTGCTTTTCCAAACTGTTACAATATAGTAGTTTTACAAAGAGTAACTAAGAATTAATATAAAATGAAGTTATTTAAGTTTTAAAAATGAAATAGTTGTTTTTCACGGAATGCTATAAGTGCTACCATATGAAAATAAAATGAGAATTTATGATATTATTAATAATGAATGATGAATTAAAAATACTCAAATGACTGAATCATTATTTTTCATCATAGTAAAAAATTAGAGAAAATATGATAAAACCAATATGCCCCCCCCCCTTCCAATGCAAAAAATAATTTCACTTTGAATCAGGATAGAAATAGGCATTTAACTGAGGAAATAGATCCGACTCTTCCGTTAGTGTCATAATCTTTCTTATTAATTCACTTCATATACTTCCACTAATGAACCTTCATTCAAGCACAAGTAAATAATGAATAACAGATGGTAATGTAAAACAGAGGCTATTGATAATCCTCAGAAGGCATGCTTAATCATTATTATATTATTTCAGCTAATGACTGGTTTTGGATTACTTCTATAATTCTTTGGAATCTGGAAGTGTCAGTGTATGAGTGAGATTTATTTTTGGTATTCTCAAATTCCTGCTCTTTTATTTAATATGCAGTATGAGGTTTTTTTCTTTAACATACAAATAGCTATATTTATACTTTTTATCCTATGGTATTTGTGGAGTGATTTTTGTTTTAATCTGACATTTCAGAAGTTTCAATCACATTTCCATAAAAAACTAACTACAATAAAGAACAGAGACCAAACACTCTGCATGACATCTTTTCAACTACATGGAGTTTGGTCAAGCTACCAACACTACTAAAATTGTTAGACCTTCAATTGTCATATTTTATATTAACTCATGTAAAATGTATTATATAATATAATTTAATCTCTTATTTGCAATAAAGTATGCTTTAAAACTAATTGAAGTGACTATAAACTAATTACTCCTAAAAATAAATCCCAAACTAGTTAAAACAATTTTAAAACTTTATTTAACAGGATTGTAACCCATATCATACACATGAAGATCATGGAATATCATTGCAATATGAGCTAGTTCTTTCTATATATAATCAATATACATATAATTATTGTAAGATTGTACTGGTTAGTTAAAATTGTACAAAACGTCCACAATCTGACTAATAATAGCAAAATAATACTAACAATGTACTGTACATAAATAATACAAACAATATATATATATAATCAGATTTTTAAAAATGTTTGCAAATTTTAACTGTTTTATTACCTGGTAGCATCAGTCACACTTCCATCTTTCATTGGAACATTGAAATCCACTCTATAAAAAAAAAAAGTAGAAATAAAATAGATAAAATAAAAAATTAACCAAATTCTTATCTAAATTAGGTGTTTGAATGATAAAAAATCGAAAATATCAATTCCCACACTGATTATAAATCAAACTTGACACCAAACAAATATTAAATAGAATTACATCCAATTATAGTATTTTTGGCTATAAAAGCCACATTATTTTTTTTCTGATAAAGTACTTGAGTCACTCTAATGCTTAAATTAACACACATTAAATGAATAACTATATCCAGCTTCACCATATCCTGCTTCCTTATTTGATATTCCAAATGTCCTATTTTTACATCAAAAAGTCATATAAACAACTAGATGTCCAAAAGACTAATTCAGATATAAAGATAAACAATTTTTATATATTCCATTCTGTAACAGCAATAAAAAAAAATATCAATATTTCTTAGGTTTAATCAGTGTTTCATCTTTCATTTATCTTCTAAAGATTAGATATCACATATTGTGAATTAATCTGGATTGTCAGCTAGATTGGAGAACTGAAAAAAAAAAAAATCCTAAATTTGAAAAATTGCTAAGTTTTATAGGATTTTGCTTTCAATTGCCAATCTAGCTACCTATCATAAACATGAGAATATTTGTTCTTAGAAAACAGAAGAATGTCAGAATACTCCTTAAAGCTGCTGAATGATGTATTCTTTATTTACTGTTCCCCTCTTAAAAGCGGTTATATTTTTATTCTGCAGTGGAATATTTAAAAGCTGTTTATTATATATACTGTATATAAATTAAAGTCCTCCGAGTGTCAATGCTGCAAAAACAAAATCACAGATGGCATTTGAAGCATATGGAGTATGAAATAAGAAGCGAAATATATAGTGAAGATAGTTATTTATAAACTTTTTAAATGGTTCACTATTACGAGAACACTAAAAAATGAGAAAAGAATGCATTATTCATTAGCTGCAGTGTTTTCATCCTTATTTTACTCTTTAAAAACAATTAGGTACACATTTATTCTGAATTGTATTGGTTGATTAATTAGATCGGGCAAAAATAAAAATGCTGAACCTAAAAATATTTCAGGTTTAGGCCCAATTCGAATTCCAGAACATAATTATGATAGAAAGGGTCAAGTTTTGTTAATATATTAGAATTACGGAACAATAAATTAGTTAGAATGATTCTCATGTTGAATTTCTAATATTTGTTTGATATGAAATTAGCTTCAAATGAAAATGTGTGGCTACAAAAAATTTTAGCAATTAGAATACATTAGATATTAATTTAGTTCTCAGATTATAGCAGAAGAAAAGCCATTCAATTTTAGTGAATTTAAGTTTTCTGCCGTCCAAAATTTTTATTAATAACTTGTTCAGTATTTTTGGATCTAAACAGTTTATCTTCCAGGATTAAATATCATTTGCTATAATCTATATAAATAGTTTTCACAATTAGATATAGATTGCTTGCCAGTATAAAAGTATTTTACTGATCACACACCAATATCCTTAAAAAAAAAACAATGCATATAATACCGAAAAATATAACCATACAAATCGAATTCTTGTGAAATGATTGTCAGAAGACGAAAATAAATCTCAGCATACTTATGTATTTAAGACAAAAATTATAATTAACCGATAAAAAAAAATTATATTAGCTCCAGGGATTTCAAACTTTATCCACTAGTCGTGAGCCATAAAAACTAAAGTAAACCGGTAAATAAATTGGAAGAAAAATATAGGCATTACGTATGCTTTAATATGTTTGAAAATAATTTACCTCATAAGTACACGTTTATTTTTGAGATCTAGTTTATCAATGCTTAATTTGTTAAATTCCATTGTGAAAAATAAAAATTTTTAAATTGAATTAAAGGTCACTATCGACTCTAAACACACCAAGATTTGACTAGAGCCACCTATAATTTAATATTCACAATCAGTTGGTCACCTAGTGGCGAGATTTAAAAAGAATTCGTAAATAAAGGAAACTATTTTGTATAAAAAGTAAAAACGAAATTGAAGTACTTCATTATTGTCTTGCATTGGTGGTCGAGAGGTCAGTGCGACTGCCTTGTACTTGCAGGCAGTTGCCCGGGTTGCGAGTTCGCGTCGCGAGTTCGCGTCCCGGCCGATGCTATGACACTTAAAAAAAAAAAAGTTCTTCATTATAGATTTATCTACTTTGAGAGATTTAATTGTTTTCCTCTCACCATGTTGATTTGATACTTATAAAACTTGATTTAAAATGCGGAAATGATTGCATAATTTTATATATACTGCTTTATTTAGATTCAGTAAATGTTTCATGTGCGTGTTTTTGTCATTTAATTGTAGATCGTATAATACTAATTCATGATAATTATTACTTTTGTGTGTATAATTGTTTATATTAACTAGTTTATTACAGTATTTATTACCGATATACTTTATATCCTGATTTGATGCATTGGTTTTTCAGTCAATGTGATAACAAGCATTAAGGGATAATTTTTCTACACAATACATGAATAGATCTCAAAGTTTTATTCTTTGGCTAGTATTGGGTTTAACATTAAAATGTCAAACAAAACTATACAGATATTGAACTGCTTTTAGATCTGTATGACCATACAGGCACATTAGCTTGCATTGAAAACTTTAGTTTGGGCTGATAATTTTATAGTTAAGCAAAAAAGGTAAAAGGTGACTGGAGAAGGATGGATTAGAATTCAAAAACCCAGATCCAAGGCTTTTCACTCGTGAAATCCATAAAATAGAAACTAGTTTGAGAATATTAGATGGTAAAACATTGACAACGATTATAAAACACAATTATGTAACATCTATTGATCACTGAAACTTATGTGGGGAAAAAAATTGCTACTGTTTTAACAGCTTGTATAAACATAAAGAAAAGGTGATCATATGATGTTTTGATGGTTAAATTAATTTTCTCAGATGAAGAAAGTAAAGATTGATAATCATGAATTAGAAAAACAAATTACAAATACCTTGTATATATTATTAACATAAATAAAATAATGAGTGAAACTAATAGAATTAACTTTGAAGAGAGTGGTTTTGATAGAAATAATATTAAAAGTAATATGCTTATATGTTTGAAATATATATATATGCTCTGCGCACAGATAATGAAGCTATTAATTGTCTGTGAAATTATTAAAATTTACCGCCAAGCGCTTTCGGGACAGTTTATGGTCCCATATTCATGGCGACTTGTATTCGATTAATAACTAATGTTAATGCAAATTTATATGCAGATGTTATGTGGACCATTTTCAAGATAGGGAAAAGCAGGCCTCTCTTCTGTTGATTGCTGATGGGTCACTTACGATGTAGTAAGCTTCCCTAACTTTACGTTTGATGTCATTTGTTTCAGAGCAAATGACACTGGCCGTAGTGGGTAGAAAAGCGTGTCCAGTGGCTCTCTCATGCTCAATGAAAACTGAATTACCTTCAAGCTTTGTTTTGGTTCTGTTATAAAGGTATCTGTGTTGAGCTATTCTGGTGGCACTGTTAGTTTTGGTCTCTCCATAATATGTTGCCATACAATTTCTTTGGAGGCAAGTGATTTTGTACACAACTTGAGGGGTGAGTTCAGATTTGATCCTGTCTTTGGTGTTATTTATCACTCTATTGGTGTTGGGAGGTGAACGGAAAGCGAAGTCAAAGTCACTTGAAGGTAATTTGGTTTTCGTTGAGCATGAGAGAGCCACTGGACACGGTTTTCTACCCACCATGGCCAGGGTCATTTGCTCTGAAACAAATGACATCAAACGTAAAGTTAGAGAAGCTTACTACATCGTAAGTGAACCATCAGCAATCAACAGAAGAGAGGCCTGCTTTTCCCTATCTCGAAAATGGTCCACGTAACATCTGCATATAAATTTGCATAGTATTTGCATTAACATTATAGTTATTAATCGAATACAAGTTGCCAGGAATATGGGACCATAAACTGTCCCGAAAGCGCTTGGCGGTAAATTTTAATAATTTCACAGACAATTAATAGCTTCATTATCTGTGTGCAGAGCACATATATATATTAATTTATTTTAAGCATTAATGAAGTAAAATCTTAATTATATGTTTGAAAAGAAATATTTATAACATGTGTTTTAGCAGTTCTTAGCTTATAGATCTAAGATTTAGACTCTTAATAGAAGAGTAATACAGAGATTTCAGACCAGTCAAAAAAGTATGGAGACATGTATGTTAGGAATAATAAGAAATCAAAACAAAAATTATGGTTAAGAGAATAAATGTCATTGACTTTATTGAAGAATTAAGAGATAAGTGGACCTAGGCTAGACATATTGCTAGAAGAGATGACAATAGATGGATAGTTGATGTTTTAAATTGGGTCCAAGAAATTGTAAAAAAATCTAGAACATGTGAAATGGATAAAATAAAGAAAATAGCTTAATAGTCTATAAATAAGCAAAACTGGTTAATTTCAGGATTTTGTTTCAATAATCTTTAAAATATGTTTTAAGGAGTTTACTCCATAAATTTTAGAGTTGTAATTATGATATTTGTCCAAATAATCCAAAACTTTAAAAACCAATTATTAGTGAGTGAGGCTAGCAATGAATAATGGTTACTCAAGCAAACTTGTGTACAATAAATTTAATCTCTAATAAATCAGCACATTAAGAAAGCTTACCAGTATATACAATGTTCTGAATTGTTGTCAATTTAAAATAATATATATATATATTGTAATGGTTGGTGTGATGTGATAAAAGAAATTCAAGACTAATCATTATAAATAAAAACAATCCCATGTTGAAAACCAAGTAATTATGATGTGGGATGGGGATATTAAAAATCGTAATAGAGGAATCACAAGGAACAGTAATATATATCTGTTTTTATACATCTAGCCCCACAATGGCAGTATTTATTTATTTACCATATAGATTTTTTGATAGTTTAACTATTAGCAAAATTATCATAAAGGAACCTGTAGAGATTCCAACCAAGAGATAGAATTATCAGTCATTTCATTAAGTTCTTCGATTCCGCCACTAGCTATATATTTGATAGACCATAGCTATATGGTTAATAGTTTGTTTACCCATAATTACATAGATCGGTGGCTAATAAATTCAAATGATCATGGATTGTCCTGAATCTATTAATGAGACTCCAGTTGCATCTAGGAAGATTAAATCCAATAGGTATTATTGTTGAATTTAGAAAAAAAAATTATTTGGAACATCATAGGAATTCTATTTTTACGCTATAATTCTTCTATTGTAGGTTGAATATCCATAAGGCAAATATGATTTGAGACAAGTCTTAGATTGTGAAACTATATTTTGTTAATAGCAAGACTAAACTACTTAACAACTTTTTATTCATGTAAGAATAGAAAGCTGTTGCAAAGTATATTTTAGTATACATATTGGTAATATTTAATTGAGTACAGAAGTATAATGTGAGAACTTTTCCTCCAAGCAGGGTCTCAGTATTCAGCAGAATACTCTGATGCTAAAAAAGTTGTCCTTAAACTATATGTATTACCAGTCAAATAGTGCTAGCTAACTTTCCAAAGTTATAGAAATTAAATTTTGGTCTAACTTTAGTTAAATGAGGAAATCAGGCTATAATCCAAGATTACTTCTAAATTGCATGGGTAGGTTGTGTTTCAGTCTATTGTTGCAAAAAGTTATAATTAGATTATGAGATGATTTTTTATTGTTTAGATGAAAAATTGAAATACGGAGTTTAATGGATTAGGAATAAGACCCTAGTCTCTGAAAAAGAATTGAGATCTTTTCAGATATTTCTATCTTAGGAAATGATCTCTTTTGAGAAGTCAATGAAATATCAATGCAAATGAATTTCTGAATTTTCTTTCATAAAGATCACTGACGAATATATTAAATGAGAGAATTGAACTTTAAGGAGGTGGAGAAATAAAGACAAGACATTTTTTTAAACAATTATTTAATAACTGATTATCAATGAATAAAAAAAATAATATGAAATTTTATACATTCATTTATCAAAAATATATTTTCATAAAAAATTATATGAACCAGTTGATTTCTATTCATTAAATTGATTAACTTTTAATTCATTAAGTTATTTCTTTAAATAACCAAAAGTTGGAAAAACATTTTAAAAGTCAGAGATAACAATCTCTTAACTAATCCTTTGATGAATTTTGGAGAGAAAACTAAATGAATGAAAATTGTTTCAAAATAAAATTTTAAATTTAACAAAATGAAATTTTCCAAAAAACTTATAATTTTGAAGAGAACAATTGAATGGATTAAAACAAATGTTTCACAAAAAAATATTACTTTACTGAAATTATTCAGAATTATAAATTCTTGCTTTTTATAAAAATACTTAAATTTTTTTTTTTTAAAAACTATAATTAAAAATATAATGTGCACATAAAACAAAATATCTTTAACTATGGTTTTAAATTTTTTTGTAGTCCTTTCCAGTTTCCATGTTGGTTTTCTTCTTGAAGGCCACTGCACCATGTACATGATTATTTTGTCATTTTTTGTATGGTGTATTTTCAGATTGCAAACAGTAAGAATTTATCCATTTTCTTTACAAGAAAATTTCCAGGTCCTTGACTGAAGACTAGGTTGCATATTACTTCAGTATTAGTTTCTTCTTTACATTTTTCTAGAGGAAGGTTACATGAAGGAAGAATGTCTAGCTTTTAGGTAACAGCACATAGTTTTCATTGTAGAAACCATTTTTATAAACTGCCAACAGCTTGGTTAAAACTTTAACTGTGTAAGACTTCTGCTTTTTATTTTTCATCAGTTGTGTCAGCAACTTTTTTCTCCTATCTTCAGCATCTGGATCAAGAGTGAATGCTTCTTATAAGACTTAGATCTTCTGACTAATCCCTTTCTCCATAAGTAACCAACTGTGGAAGAACAAAAACTTAATTCAGCTACTGAAGATTAAGAAAAAAGTTCCTGATTCAGCTGCTAAAGAAGAAAGTAGATGACTTATTTAAGGTGTTAATATTTTAACCAAGCTGTTAGTATACTACGAGTTGTTATAAAAAGTTTCTACAATGAAAAGTATATGCTAAATTCAAGTAAAAACTAACATCTTCCTCCATGTAATCTGCCTTCATGAATAAAATGTAAAGAAATATGCCTCTAAAGTAATTGCAACCTTGTTTCCAAACAAGAACATCAGTCTGTTAGTCTCCTGGAAATTTTATAAGATATGGATAAATTCTTATTTGTTAACCTGAAAATGCTGCATACAAAAACAGGACAAATTAATCATGTACATTGTGTAGAAGCCTTCAAGAAGAAAACATATCTGGAATAGCTGGAAGTTATTACTGGAAAGGATTCTAGATAAGAATAAAGCCATGGTTAAAAGTATTTTCATTAGTTAAATTTTTTTTTTTTAAATTAATAATTTCAGTAACTTAATATTTTCTTGTGAAACTTTTTTAATTCATTCAATTTTTCTGAAAATTATGAGTTTTTTGGAAAATGTATTTTATTAAATTTAACATTTTATTTTGAAACATTTTTCTTTTTAGTTATTTATTTTTCCCTCCAAAAGGTTTAGTTAAGCTAATTTAAAGATTATCACTGATTTTAAAAATGTAGTTTTTCCAACTTTTAGTTATTTAAAGAAATAACATATTGAATTAATAGTTATAATTTAATGACTAGAAATCAACTAGTTAGTATAATTTTTTTATGAAACTACTTTTTTTTTGATAAAATTTTTATATTTTCATGTCATTTTAGTCTTAATGTCTTTATTTTTCCACCTATCTTGATTTCAGTATAGCTGTGTTCAGGGTTTTTAAATTATCCCAGTAAAGCTATTTAATTATAGCACATTAAACCTACAAATTATTTAGAATAAACTTATATTTATTTCTTGATCACAATAATAGATTAGTGCATAATATTACTTAAAAAAACATTAGAGGGTTTGTTTACATTAGTTTTGGGTGTCCAGATTATAACCCTAGATGACCCAAAGGTATATCCTTTAAAATCCATGCACATTTTATTATTAGAAATGAAATTTATAGTTGACCACTGCAAGATAGATATGGTCAGAGCATTGATAATGAACAGCATGTTTCTGTATCCCAGTATTATTTTTGTTATATTCTGATTGCTTAGCACTTAAATCTATGCATCCAAATTATTGTGTACATAATCTGCCTCAAGTTTAAAAGTGGTTACATAAGTATCCTGTTTATAATGTATCTTTTTTATTCCTAGTGTCACAAGGCTGACTGTTGATTTTACGATTCCTGTTTTTGTTCTTTGTTGATCATATAATGCTGATGATTAATGATTTATTATTCTGTAATGCTGGAGGTGCAACTTATGGTTTGTTTGTGCTGATCTCACTCTCACTCAATCATTCCTTTTGTATTTAATTTGATTAGTTATTTTATGGAAATGATTGCTTTCCATCTCCACATATTAACCCCTTTTATTTTTTCATCCCATTACAGTATATTATGTATATGTTTATGAAAAATTAAACAAAAAATTTTATAATAGAAATTGATTATATAATAATACAACTATTATACACACACGAATACTTACACCACTACACATATGTATTGCTAACTTGGTCATACTCTCAGGTAGATTACTACCACTTTAATATCACTAAAGATGGATTATTAATTTATAAAAATAATTAAATACCCATATAAGCACATAGAACTATACACATGACATATATATATAGTCTTTTAATTAAAGATTAACAAAAACATTCTTTGACTAATAAAATCAAAAATATACAAAATAAAAAAATTAAAATTGTATAATGAATAAAACGTTTAAAATATTGAATATGCTTATAGTCTTTAAAATTATTGATAAATGTTAATAAGACTAGGGTGATAATGGTAGACAAGATAAAAAACAATGTGTGGACAAATAATATACATTTGGAACAAGTTAAAGAGTTTTGTACTGGCAATATAATTTTGGATGGCAATGATTGTCTTGTGAAAATTAAAAGGAAAGTAATATTAGTAAAATATGCTTTTTAAAAGAAAAAGACTATTACTAAATAAAAATATTGATAGAGAAAATAGAATATTTATTAAAACTTTCATTTAGAGTATATTGTGACATGATCCTTAGTGAAACAAGAAAGAAAAAAATTAGAAGGCATGGAAATGTGGCTTGAAAAAGATTAACTAGGATATGGATGGAAAAGAAGACTGATGATGAAATATTAAGAGAACTTGAAGTTAAAAAAGATCTATGTAATACAATAAAAATGAAAAACATTAAGTTTTTGGGACATAGTTAAAACATGATAGGTTTTTACAAAATATTTTGAAAGAGAAAATATTTAGAAGAATAAGAGAGGTTAAAGATTCTATTTTAAAAATATGCTCAGTGAAATCAGATATTTTTCATATGAACAAATGAAATAAATTACTGATGATAAAAGTGATGTAATTGCACTAATTAGGCATTATCATTAGCAGCTGATGACAAAATAGAATAATGAAAAAAATATGAAAATTTATCTAAACATTAGTGCATTGGACAGCAGTCTTTTTTTGATTGTGTATGTAGCTTTTGCACATGGTCCAACCTATTCCTGCTTCATTTTTTTTCTAGATAAAAATTGAGTTTATATTTCAACATACAGCTTGTATTGAATATTTTCTGTATTCTTTATTCTAATTTACAGATTTTCATTGTCGTAAATTACAGATATGGGCGTCTGCTTCTTTAAAAACAGGTTTAGTCAGATTGAACATTTGTAAGATTTTACACTACTTCAATTCAGTCATATATGTACTGGATCTAGATCATATGAATTGGAGAAACAATTCAAATGTGTATTCAATGCTTCTTACTTTCAAAATTTAACAAGTACATTTTTTTTAACATATAGGAAAAAAGTATAATAATTAGGTTTTTCTTTCTCTTCTTTAGCATTTGATTAAATCAATTTTTTTGGCCATGACTTTCCTGGATTAATAGTGTAATAGTTGAAAACTATCAAATGTGGTTTGAAATGATACTGGAGACAAAAATCCATAAAATAAGATTAATCTAGTAATTTTCCAGTAGATATTCAGTTTGAATGGATGTCATTAGGTTCTTCCAGAATGTCATTAGGTTCTTCCAGAACTTGAATAATGATTAAGACTGAATTTAAACACAATTTCCCCTAAAATATATTTTTTAGTTTTAGAGGTATACTTCACAAACTGATATATTATTTATTTAAACTATATAAGAAAAGTATATTGTTACCATTCCTTTTTCCATTCATCTTCCATTTTTTTCTCATGATCATTACATTTAGCAAGTTATTTCCAGCATAAGTCAGCAAGTCATGAATATTTGATATACATACTGAATGAAGTAATCTCTAGAAAACACACAACAAAAGAATTAGTTTAACAATTGGAGCAATATTTTTATGATATACAATTCTCCCATCTATTGATGCTTCAGTACTATCCATTCTAATTTATATACAAAAGATCTATTAATTCCCAAGATAATTTAATTAACATATATGAATTGTTTAAAATCCCAGGTAAAATATGAACTTTTTTGTTAGTGGTTTTTTAATTATGATTATCTATATATTTTTATATAAAAATATTGTATCCAAATGCTCTTACACTTATCTTAATAATCCTACCATGACAATACC
The DNA here is from genome assembly GCA_028023455.1 of Epiperipatus broadwayi. Taxonomy (NCBI): domain Eukaryota; kingdom Metazoa; phylum Onychophora; class Udeonychophora; order Euonychophora; family Peripatidae; genus Epiperipatus; species Epiperipatus broadwayi. The sequence goes on from JAQFVV010012545.1 coordinate 2,096,404, forward strand.
AGTGATGTTATGATAACAGCTAGTATTTTTAATTGAAATTCATAGTTTATTATTTGTGTGCATAAACTGCATTCTAAATAGTTAACTTATGTATTGTTTTTATTAACTAATTAAATATTTTCTTTTAATTTTGTAATATTTTTTATTCTTAGCACTCCAAAAACTTGATTATGTGTTGTGTTTTTATGTCATGTATTGCAACTAGCTTTTATATATGTGTGTGTTTGCTTGCACATACACATTAGTAATTGGTTGTTTTCTGTAGTCACCATCTTCTTCAAGCTATGCATGTCAATAAAACATACTTTTTCTATAAAATAAAATTAAAGCTGTTAACAATAAATTTTATATTTGGAAGTATAAATTTACTATTTGCCCATCATATCATTATCATCAACCATTATTAATCCAATGCAGGATAAAGGTCTCTCCAAGTTCAATCCATCTTCTCCAATCTTTAGCTTCTCTTCTCCACATCACCCCTGCACACTTTATCATCTCATCCATCCATCTCACATGTGGTCTCTTTCTGGGTCTTTTACAATCTCTTGGAATCCAGTTTAAGACTTCAATTGTCCATCATCTCTTCTAGCAATATGTTCAGCCCATCTCCACTTCAATCTTTTAATTTTTTCAATGAGGTCAGTAACACCTGTTTGTTCTCTTACCCATACATTGTGTTTTCGATCTCTTCTTGTTACGCCCAGCATGCATCTCTCCATACTTCTTTGAGTGGTCCAAAGTCGATATTGCTCCTCTATTAAGTGTCCAAGTTTCAGATCCATAAGTAAGAACTGGCAAAATACATTTGTTAAAAACCTTCCTTTTCAAACACATAGGCATATTTCCTTTTAGTATCAAGTTATTTCTACCAAAAGCATTCCAACCAAGTTTAATTCTATGATTAATTTCGTCCATTATGTTTCCATCTGTATTAATAATCTGACAAAGGTATTTGTAACTGTTAACTTCTTCTAATTCATCATAATCTTTATTTTTATATTTTGGGCAAATCGATTAAACATTACTTTAGTCTTTTTAACATTTATCTTTAGTCCTACTTTCATCTGATAACTCCTGCAACATTTCCTGCAACTCTGAAGCATTATTCGCAAAAACAACTACATCATCTTCAAAATCTAAATGACTTAAATAATCTCCATTTACTTTCACTCCTTTGGTTTCCCATTTTAATCCACAAAATACTTCTTGCAGCACTGCTGTAAAAAGTTTCGGAGATATGGAGTAACCTTGTCTTACACCCTTCTCAATGTTGACCTTCCCAGTATTATTATGTAATCTAATTGTTGCTGTTGCATTTTTATAAATATTCTTTAAAATATGACAATATTCTGGATCGATACCTTGATGATCCAATGCTTTAATCACTGAAGAAATGTTTATAGAATCAAATGCCTTTTCATAATATACAAATCCAAAACATAATGACAACTCATATTCATTTGTCCTTTCTATAACTTCTCTCAATACTTGAATATGATCTACTGTACTAAAACCACTTTTAAATCCAGCTTGTTTTCTTGGTTGGTGGAAATCCAATGTTCTCTGTAGATGAGTTGTAATTATCTTGGTAATTTTTTTTATATAAAACTGATAAAAGGCTGATAGGTCTGTAATTTCTAATATCTTCTTTATCACCTTTTTTAAATATTAATATTATTACTGCATTCTTCCAATCATCTGGTACATCTTTATCATTTTATATTTCTCCATATATAAATTTAGGCTTCCAATATCAAGTTTTGATAAAATTGTTTTTTGATTTAGCCATTGCTATACTTACTGCAAATATATTTTTTATAACATAAATTGTCAGGTTTATCATTATCATAACTCTATACCTAAATTTTACTGATATTTTCAGTTTATAATGGTCTCTCAATAAGTATGCCTCTATTACTGACAACCATGTACCTTTTACATAATTTTTTGAATGCATAGGTATGAATATTTCAAAACCATGCTAAATTATAATTGCAGTTGATCAACAGCTAGAGATTGGAACAAAAACAAAGTCTGCCATATAAAAAAGGAAATCTTAAATCCAGCTAATAGTTTTAATTAACAGGTGTGGTAGAAATCATCAAGTGATCCAGTAATACTACAAAGTAATTAGTCAGTAATGATTCATTCATATTCTAACAACAAGTAGAAATCATCAAATAATCCATCAGCAATACTAGAAAGTAATTAGTCAATAATGATCCAATCATATTATAACAACAGAAATATAAAGATATTAATTCAACAATGATATAACAATATAATTTATAATATTTAGCCTGTTGCAAAAGAAAAAAAATCAGATCAAATTAGCAATCCATGAAAAAAGATCATTTTATTGAACTATTCAATATATTCATGAAAAAAATAAATGAAATGTCCAAAGAAACAAAGAAGATAGGAGAAAAAAAAATTGTAGAAAAGGGGAAAAATGAAATATGAGGAAGAGAAAACAATGGAAAGGAGATAAAAAATATGAACATTGAAGAATGATAGAAGAAATCTGGATAAAAAGATAAAAAAATTATCGGCAGAAAAGAGGAAAGATAGGAAATAAAAGGACAAATGAAGAAATTATTGTAAAAAAAGGGGAAAGAAATATATAAAAAAAATCAAATCTAAAAGTAATAAATGGAAGAACCAAAAATAATAAAAAAAATGTGGAGAAATTTAAGTTAGAAAAAGAAACTGTAAAGAGTCTTAAAAGAAGAAAAGAGATGATCATCAAATCAAAAATTGAATTATAGAAATCTAAAATTTATGCAGATTACCATAGAAAACAAAATTAATACAGAAAGTGACACCAATAAATTTATCCATAATTCTGGACTATAGAGAGATGCTAAGCAATTTTTTGTATCATTTGTGTATCATAAAGTAAGAATGAGTTATTTGTCTTAAAAATTGAAAAACATGAATTTGTTGCATTTATTCGTCATAAAATTTATGGAAATAATACTTTGGCATTTTTTGTGTGAATAGAAATAAAAATATTTGCTTTAAAAGATAAAAGAGAATAATTTTGATAAAGTTCATATCAGAAATAATAAAGTTACTATCTGATATATTATTGCTCAGATGATCAACATTTTTCTGTAGAGTCACTACAAAGGAAAGATAAAGTTCAAAGTAAAACGAGATAAGTAACGTATGTATGCTTTATTTAATGAAGAAACAAAATATTTGACAGGCTCAAAAAAATGGATAAACATCCATGATTTAAATACTAACTTATTGCAGTTATGGACAACAGAATATTCCCAAAATACAAAGTATAAGCCTAGTATTGAAAACCTGATTTGACAGCTGTGATCATGTTAAGAAAAAATTTTATGATTTGATTTTATATTTATATATATATATTGTAACCTTCTCTTTTATGGTGGAATCATATACGAATCTGGCCGCATGTTTCATGGCACCAAATCCGTCCTTTGTAACCCTCTCTTTAGAATGTCTAGCAATTGTAACTAATCAAACTCCATGTTTTAGGTGGTAAATCCGCCTTTGTAACCTACACTACCCGAATTATCAAGAATATACGCCTAAAAAGAAATGTTAAACTAAAGAGATGATTTCTTTATTGAACTAAGCTAGCATGAAACTATACATCTAAAGAAGATTACAAGGTGATTAATGAAGACAATAACATCTGGTCAAACTAACTTTAAAATCCACAAACAAAATGTTATGAAATAAATTCAATATTCATCAAAACACAAATAATAATTAGATCAATGGATTGAATATGAAATTAAAATTATAAATTAAGTAATTAGGATGTAGATGACTAAATGGATGATGAAAATAAGTAATAATTAAATAATAAAATGAAATGAGTCTGAGAATGAAGAGAAATGAATGAAGATGTATAAGAATAATAAATGATTAAGATGATGATAGAATAAGAGTTAATGAATGATTGAGATGATAATGGAATAAGAGCTAGTGAATGGTGAATTAATTAGGATAATGAATTAGGATGAAATAAGAATGAAGAAATAAAGATTGAAATGACAGATGAGAATAATGATGATGATGGAAGATGATATCCAGAACTTTGAACTGATATTGAATTAAATGATAATAAGCTAAACTAAATAAAATAGAGATTCCAAGCTCAACAAAACCAGAATATTCACCATAAAGTCAAAATGAGCTGTAATATTTTAAGACAAAAGAAGCAATTTACACCTAAAGTTTGGTTGACTTTCATAAAACAGTGAATATAACATAAGTCAAATCCATCTACAATAAATAACTAGATATAAAATTTACATAAATTCAAATCCTACATTACAAATTAATAACTTAATTCTTCTTAGGGTTCAAACAACTTAAAGATTGTTATACAAGATATACTTGGGTCAGTGAGAGGGATTTTGCCACTACCCAAATATAATGTACAAAACAGCTCTTAATATAAAATCAAATTAACAAACTATATTTAGCAATTCCAAAGAAACTTTATAAACTCCATAACTATTATAAACTTTAAGCAGCTTCAAGAAATATGAATAACTTTTTAATAACTAAACACAATAACTTACTGACTTCCTTTTCTCAAATAATTATGAACAATGTAATCAAGATCGGTGAATGATCAATCTGCGGGTTCAAATAAACTGATTAAATCAACATTGTGTTTATCTTTTAGTATACCACTTAAAATAATATGCACTCTAGGCTAATAATATTGTGATTATTAAGTGATGATGCCTTACATGTACTCATAAATTATAGGGTTTAACAAAATTATTTTGATATACCAACATATAGTTAATTATACTATATTGATTGATGATTATTTCAATATAATCAGATGATATGTCGATAGCAATAACAATAATAATGTGTGTGGTGATTAGCAATAAGACTACAGACCACTAAATAAATTTTTAACACAACAAGATTTATTTACACTATTTACAAATTTATTTCAGACACATTGCATGAAATAAGACAGAGACATTATATAAATCAGGTATGGAAATTAATTTATATCCCATTGATTACCCATATAGTATATAAGATAAATTAGTACAGTGATATTCATAGTATCACTCATTATTGACTATGCTTCTATTATTTTCTCTTATAGAATAGGAAGGTTAAACTTTATTTAAACTAAATTAGCACTCAGATTATAAAACAAAAGTGTATTTAAGTCTGTGGGATATGTGCAAATTTTAAATCTAAAACTCAAAGTCATAAGTAGTGTGTTATACTATAGCTATTTCATTTATCAGAATATGATAAGGGCAATTATCATATTCAGCACAATTAACAATTATTATTATTTAATATGAAAAGATTGTATTAATGTGGGGACAGACATCAGAAGTCAAATGCATACATGACACCAAAACATTGCCAATGTCCACAACATAATCACTGTTTGATGAAAATAAATCAACATTGTCCATGTGTATTTCTTGCTCTTTCATATAGAAGTTTTATAATCACTAGTAAGTCTTGGTTGGTTTGTTTATAAACTGATGAAGATCCTACAACATCATAAAGACACTATTACAATTAGCCAAACACTATAGATAAACCACTGTCCCTGAATCTAACTTTATCTTATCCTTGCTATTTAATTTTAAAATACTAAAACTTCACCATACATGGTGGAAAACTAACTACATAACCTCATGAGGGATCAAGCAATAAAGGGAGGTTCTACAAAACAACATGATAGTTGTACAATAATATGGCCAATTCTAATACGTTTTCATAGGAACCAATGTGTGGACACTGTCTCATCACAGGAAAATAGAATGTGGACCATGGATACAATCCTCTCTTGGGATTAACTATGCTAATTAAGCACTAACTATTGATCAGCCTCGACGATATCATCCTCTCATGGAATCAGCAATGGGAGAATTTTCCATCTGCCCATGCACAATAATCAACGATACTGTATTTGATGCCATTATATGTGGCATATACTTATCAGCTGAGAGCTGTCACGAATCCTTATCAATACAATAGCAAGAAAATAATTCTAACAATAAAAGTGGAAACATAAATATTCCATTTCACAATGCAGAGTATTAGTGTATTAAACAAACCAACATGTAAGTCAAATGACCATTAACTATTTTTAAAAATAATACTTTTATTATAACAAGCAATACACACGTAGACAATGGAGATTAGCCTACATTTTATATTTAAAGTGGACATGTTAATTCATAGGCAAAATTTAATAATTGCAAAATGCTTATATCTAATATTTCATATAATAAAACATTTGTGTCAGTACACTATATCTTTGACAAATTTCGTCTGTTTGTATACCTTCAATAAAATATTAAAATCTGTTTTAAAAGTGCGAGAGATGAATATCTCTCTCTCTCTTTAGATAAATGATATTTAATATATCCTCCCGCAACTAGGAAAATAACAAAAATATATATAATAAATGTATATATCTTTATACACCTATTTGTCCTTAACTAAATATATTTTCATACCACCATAAAATAAAATTCTCTGAATAACACATTACAAACAGTATAATACAATAATAAACCTAAGCAATAAAAAAAAAGAACAAACATTTTCTCCCATTATAGTTTATCCTCCTTAGCTCAAAGTTTGTTCTATCATTATAAGCTGAATGATAAGGAAACCGATATCATGAGCAAACATTCATAAGTAATGTGTATATACATTTTTATGATTATTATACTCAATGCCAGCATAATGAAATAAAATTTAAACACTTCCAAAAATAGCAGAATTAAAATATGTTTATCCATACTTTCTGTAGATAATTTTCCTTAAATGAATTTATAGATTTATTATCTACAAAACAAACTTTTTAAAATCATTTACTGATTTATTTATGTTATTTTTCCCTCCGCGGTGATATCTGTAATAATTTTAAATGACCATGGCATTTTTAAAACATTTTAAAATATTAATTCACACATGTTACACAATAAAGATTAAGAAGTAAATATTTATTTATTTCATTTCTATCAGCAAATTAATATATGTTTAATAATACTAAGAAGAATTTATTCAATTGTATGCAATTATAAATACGATATCCTTGGCATTAATAATTTGTAACTTTTCCATTTTCAATAACTAAGCAAAATTTAGTGCTAAACCAAATTCGCAGACAATTTTTCTTCTTTAATAAGAATAGGAAATAAGTTCACACATTTTTATTTTTCAATTGATTAAACTTTATATTACGTAAGAATAACTTTTTAGTTTGTTTACTTTATATTTTCACACTTTTCTTCAAAATTATTCCTAATTATATTTTATGAAGATTATAATTTATAAGCAAACGTATTTTTCTTCTTTATTACAAAGAGCACAAAAACAAAACATTTTCTTCTTTTTCCTTTCAATCTAAATAATTTACGCATCATTTTTAAATATGAAAATTGGCTAATATAAATAAAATAAAATTGCTTACACTTTCTGGATTTGTTCATAGCTTGGAGTAGTATTTGTTGAAGCAAATAATTATCCATATGGCTGTCATTCTCCTTTCTCCAGTATGCATCTCAGGAATTATAAAATCGATGGAAAATAGTGATGAAAGAATACAAGGTTTAAGATTTCTTACTCCATATTTTTAAATACACATTATCCTGTAATTTTATTCAATTCAATCCACAAGGTTGTTACTTTTCAACTTTTTCTTTTTTTTACTTTATTTTATAAGTGTATATCTTGAAGTCCTTTTTATTCTGATTTTCTTTCTTAATAGCCCCCCCCCCTTACAAACTTTGTTATATTATTTATACCTTGTATTACCTTGCATTATGGTACTAAATAGACCAATAACTAAACAGTGTGAATAAATTAATATTTCTCCATTCAGTGATAACTAATTAGACTGTTTCATATCATTTTAAATTGCAATACAATATATTTGAAGAATGTTTACAAAATTTAGAAGAATTATAAATTTTCTTTCTTGTAATTATTGTTTAATAATAATAATAAAGTGCTAAATATTTTCATACTTCCAAATTGGTTTAATACTATTAAAATATTATTTTAAATATGACTGCCACTAAATCTTATGATAAAAATGTTTATGAAATTCATATCCACTCTATCAGATTTTCTAGTGTGTCTAAAACAGTCCAAGTCTTCATCACTCTCAGGACATTTATTGGTGAGCTTTTACTTAATTGGAACATTATAATCCAACAAGCATTTCAACCTATTACTGATTTTATACACTGATTTTTCAATATATTATAATTAATATTAATTAAAATTTTACATAATGGATCACTTGAATAAAGCTTAATGTCATTGAGCCAAACCATATGGTTACAATATAAAAATTAAAATAAAAAAAATCTTATCACATAATTATATTTCTTGTCATTTTTCAGTTTAAATTAATATATTATTGTAATTTGCAATATTTTAATGTTAAAATAAATGAATAATGCTAAATCTATATTTTTATTGATAAATGAAATTCCAAAAATGATTTAAGTCCAATTTTATGGAACATATTCTCTTCTTTAACATCTTGTTGAACATTGTAATCTTATGATTTTCATAAGCCAGGATTTTGTAATTTAATAAAAAATAGTTGTGTGGGTTTATATCTATTATCGTAAGTATATTGCCCACAGTAACTACTGAGACACATGAAATAAAAAAAGAATTTGAATCAGTAGCTATGAAATAAATAATAATGTTTCTAAATTAATACTAAGATAAAGCATAATATAGAAAAATTAAGGATTAGCATCATCAAATATTTAGCTTAAAAGTACCCCATCACACAAATTGGTTTCCATGATGATTGAAATTGAGTACAGCTCTGGTGGCACCCATTAAATTGGCACGCTTAGCAGAAGCAAATAAAACTCCTTTCTATTCTTATATAAATTTGAGGCAAATAGATTCGATATATACCATTTTATCACACACACACAGATATATTATTAAGTAAACAAATGTTTTTAAATATTAAATTTATATAATCAAATACTGCTATATTTTGTAATTTTAAAAAAAAATCTTCATCCATATTTTAAAAGCAAATGTTAATACTTTTCTAAAGACCATCTGTGCTTATTATATTTTTGATGGTACTAAACCGAATTTTATAAAAAAAAATTGAATCCACCAATGACTATGGATGGAAAAAAATAAAGCTCAGTAGACTAATAACTGTAGTAATTATAATTATTTTGTATAATATTTTTGTAAGCAATTAGTTTAAGAAAATTATTTTCTATATAGAAAAGTTATATACTTATAACCCTATAAAATAATCCCAATACACAATGCTTTATTGAAGTAAATATTCAAATATCAAATCACTACACTTGATATTTGGAAATCAAAATATAAATAGTAGAAATAAGTATGATAAGAATAAATGTAAAAATTGTAAAGTAAGTGTATAAGAAGTTAGTAAGAGAAAAATTACCAGAGAATATAAGAATAGCTTAGGAAAATAATAAGTCTTTGGATAGATGGTTATGTAATACAAATAGGATAAATGGTATTAATAGTAAGGCAGAAATGGTTTATAAAATTGAATGTGGAAATTGTAATAAGGTATATATATAAAGGACACTGGATGAACAATAAGTGATAAAGGGAAGGAACATGATAGAGCTATTAGTACAAGAGAGATTAGATCAAAACCATATATACACAATTTAGATACTGGTCATAAAATGAAGTGTGAGAAGAATATTAGTTATAAAACATGTTAAAAAGTATCAAAAAGAATGTTATGAAGCTTTGTAAATTCAGAAAAATTTGGATAATGTGTAAATACAGTTAAAGATCCAGCAAAATTAGATGGAAATAGATATTATTAGATAATTGAAACATTTACAAATTATAGAATTGTATATATAGGCGCTTTAACACGCTGGGTGAAGAAGCTGTTAGTGGTATTAAAACAATCAAAGTAAATTAATGCAGGCCTAGCGCTTTCGAGGTTTTGTCCCTCATATTCATGGCCAAAACAGATTTTAAATCGTTGTGATATTGATAATGTATGTAAATTAACTTGTCCATTTTCTTGAGATAGCAAAACATATCACATCTATTGATTGCGTTATCATTGATAAAATTTTTTCAATCTTCCTTTTACAATCATTAGCTTCAGCGCACACTATTTTGAGGTTGGAGAGCTCGAACACATGACCGCCTGCTTCTCATGTTCAAAAAATATTGAGATGTTATAATTGTTCTTTTTTGCTTTTCTGTATGTATACATGTGCTGAGCAGCTCTATTATAGACAGTGGCCTTGGTCTCCCCATAGTATGTGGCACTATATCCGGCCTGAGGGCATGAAATGCTATACAACTTAGAGTGTTTGAGATGGGTCGATTGTTGTAAATGAGTTTATAAAAGGGGATGGGGAGAGTAGAATATTTATTTATATAGGTGTATAAAAAAATATGTATATATATTTTTATAGTTTAATTTTTTTTTATGTCATTTATTTATATGTATAATGTTAATCGTATTGTTGATGGTAGAATAATGTCCAATAGGTAGAATAAATGTAATTGATAGGTTACATAATGTATAAAACTTTATATCTTGAAAAGGTCTCAATAAGAGATGAAAGCCGGATCGATAATTAAATAATTTTAAATATAATTGGTTGTTTATTGCAATTTTATTTAGATTGATTATTATATGAAGTTATTGGACAAATAATTTTTTATGTTGGATATTTGATCATTTGTATATATTTGAGTTTTATGTGTGTCAGCATTTTAAGTTTTTTGAATGTTATTGTACACAGAACTTTAAATATGGAGAAATCTTATGTAAATAGTATGTGGACATATTTACATTTAAATTTGGATGAAATGAATTTTAATGTTTTAAATAATTATGGGATATTCAGAAGAGAATTGAAGGATTAAAATACCAGTTATCGTTTTTAAATAAATGTAAAGAGAATGGAAAAGTGCCTATGTAATATAAGTTCAGAATTAATAACGTCGAAATTTATAAAAATAAAGGTTTATTTAATAAAATTCAAGTGACAATTTTAAATTGGTTTTTAAAAGAAAAATATGTTGAAATTATTCTATTAAAAAATATAATAGGAATATATATTAAAGAGAAATATATCTGAAAATTTATTTGAATATATAAAGATTGATTTATTGGATAGACCTTGGAAAAAATATGATCGTAAATGGAAATGGTTATGTTATATGATCCTAAATGAAAATGGTTATGTTATAAAGAAGAAAATTTTAAAAATGGATTAAAGAATATTTCTATTAAAAGTGAATGGAGTAAAAGAGAAGAGAATAATTTTATAAATTTATCTAATATGGAATTTGATAATGAACAATCAAGGAATTTACATAAAGGAGTTAAATATGTACCGTTTGTCAATAATGATGTTCAAAAGACAACTATTGTAAGAGTGGAAGCAGCAAACATAAAAAGTGATTTATAAGTTGAATTACAGTCAAAAATTAATAATGTTGTAAATAAAAGAGTTAAATAAAATAAGAATGGAAAGAAAAGTCTATATATAAAATTATTGAGAAAGTAAATAAATAAAGCTTAATAATAACAAGTGAGGATAGTTTCAAGATTTGTAATTTTAAACGAAATGGACTACAAGAGGAAAATATGTGAAGATATGATTAAACAAGGATATAAAAAGTTAATCCTGGAAATAAGATTAAAACAAGGTATAAATTATTTGATTATATAAAAATTAAGAATTTAATTAATAAGGAGGCATATATGTTTATTTCCTATAAGTTTTGAGCATCCGTGTATAGTAAAAAAGGTTAAGACATATAAAGAGAATATACCAATAAGTTATTTTGGATTTTAATAATTATATACTTAAAGGTATATGTAATTTGTTATATAAAAATATTGTAAATTGGATTTGGAAAATATATAAAAAATGCTCAAAAAATTGTTAATAAGTTAAATAATATTAAATTAAATAGAAATGGAATGATTACATCATTTGATATTGAATGGTACTGGTTGATTAGACACATATGCCGCTTGATGGCATTGTTTCTACACAAAAACAATAAAATATAAATGTTCCCAGGTGGTATTTTCAAGTCTTTTTTTCTCCTGTCTTATTACTTACTTTTCTTGTTCAGACTATTCTGAATTTAGTAAATCCATCACTAGTATTGTTGATTGATCATAAGACTGGTTATTCAATTTGTGTGTCTTTATCTTGTGCCTCTGATGATGTGTTAGCAGTCATTCTCTTTTACTGGAGTAAACATTATTGTTAACAGAGATCTTGCTCTTATATTTTGTGGTTCTAATGGGCTCATTCTGACAGTTTCTTGGATGATTGATAGTCTTCCTAAATTTATTTCCATTGGCCAGCTTAATGAGTCTCAATTGTTTTGATAAAACTTTCGATACAAATTCAGGCAGCCATTTTTTTTCTTAGAACATTTTGTTATCTCCCAACACTAAATTTTATGCTGTTGAAATAGTTTTCTCCAATTATGCTAATACTTGGCACTAATAGAGATGTATACAAAACTTTCATTGCATTAACATTGCAGAAGTTATTTCTTTAATAGATGTACTCACTATAAAATATTGGTAGCACGTGGCAGCCATTAACACCTCATTTATATCCTTTAAATAGGTTTTATTTAATGAGAATTTAGCTGTTGTACTATCTTTTCAGCTAAACTGTTAGATTTGGGATAATACAGCAGTTTTAATACAGGTCGAATTCCCTTAATAGCCAAAATGTCTTTTAACTGCAATAACATGAAACCAGCTTCATTATTAGAGACAATAGTTTTAGGACATTCTTGGCTCATTAAAAACTTTAATGGTATACTCTGCACTTATGTTTTTTTAACTATTTTATATTCAGTCCATTTAGAATACAAGTCAATCACAATCAGAAAAATATGTCCATTGAATGTTTTGGCATGATCCACATATAGCCTCTGCTAAGGTTGAGTGGCTTATGGCTAAGGTTTGTTTTTTTGAAGGTAAATTTGCAATGGATTGACTTTCTCTACACTGATAACTGTTTATCTTATGACTCATGCTGGGTCACCAAACATGAATGTGTTAATTCCTTCATTCTTACAATTTCTGGATGATCTTTATGTGGAAGTCTAACACTTATTTCCAGCCTTCAGTTGAAATTAATACATAATCCATCATCAAGACACATACAATTTTATAATGTAACTAGGTAGACTTCGAGGCCATCTGTTTTTAATCCATTTCTTTAATGTTTAATATCCAGAATTGGATTTAGTTCATTTTGCTATTATAGTGCTATTTAATGTATTCAAGTCTATTAAGTCTATACAGTTTATCTCAGAGATCTTATGCTCAAACATATACATGTCAGATAACCTTGATAGTGCATCTGCATGATCTATTTGTCTACTCAGCTTATAGATGAGTTTGAATTAACATGACACCATAGTATTAATTTGGTGAATCATTCTTTGTCTAGCTTGATCAGGTTCTCCAAGTTTCCCAAAATTCCAAACAGAATTCGATGGTCATTATAGATCTTAAAAACTCACATCCATAAATATATTGGTGAAATTTTTTCAGAGTAAAGATGATCATTGCAAATGCTTTTTTATTCAACTGGCTATAGTTTTTGTCTGTTGCTGTTAATGTTCTGGAGGCGTATGTGATTGGACTTTCATCTCTATCACACCAATAGCAGCCCTATGCCATATTCAGAAGCATTTGCTGTAACTATCACTTCTTGGCCATTGCGTCAGGGAACAAAGAATTGATCTGCGATTAGTAATTCCTTAGCCGTCTTGAATGTTTTATTATGTTCTACTCCCACTTCCATTGCTGTTTGTTTTTTAACAATTGATATAACAGTTTCACTGCTATGTGCCAAGTCGTATTGCTGATTGACTAGCTAGTAATAGCTAATCTAAAAACACACACAATCGAATTGAACAACTTAGTTTTAAGACAATTTAATATTGTATAACTCTGTAATCAATATAAATGAAAAAAAAAACCCCAAAGAAAGATATACATTATACATTAATATACATACATATGCCTTATACACAGGTTACTTAAGACAAAAGTCCTTTGCTTATGCAGTTCTATAAAGTTCAACAATTGGGAAAGATATACTTTACCTCTACTAAAGTCTTGTTCTTAAACTGTGGACAAGCTTTCACAAAATAATAAGATCAGGCCGATCTGATTAGTCCTTAGATGGCTTATTTACCTACAGGAGCCAAAATCCTGGGAATGATGTAGACTGATAAACTTCTGCTGTTTCAGAAGCACAATAAGAAGTCTGAAAAAGAAAAAGAGAACAAACCATTTCTCTCTAGTTTTTATACAACTTTTTCTTTTGTTTTTCTTTTTTTTCTTCTTCTGGAGCAATTATTTTTACTGCAAAATCAGGATGGGATGTATTTTTTTACTTTTTTGGGTATAATTAGTTTCTGCTTGAAGCAATTAAATCTATTATCAGTTTTCATTTACTTCAATTAACAAAATAGATTCATATTTTTATCTACTTGAAAATCACTTAAATTTGTACAGACAAAATTTATTTCCCAATAAATTTAATTAATTTTTTTTCCTTTTTATCTCTAGGAATTTGTTTCTTATATAAGCTAATTTTTTTCTAAAATTAGCCCAATTAAAGATAATTCTATTTATAGGAATTTATTTCCTATCAAGCTAAATTTATTTCTAAATCGGTTTAATTAAAGATATTTTTATCTATAGGAATTTATTTGATTGCATACATGCTAAATTTATTTTAACCAAACTGAATATTTAACATGTGATTTGCCTTTCAGAAAACTCTCAAAGAAATTAAGTAATCTCAAAAATGCTTGTAAGTCTTAATCAACTTTGATTTCAGAGCTACATAATCATCAAGTCATATAGATACTATAATTTCTCATAAAAAAAAAAGGTTAAAAGAAGTTCTAAAATCATCTGTGAAATATACGGTTTCATTGACAAATAACAATAAGAATAACATTAAAATATAATCTCATGCACAAACATTATTTATTAAAAAAAAAAAAAAATGGGGAGGGAAATATATTAAGTTTAATTCCAAATCATTTTGAACTTCAAGAGAAACTCAGCTTCTATTTCTTACTCCGAGAAAGTTTATAAATTACTTAAAAACAAAATTAAAATACATACAAAATAAGTAAACTTTTATTCACATAATTAATATCACTTTTCTAATAATTTTTATTTTGGATGTATTTATTAATTTTTTCTTATACAGTTATTATAAATTTAGTTGACTTATTAATTTGCTTTTATAACTTAATATTTTCAATTTTCCTCATATACACTTTAATGCAATTTTTATATAATTCCTTTTTTATTTTGCTTACAGTTTTGACTGTCCTGCAAAATAAAAAAGGAATTGCATAAAAATTGCATTAAAGTGTATATGAGATGATAAAAAAAAAAAATCGAATATATAAAAAGGCAAAAAAAATATAAAAAGATATAAGATTAATATTTTCGAGTTGAATTACTTCATATTTAAAAAACAAACACAACCACAAAAAAAAAAAAAAACAATTAGTATGTTCTTAAGCTTGCTATTATTATTATAAAATTAAATCTTAGTTGTAAGTCTGCAAATGAATTTTAAAAAAGTATTTTACAGTGAACTTAGGTATAGTTTTAGTGGAAAGGCAAACTTTCATTTTCATTATAAAAAGATTATCTCAAAAAATACTATGAGTGGAAGGATGATTGAGAATAAAATATGATAAAGTGCATCTAAAAAAAATACTGAAGTATTTAAAAAAATAAAATTAATTCATGGCAGATCAAATAAATAATTTAAAGGATATAAATGTGATATATGAGGATCACATGATCCCCATTTCTTATGCTTGCTCTCAACTGTTATTAAAACAGGCAAAACTCTCTATACGTATAGCCACTCAGTGCAAGCCAGAGTAATCAATGGATGCCAGAAGGCTTGTGCATAAAATCACCAATCTAGTGCCTACTCATCCGATATCCCCAGACTAGTTTCTGGCTTGTGGCCTTCATTAGTGACGAGTCTTGGATCCGAGAGCACTGCACCTAGATCTTAGATCCATTGATTACTCTGGCTTGCACTGAGAGGCAATACGTATAGAGTTTTGCCTAATATAATATATGAGGATGTCACTGAGTTTCAATGTCTTACAATTTTTTGTTTTTAATATCTCGTTTTCTTCTGAAGTTGCTAAACTTTTCATAAGAGTTCAGATCATTATATTATACAATTTAAATATTTCGTTTAATATACTTATTATAAAATATACTTAATATGAAAACTATTGCATATTTAATTATTGAATAAAACAAGGTTTTTCAGTCAAAAAACCAAGATTTAATTTCTGGACATAAATCTACATTTTTTCTGAAATCTTTTTGATCATAGTTTACACATTGCTTTTGTTTAAGTAGTGGTATATGCTTTACTGCAATTTTCCAATCTCCTGTTGATTTTAGAGTTAATAAAATTCCAGCTACTTGATTAATTGATAAATTTCTTTTATCGAAGGGTAAATATTTATAAAGTGGAAGATGAAATGCGGGTACACTTTCTCTTTTAGCTTTAACTAGAGATGCTGGTCCTTGGTGATATTTGTCTACGAAACCACCAATAATATAAATGGAATCGTAATCTAAATTTTCAATACATTTCTGCGAATCTCCACATAAATATTTTAGTTTTTCTTTTGGAAAAATATCTAAATAACTTTTGTCAGTAATCGTAACTAAACAATTTGACGTTTCTAAATTTGGAATTGCTAGTTTTAAAGAACGCATTAAAGGACTACCAATTTTGGCATTGCAAAAATATAAATTCCAAGGTTCTTTGCTGATTTTATTCATACTGTAAGATAATCGAATTTGATCGACAGTATCTTGCAATTCCCCATCATCCATTAAATGATCATAACCTAAATCTATAACCATTACTTGACCAAACACAACTGCTCGAATAAGAAACCAGTTATAAATTAAAGTCATCCTTGTATTTGAGAGGTAGATAAACATATGCTTTCGAGATAAACCATAAGAAATATGACTAATTTCTTCTTTGTTTTGTTTTAACAACTTTCCTATTTCTATTTGCTTTTTTACTTGTTTTTTTATTTTCGAAATTTCATACAATTCAAAAAGAAACTTATAATGGTTTCTCCGTTCAGCCAGTGTAGCCATATTTACAAGTTTTAGCCAATTCTCATCCGAAACTTCTTTTGGAACTCTTTCGCCTTTTTCTAAAAATATCTGGTGTTCCATCTTTATCAGTGTTAATTTTTTATTTAAGTTCTTAGTTTCGTGTGCGGAGGTCATATCAAAGTCATTGATCCGTTGAAGTTTGGAACTTAAGTAAAAGTTAGATTTAATAATGTCAAAATTTATTAAACCAATTAACCTTGAATTGAACAAAAAATTACTTATTTTTCGAAACATTGCATCATTTACGCAGAATTCATGAAAATAAACTATACATTACTTGTAAGTAAATAAGATACTTTTTTTAAATAAAACCATGACTGAAAGCAGACATTTGTGTTAAAAATGAGTTCGGCACTAAAAATTACCGTAAAATTAACTGAATGTCGTAAAGTAATCAGATTCATAAACTACTGTATATTTTACAAGATATTAAAAAATAGGACACATTTTAAGCTAATTAATCTGTTTTATAATAGCTCAGTGACAAATAGTTAAAGCTTAGATATATATGAATGATAATTATTATGACACATCGAGTTGGAAATAATAATCGTTTAAATAATTAGAATGTATATAATTTTCTGAATAAATTATTAAATTAACATTGTTATACTTTTGAAAAATAATATATAAGTTAGATTTTGATAGAGACTAGCGCATACTCTACTAATAGCTTTCATAGGTTATTGATAGTGTAATGAATTTCATGTACGAAGTTAATAAGAACAACAAATAAATTATACCAGACCAAGACTATCTTCAGCACCCTAGTATGATAAAAAGTTGTTTCATGTAAAGCTAGGTCATATTTCCGATTCAAACAGTCTTTTCTGTCTACTCTTTTCTTCTTTTAGTCATATAGGTTAATATATGATCCGATCATTATGAGCTTTTTTTTTTTTCTCATGTGTTAATGATGGAATTGTGTTTCTACAAGCATATTTCCATCTTTTAATTATACCCACAGCAAACATATTTCGATTCTTTATTTAAACTTATAGCATTTCTATTTCAAATTTTCTTTTTAATATTTTACTTTAACTCTTCGAGAATTGCTATGTCTATATATGTATGTTAAAATACGTACACATATAAAGCTAGAAAACAGTTATACACAATCGTGTTGTTATTATATGTACGTGTGTGTTGAAATATACGTTTAAAGGTATAAAAATCAGTAATAAATTTAATTAAAAAGTAAAACAAAACGTATTGAAGCAGTAGGTAAAATAATTAGTTTTGCTAAAGTATTAATTATAAATCCAAGAAACAATCTTAATTTAAATTCTTAAAAACAAAAGAGTTAACAGACTTCCATTAGATAATAATATCACTAATTAGCGACATTTATGTTGTGTTTAGTCTGGATTACAGATCCAACCTACAGAAAATAATACTAATATCAGTATTACAATTAATATAATCTTTATTATATTCACAAATATATACAATAAATCATACAGTGGCTGACTATTTAGAGCCAGATCCCTGACCTTACTAAAAACATTCGGATTCAGCATGCATCCTTGTTTATTGGCCTGTACTAATCGTTGACTATGTGTTTAGCTGTTACATCAGCCTATTGGACAGCAGCAAACAATGCTTAATCCTATCAGATAAAGACAGAATCTGGAATAGTGCACTTCTGAGGGCAGGGATGACTATAACATCCCTCTCCCTGGCTACAAATTAGTACTAGAGAACATAGTCGTGCAGGTGTGCTGGAGGATGACTAATCCACTTTGGTGCTTCTTTTGGTTTGCCGCCGTCTTTGGTTTTTTGGTCCTCTTTGCTTGCACTGCCTGTCCCTGGAGATTCATTCATTGTGGCTGCATCTGTATAATCCAGTCTAAATTGATTTCGATGGCGATGATGGTGACATCCATCTGCTGATTTGACTACAATGGTGTGGAATTCTTTCTGTTGAATTACAACTGGTGGAATTCATTCAATGGGTCCCCTACACATACTGCATAGCACTTTAGTTCGCAAAGCTAGTGATGTTCTGGCAATCCTGGTGTTCCAGTTTCCCATATCCATTTTTGTTATCAGCTTTTTGTTGACTTCTGAGTAATCAGGTTTTAATTTAGTTAAATGTGATCTGGTTCACCATTGTCACTGTAAAGCTTAAGTGACCGAATCAGTCATAGCCTATTAAGACACCGTGATCACCTGAGGCCACTACCAGTGGTAGGTGTATATTTTTGTTAGGCCTAGTAATTTTAACTTTTGTCTGACTCATTTTCTTGACCTGATAGTCTGTTACAGCCTTGCTGCTAGGATGCAGTTTATATTTATTATTCTTATTAATGATAGCCCTGGTCTTTTTTGAAACAATAGACACTGCAGACTCTATGTTCAGTTCCATTCTAACTGGAATATCATTAATTATAATATTATGTAAACATTTATTTTCTTATATAGCACAATGTTTTTGTTCTATAATCTATAATAGTAATAAGCCAATAAGCTGATATACACATGCGCTTTGCAGATGTCACTATATAAATGAATACTCCCACTTTTTTTTTCAAACCCAAGATAAAATATAGAATGAATCACCTATATTTTTGACCCAACCGTATATGTATGGGCAAATCTGAAGTGTTTGAAATAAAGAGCGTGAAGTTATTAATTGATCACTTTAAATTACTTTTCTACATCGTAAATGAATGATGCCAATGAAATTTCTAGTATTTACGAAACATCATTCTTATAATTAAACATATGTTAACAAGACATTTATTTTCTTATATAGCGCGATGTTTTTGTTCTATAATCTATAATATTAATAAGCCAATAAGCTGATATACACATGCGCTTTGCAGATGTCACTATATAAATGAATACTCCCACTTTTTCAAACCCAAGATAAAGTCTTTAAGAAAATATAAATGAATACTCCCACTTTTTCAAACCCAAGATAAAGTCTTTAAGAAAATATAGAATGAATCACCTATATTTTCGACCCAACTGGCAACTTGTTTATATTTCTTATAGTTGCCCTTGCTGTTTTTTGGAATGGGTTTTTCCATTCTCATAACAGCTATTTGTCTTTTTAATTTTAGACATGCAGCTTTTACATGTCCAACTTGCTTGCAAAATGAACACACAGTATGGCAGTGTGGACATTCTATTTTGTGTGCATTGGTTCATTACATCTATAACCACATTTATCATTCATTGAGTTAACTGAGTGCTTGACTGACTCAGTCTTCTTTTAACTTTATGAATGGTAAAATTTATTATTTTTTTAAATGGCCTCACTTGACATGTTATAGATTCTGTCAGCATGCCTTGAGCTATGGTCATTTCAAAGTCTACCTCTGGCATCATTAATAATTTGAATCTTAAATTATGAGCATTCATCCCACAAATGAAACAATCACAGAGCGCTTCATTTAAGAACTCTTTGAAATCACACATTAGCGCCAATGCCCGGATTCACATTGTGAATTCTCTAGCTTTTTAACCCTCTGCTTGGACACAGAGATTGAAATAATATCTCTGCATTATTGTTAGTGGTTTTGGGGAGAAATATTCTGTGAGAATTGCCAATGCCTTCAATTAATTTATATACAATAAATCATACAGTTATAATGTGAACTCTTGTATATGGGTCTTGTGGTTCTACTGATAGCTTGCCTCGGAGTAAGGAGAATGACTCTTCCAGCTGTACAGGACAGCTTGCCTTGGGTCAACAGTAATCTTAGCAGCATCTGGTCCCTCTGTGGACTTACCTAGCTGTGTGAACAAATAGCATATTGCTATTAGTGGGAATGCTTACTGCTGTTCAGGTTAGCAGGAATTCCTTGGGAGAACCTGCCTCATGGGTAAGAAGAATGACTCTTCCAGCTGTACAGGACAGTTTGCCTTGGGTCAACAGTAGTCTTAGCAGCATCTGTTTTTTCTGTGGACTTGCCTAGCTGGGTTGACAAATAGCATATTGCTATTAGTGGGAATGCTTACTGCTGTTCAGGTTAGCAGGGCTTCCCTGGGAGAACACATAGTCTTTGTAGGTCAGACAGACATTCTCTCCCTGTTCTCACAAAAGGCCTACTATTTATATCCAGATACATTACCTACCCATTTGGATTCAGTGAGCATTCTTGCTTATTGTCCTGTACTAATCATTGGGTATGTGTTTAGCTGTACAGTGCTTAATCAGATCAGATAAAGATGGAATCTGGAATAGTCCATTTCTGAGGGAAAGGAGGACTATAACAATTTAAAAAGAAGACTTTACTAGTTTCCAGATGCATCTCCAATATAATTAATATTAGACAATGTCAGCAGGATCTGAGTGGCTCAAATAATTAGTGCAGGAGTTCTAATAATTAATTGAAAGTTAACCATTAGTCTAAAAGAAGAAATAAAAGCATATACTTGCTCATGAGAGCTGTATGTGTGCAGATGTATTTGCAATAACAAAACACAGAACTGGATGCCATCATGTGTTGGCTTAGATAGTATTATGTTTATACTTTATGCTGACTGAAATCTAAAAATAAGAGATGGAAAGAATCAATGAAAATAATGAAAATTTATAATCAAATTCACAGGATATCTCTTCATTTTGAAAGTGACTCCATTATCTTAACTCTTACCAGTATTGGATATAAATACAAGTTATCATTAGCAGATTATATCTTTTATCAAATAAATGGGGTTAGGTTCTGTCTCTAGAAATGTAATCAGCATTCTTATTATTGTTATGGATTTTAAATTGTACCAAATGAATGGTTCACAAATGAATGGTTCAATTATCAATAATGACTTGAAAATTAATTAACATAACAATATATTGCTCTGCAGATTAACATTTAGCACAATCAACTTCTGGTTCCATTTTTCTGAGTATCATCAGATACTATTTTTTACTTTTTCTGGATTTTCCTTTATATTTTTCAATAGCTTTTCTGTCATATTTGTGCAATCATTGTGTGTCCAATTAATAGGTGAGTTATTTTTTGCCATTTAAACCATATTTCTGTTATAATATATACATATATATAATTCAAATTTGCAAATGTAAACATTTGCAAATTTGAATTACAAATACAAAGAAGAGTAAAATCAATAATATATTGTAACCTCCATGACAAAGTTTACATGCATGGCTTTTTGGTAAATGTATATGCATTTTTTTAATGTCTTTTAAAATATATAAAATTCATGTTAAAGTAAATTATGAAGAAATTTAAAATAATAATTGTAAAAATTAAAAATGTATTACAATTTTTTAATGTAAAATAAAGATTACCTATTAATAATACCAAGTTGCTATGGAAACCAATTGGAAATGAAAAAGAAACTCTGATCATGTGCTTTTGAATAAAAGAGAGGATATCATTTCTTTGTTGCACTACTTACAAACGGAAGCAAAAAAAATTTAAGGATTATTTAAGTAGATATAATACAGTTTCTGGAGTAGCAGCTTCAGAGTGTTTTATCCTGAAATTTCCAGTAATGTAGCTTATTATGGAACTGTAAATAAAAGAATGCCTTAGAAATTAACTTTGATTCCGCCAGTCTATTAATTGCTTTATGACTCTGAAAATATACGACACCTGATATAAGGAAAGTTGCCTCTAATCAATTGTCAAATGGAAATATTCTTATATGATTGGATTTATAAATTTGCATAATTTTGATACCCTAAATCAGGGGTCGCCAAACTTTTTTGATCATGGACTCCCATATAATTTTTCGAAATCTCCATCGACCCCATAAAAGTAATTTTTAGTTAATTAAAATAAAACTATCTGTTAGGTACTGTGCTTGTACATTTATTTTATGATTTTAAACATTTATTAAAGTAATTTTACATTGTGTGACAATAGTTTTATGAAAAATATGTGTGATTTGCATATTAAGAATTGTTTTTTCTTCGGCCCCCAATAGACCCCCTGGCTCAGATTGACCCCTACTTTTGTTAAATAGACCCTGGGGGTCTATTTAGATCACTTTGGCGACCTCTAATAGGCCCCTGGGGGTCTATATAGATCACTTTGGCGACCTCTGCCCTAAATCATAGGAAAAAGCTAAGCTATGATTGAAACAAACTACAAGAAATCAAAATATTAAAAATTGCTTGCAGTTGTTTAAAATATGAGGATTCTTATGGGTGTATATCTCAGTTCAAATGTTAAAGAAAGTAAGCTTACTGAAACATAAATTAGTCTATGAATAAACTTATAAACTTTTTTAATGAATTGTTATGAATAAACAATTTTTTTTCTGTCATGCATGCTCTCTATATCATAGTTATTATTAATAATTTTGTTGTTTATTTATTTTTCATCCAAATTCTTTGGATATGGTTTTACTATATCTTTTAATAATATATTAATGTGAAGAGGATAATGTGTGTTTAGTCTGGTTGTTATCCATGACTATTATAAATTAGTTAATTAAAGATAAAAATATTATAGGCACTCCATCATGCTCACAGTTTTCCATTACATATTCATAATTTCCCCAGACTAGTTCAATTCGTGAATATCATATACTTATTAGTATATCTTTATTACAAATTTAATATTTTTTTTAAAAAGAGCAAATATCATTAAATATATGTATATGGGATTTGTAGGTATATGTTTAACTATTTTTTATTTTTTTTAAAAATGTAAACATTATACTTCTCTAATTTACATTCAACTATTAATAATAATACACATAGATTAAAACAGAATACATTTTGAATTATAATAAGTTTTGTGTAATGAATATTCACTTAAAAGAAAATGAAAAGTTATTTCTTATTGTTTTGAAGATTGACATCAACAAACGTTTTCCCCTTTCCTCTAAAAATAAAAATAAAAAAAGAAATTGAAATGTTATTAGAAACTTTTATAAAGTCTCAATTTCCATTCTGAAGGGTTGGTTTACTTATACAAAGCTGTGGCTTTGCATGGACAAAAGTTTAGAACTATCTTTGTACATTTTGAGACATGCAAGCTTAGTCACCTACCACCAAGACACTAAATCCCAGGCTCTTTCCTTTGCCTCTATGCATCATATTAGTCCTTATAGGCCATGCCATGCAAGATGTGTCAATATGGAACTTTTACCTCCCAAAAGCTGATCCCTTTCATACCTGAATAGAAATCACCTATACTGGAAATGATTAGGGGCTGATTTGCATGAATTCCTTTGGAATTGATTATGATTTGCCTTACTCCTCAAGCTTATTGCCCAGACCCTGAGTATTATGACATCGACTTCCATTCTGAAGGGTCAGTTTACCTATACAAACTGTGGTTTTGCATGAACAAAAGTTTAGAACTATCTTTGTACATTTCGAGACGTGCAAGCTTAGTCACCTACCACCAAGACTCTAAATCCCAGGCTCTTTCCTTTGCCTCTATGCATCATATTAGTCCTTATAGGCTGTGCCATGCAAGATGTGTCAATATTGACGTTCTACCTCTCTGAATACCATTTAATGTATCCTATGTCTAATTTTATCATATGCTTTAAGCAAATTTTAGAATAAAATATTCTATATTTTTATAAAAAAAAAGTCTCAATTTTAGAATGACTTTTTTTAAATATCTTAATTAAAATGCAATTCGAAAACCAATTTTTAAAATGTATGTTTATATTAACTTTCTAAAATTATAACTAATGCACATTTTTATATTTTTAATGCCCATAAATGGTTTCCTAAAATGCATTAGGCCAAATGACACATCGATTCAAATACTACACATTACTGTTTACGGTTTTAATTTCTTTCTAGAAATGTAAGATCATGATGCTTGAACAGAGGGAAGTGAACTGCTAAAAGATGAAGATTAACATATCTGCTCTACGTATAAGGTTGAAAGAAATATATTTTTAATCTAATAAAAAATGATAATAAACATATTACCATGTTCATGGGTTCACTATCCATGTTTTGAAAAACAATATTAAGTAACAAATTAAAAATCAATAAACTTTTGTGTGATCAAAAAATAGACCTATTCTCTCAATGAGCCATTTCTTTATTTATATGACTCTATTTGTTAAAGCAGCAAGCATCACATGATCACATCTCCATTGATTACTCTGTTTAGCACAGGTATATGGAGTTTTGCTTTGCTTTGTTTATATTCTATTTGTTGTTAATTATTTTTGTTAATGTTCTAATAAGAACATTTTGAAATAATAAATTGTATCTTTGTCATGTGAATATATGTTAGACATACATATTGTATAAACAAACATATTATGTTAGACTTGATTATTATTCGCAGTTTGTCTTGCAACCGAATGTATTAGATAATATTTCTTCCTTTATTTAATTTTTTTTTTTAAAAAAAATCCTGTACATAATCACTATTAAATTTTATCAATTCTTCCTATGGGAAACTGGTCCCCATTAGTCACAATTTTTATTATCATACTATTTTTGATTTCAATTTATTATGACAAATGGGAACCTTCTTTACATCCATTACAAATTATTTTAACTTTTAATAGTATATAAATAATTCAAAAACTAACATTTACTTGGTTGATATTTTAAGCTCACAAATAATTACAAAGCAATTATCATTTACTTGGGGGATATTTTGAAACGAAATAATCATTTAATATTAGATTTAAAGAGCTTATTTAACTAAATAATTATATTAATATATTGTTAATTATTAAATTTTTTTTAATGAATATACAGTTTAGACATATAACAAATTTGACACACTATGGTATATCTTATTTCAATATCTGCTATGATTTTTTGATTGTTATAAGATATTCCCAGTTCTCTCAACTTAATATGATAATTACAATTAATAATTGCAACAAGACAGTGAAATAAATGATATAGATAATACAAAGCATGCCTCATTTTAGCTTACTTATGCAATTCCATGAGCAATTCTATTCACCCTACTCTAAAGTCAACTATTGTAAACTTGAACAAAAAATGTGCACTAGATGCTATCCATATTCTCAGACTAGTTTTTGAATTATAATTAAGAAATTGAGTACAAGGTATTATTTATCACAATTACTAACATATCCATTATGTCAATAAACATCACATGATCACCATTTCTTATGCTTGCTTATAATTGTTATTAAAATGGGCAAAACTCTCTATACATATTGCCACTCAGTGCAAACCAGAGTAATCAATGGATGCCAGAAGACTTGTGCATAAAATCCCCATTTACACTGATGAGGACCACAAGCCAGAAATTAGTCTGGAGATATTGGATGAGTAGGCAGTAGATGGAATTTTGTGCACAAGCCTTCTGGCATCCATTGATTACTCTGGCTTGCACTGAGTGGCAATACATATGGAAAGTTTTGCCTGTTTTAATATCCATTATGTTTAATAAGGGAGCAACAATTTAAAAGAATATTGCACTGAAAAATACTACTTTGCATTCTCTACTGCAAAAAATCCCAGTCAACTTTATTTGCATTATATGTTTCAAAAAAATATATATCTAGAATTCTTGTCAATAAATAATTATAAACATCATTTTATATCTTTATATTTAAAGTAATAAATAGTTAAAAAGATCATCAAAAAGCAACAATGTTTTGAACAGTCTTTGAACTAATAGAAATATTTTCTGAATTGTTGTTGAGAGTAGCAATATTGTTTATTACAATTTTAAAATCAATTCCTAAGGCAATTAAGTTTGAGATTAATTATCCTCTTAAGAAATGAAGGATGTTATTCTATTTCAATCTTGTATAGGAATAGTTTTTTTTATTATTATAAAATTAGCAAAAACACAACCATTTAGTTAAATCAAATTTTTACAAGTATGCTAATTAAAAAGTCACATAAACTGAAAACCAAAAGCAAAACCCAATCTACTTAGCATAGCAAGCATAATAATGCAAAAACTATTTGAAGGCTTAAACATATTTAACTATTGATGTAGATTTTAAAATATTTAATATCCCCTAAATAAAAGTCTATTCTATTAAATCAAAAGAATTTAGAAGTTAATGTAATAGTTCTATCTTTGTTATGCAAATGTCAAGAAAAAGATGGTAAATCTTATTTTATTTAAAATTCAAATTAATGAGTATTCAAATTGGGCATACATGATATATTTTAAGAATAGTAAAATATAGATATTTACCTTGAAAATTATGTTATGACATATTTTTTTATAATCAATGTATTAACATATATCATTTATCTTAAATTTTTTCTCTTCCAGCTAAGAATATTTAAATACTTATTTAGGGAGCAATTTTAATTACATTGATTATATGCTTGCCATCTAAAAAAATCTAACCTTTTTATAAAAGTTCTTCCAATTCTCCAAATATTTCTTAAAATCAATCAGGTATGGAATTCAAATTATGGGCATGACAGATTAACTATTAAATTTTTTTTTACATATTTTTGGATCATTACGTTTATCATCAGTTTTATTTACTTTACTCTAGAGTAATCTATGTAAGCTTGAATAATCAATGGCTATCAATACTGAAATATCCCCATTTTTCATGCTAGTTGTACCCCCCCCCCCCAGTTAAGTCTTAGAATTCAAAGCCGGAATTAATACACTTATACATTTAGCAACCAGTTTTTGCTCCTTTACACTATTCAAGGCAAATAGTACGAAATTAAAAAAATACCCTAAGATTTTGAACATAAACTAACTCACATAGAAAATTATACAGATATTACATCAAATCAGTGTCCATACATTTTAAAGATCTGTTTTAATCCGTTTGCAAACTTATTGTAACCATTAGTTAGGAAGTTATATAATGTCATTGTTGATAAAAATTTCTGTATAGTTAACTGCTAAAGAGCTCATGTGCCATGCTGTCCACAGTAGTTTCATTGCTTCACCAGACTATTGTTTTACTTTATTCATCTGAGAATCACTCCAGGAACTTATAGTTTTTAAATTGCCACTCTGCAACTGTGTTTGACAGCCAGCACTATAGCAATAGTATATTTATGGCAAACAATAAAAACAAATACTATAGAAATATAAATTGCTTTTATTTTCTTTAACACAATATTGTATTAGATACTGATCCTGTGGTTTGTTCTAAATTTAAATTGTTTTATTTCTTTTGAAAAAAAAAGACACCATTTGACCATTTTGTTCATAAACAAGTTTTCCCAGTCTTAACTTCAGCATTTGGTTAAGTAAATCAGTTTTTAGCTTTTACTTCAACTTCGGTTATATCTGGATGTTTTCTGTCCCCAATCAGTGTTGGATTTTTTTGTAATGTATAAGCCAATAGCCATCGATTGTAGGCTAAATAGTTTTTCTTATGAAAAG
Source organism: Epiperipatus broadwayi (assembly GCA_028023455.1). NCBI lineage: Eukaryota > Metazoa > Onychophora > Udeonychophora > Euonychophora > Peripatidae > Epiperipatus > Epiperipatus broadwayi. The sequence continues at coordinate 2,124,925 of JAQFVV010012545.1, forward strand.
CATTTTCACCTGTAATAACAAATAATTAAATTAATACAATAATTAAAAAATGATAAAAGAATTATATAAATATTTATTGTATCACTGTATGATATATAAATGTACAGGTGTGCGTAATGTATAAAAATTAAACTATAGAAATATATACTCCATTTACAAAATCTATTGGCTTGAAGATTGCAATAATTAATTTAATCATTTTTTTGTTTCATATCTTTCAATCATCTAAATGATTTTTATTTAATTTTATTTACTTTTGAAATTTTGGATTTTAATTACCAGGACTTTTTCTGTTTTGCATGTTCTGTTACTTTGAGCTATATGATAAATCTACATTATTCTAAATAGACAACAAATATTAATTATAAACAAATCATTCATTTGATCATATCTAATGTTACAGTCTTTTAATATCTTTGCTGATTATGAAATTGCATATTTTTTTGTTGATGACAATATTATTTAACAGTCCAGATTATCATTTGCCAATGCATAAAGAATCTTATAATTGACTTGTGCTTATGTTGTTACTTTTTCTTCCAACTAAATATTGGCTACATCATACTCATCATCATCATCAGCAGTCTCATTGTACATATGAGTATGGCCATTCCAACTTCAAGAGAATAAAAATTATCTCTGGTATCTTTTGTGAAGACTATACAAATCAATCTGCGAATCTCATGCGTAGAACATGTTACTCCATTATTCTATTTGATATTTTCAATAGACTTCTTATGAGTCAAAATTTTCTTAGATGCTATCCAATTTTAGCTTTCATATCATACCTCTGCTTACCTTTCCAATGAAAGCAATCAAAATTGATCTTCTTAACAATGCCCTTGTCTTCATTTCCTTAAAAATTTGTGATGTCATTTAATATGTAGTTATATATTGGACTAATTCAGTATCTAATACTAATCATTAAATCTCTTTTAGAAAAAAATAAACTTTTCAGGTAAGTGTTAGTAATAGCACCCAGGTTAGTATATACCATATCCTTTTTGAATTAATATTTTTCTCATTTTTTCAGGTGTTTCTAGTTTGATCACTGTCAGTTCTTGCTTAAAAATTGTAGCATGAACAAGACTGTCAAAGTTTAAAACGACACCTTAAAAAATTAGGCTATTCTGGAAAAGGCAACAGTGAGTAAAAATTTTATACATTTATCTACGAGGATCCTCCTGATTTTTCCATTTTTTTAAAGGGTGAGATTATTGAGTAATTTTCAAACAATATACTTTGATATATAAAAAATTAAAGAACTGCAAAAACAAAAAAAAAAAAACGGAACTTGTAAATTTACATGAGCATATAAAGTGTCATAATGTTAAAATTCTTAATTCTAAATATTTAAGAGAAATGGAAATGAATGGAAAAAAATATTGTCACTAAACCATCTAATATTCATTTCATGATAATAACTGAGGAATTAAAACAGTAGAAATTTTTTCCACTCAATAATGTCATTTAGTTCAAGCTCTAATAATCAATAGATACCTATCCAATACTTCCAGAATAATTTATAGTTTATGGTTTTCTTCAGTAAGGAACTTTGGATTTGAGAGTAGTGCATCTAATCTTGGAATCCAATGCACCCCTCCAGCACCCATCTTTTATTTCTTTGGTTAATTATAAATTTATTTAAATGCACATTGATTACTTAAGTAATATTTACTAAGGCTTTAACCTCAAGAATATGTGTGTAAAAATGCAATATTAGGGACCTCTACTGGTTTTAACCACAAGCTTATGCCTTGGAAGAAAAGAGGTTAACTATAAATCTACCAGTCCAATGTGAAAATAGAATAATGGTTTTTAATCCAAGCTATTTTTTTTGGATATCCATTTGCATCCAATCCAGCATCTATATATTTTGTTGTGTTTGGATTTTTTAATATCCATAGTCACCATTATTATTTATTATTAAACCATCAAATATTACATGATCACCATTCTTCTTATTATTATTAATTGGCTAGGATTGATTAAAACATTAAAATGTCATATGATCACTTTTTCTCATGCTTACATAAACTGCTAAAGCTATATCAATTTTTTTCATTTAATAGTATCACTTAGTGTAATTAATAGATGCTAGAATGTTGTGCATTACAATTCCTATCTAGTGCTCATCTATAAAATATCTCCAGACTAGTTTTTGGTTTATGGCTTTTACCAACCAGAAGCCTTGAATCTGAGAGCCATGAATCTTTGAATCTAATGCACCCCTCCATCACCTACATTTTCCTTTTTGATTTACTTTAGAGAGCTATTAGCTCAAATTGAAAACATTAATTCAGTTCTGAATGCAGTTTATAAAGATACCAAAATATATAGATACTGAACTGGATTCAAATCTGTATAAATATACAAATGAATTAGCTTGGATTGAAACATTATTGTTTTCAGTTTGGGTTAACATCTTTATAGTTAACCAAGAAGGTAAAAATTGAGTAATGGAGGAGTGCATTAGATTCATATGTTTTGGATTCACTGATCCCAGGACCAAGGCTTGTCAAGTTAAAAAGTAGTCTAGGATATTAGATAAATAGACACTGGATAGGGATTATAATACACAACCTTCTAGCATCTATTGATTACTAGATCTTATACTAGATGGAACTATTGAATGAAAAAAATGCTATTGTGTTAATAGCTGGTGTAAGCCTCAGAAACAGTGATCATGTGATGTTTTAATGATTTAACTTAGGAAGTTTTACTCTCCAGAAGAAACAGCAGCATAAGTTTACTGAAGAATAAAATGAACATTTGAGATATGCAATTCAAATCAAACATCTATTATACTGAGAGAGAGGTTAAGTCTTTTAAACTAGATAATCTATAATCATTCTTCATGGAGGAAATAGCAATACTGTAGTTGTAATGGATACTACTGTTTATGACATTAAATTAAAAAAACTTTTCATAGCAGACCTATACAAAAAAACTGGCACATTCCTTCCAGTTATAATACAAAGTTACAAGCATTACTTAAGAAGCACTGTGGATATTTTACTAAATCAGAAAAAAGTAAATTAATATCACATTTCAATGAATCCCATCATTAAAACAGATAATTAAATTTTAGAAATTCATAATATAAAAGCTGGTTAAAGTTATTTCTTAAGGTTCTTAGTCCTTGGTTATACAAGCCATAGGATTCTAAGTATTTTGTGCAACTAATCAAAAATATAAAAAGAACTGATATAAGCATTGATATGGAAAGTTCATTTACAAATTTATCAATTGTAAATATAGGTGATGTGAACTCAGATTTTCAAGCACCCTTCAACTATCCACACTATCTCATACAATTGATACACATGACCACACACATGTAGAAAAGATAAATAATCACCAATATATGTATTTCACGCTAAACCAGCACTCATCAGTTGGCCCAGATTATCATCTCCCACATATATATATATATATATAATCAGTGCTCAGTTTATATTAAGACAGCAAAACTTCATACTTTAATCGATAGGCTTCAATCTACTCCAACCTCCAACTTTTCAGCCATCATAGCATTGAACATCTGATGATGAACCCAAATCCCATGCTGATGCCAATATTATTGCAATATCCATGTTCACCTCAAGTCACTCTGACACCTCATGTATAGGACCTTATCCATTCAAATACATAGAAGCGGGATGGGCAGGATGTATAAATATTTGAAAACCAGGCACTCCTTCACAAACCTGGAAGCTTAATTGTAAGTATAGGGGATTTGAACTCAGATTTTCAAGCACCCTTCAACTATCCACACTATCTCATACAACTGATACAAATGACCATACACATGTAGAAAAAATAAATAATCACCAATAGAAAAAATAAATAATCACCAATACTCATATTTTATGCTAAACCAGCACTCAACAGTTGGTCCAGATTATCATCTCTCCCTCTCTCTCACCCACCCACACACACGCACACATATATAATGGACAGGCTTCAATTTACTCCAACCTCCAACTTTTCAGCCATCCACATCATTGAAAATCTGATAATGAACCCAAATCCCATGCTGATACCAATATTATTGCCATACCCATGTTGACCTCAAATCACTCTGATCCCTCATGTATAGGATCTTATTCATTTAAATACATAGAAGAGGGATGGGCAGGATACAAGCTTGATGTATAAATATTTGAAAACCAGGCATTCTTCACAAACCTTGGATTCATCATTAGATTTTCAATGATATGGATGGCTGAAACGTTGGAGGTTCACCATCAGATTTTCAATGATATGGATGGCTGAAAAGTTGAAGGTTGGAGTAGATTAAAGCCTGTCCATTAAAATATGAAGCTTAGCTATCTTAATATAAAGTGAGCACTGATTATATAAATGTGTGGGAGATGATAATCTGGACCAACTAATGAGTGCTGGTTTAGCATGAAATATGTATATTGGTAATTATTTATCTTTTCTACATGTGTATGGTCATGTATATCAGCTGTATGAGATAGTGTGGATAGTTGAAGGGTGCTTGAAAATCTGAGTTCAAATCCCTTATACTTACAATTAAGCTCCCAGGTTTGTGAATAGTGCCTGCTTTTTAAATATTTAAATTTATCAATTGTAAAATAAAGATTAAATGAGGATAATAGCTTATAAACTGTAATAACTTTTTTGTTAATAGTTAAGCAGAACTTTTAACATTCTTCACACTAATGACATACCTTCAATATAATATATAATTCTTCCAACAAAATCAAAAAATGGATATGGATTTACCACTGTCACCTCTGATTAATATCTTTTAAATGAGAGGACTTTCAATCCCCGTCAAAAATACTATTCCACATCAAATTTAAATCTGGCTTTGCTTGTGGACAGTATATTTATTGCAAGTACATATGTTAAAACACTATTGCAAACATTCTGAACAGTAAGGGAAAAATTAAAAAGCATTTAAATAAAGTTATCTGGCAAAGGCAACAATCTCTTAAGACAATCTTATATAATAATCTATACTATTTGGAAATTACTAATTAACATTTCCTTTAAAAAAGTGGACAAATCAGAAGCCTTGTATATAAATTTCTAGCAATTGTTTTTTTTGTCAGACAGCCTGATTGGTTAGATTGCCACTTCAGTACTATTCCTGATTTGATTCTCTTGTTAAATACTGTCATAAGTTCAGGCCAAAATATTTGAAAATGAAAGGAGAATAATATCACTCAATATGCTGTCTTATATACTAAATTGCATGCTATTATTACCAATTGAAATATATTTGAAAGTTTAAATTCATTTAGAATGTTTTTGTGATGTTTAAAAATTATTACTAGATGATAATCCAATACCCTAATGCCTTTAAATAATCTTTACATTGTGGATGAGATCCTCTTTGCCCATGAAAGAAAATCATGCATATGAGCAATAAAACACTTTTTTTAAGCAAATCTGGCATTATTTATTCATTTAATATATTTAATTAAATGGAGATATGATTTTATAATAGGGACTTTATATTATTACAGCTAACAAATTGAAGATTTTTTATTTCATTTAAAAAAATTTTTTTGGAACATTTTTAAAAGAAAATTTTTAAATGTCTTTGTTGCCTTGATAAAATGCTCAAGTCTATCAAATGAAATAACTCTGAGGACACCTACTTTAGTTACAATAATTATTTTACTATGATGTGATACCCTATCCTTTTCTTGTTAAAACAGCACTATATTTAATCTTTTACATACAAATCAAAGGTATGAAATAAACATTTTTTATAGTTTTCCTTTGCCCAATTTAACGTTTAATTTCTCACTTCATTTGTTAAGCTTTCTGCATATAATTTTATCTTTAATAGTATTTCATTTTTTCCCCATCTGCATAGTTATTGTAATCTCTCATTATTACTCAAGAATATTTTTCTTTATTATCTCTATCAGATGATACTTACAATATTCATTAGTTGTAATCTCTCATTATTACTCAAGAATATTTTTTTTTATTATCTCTATCGTATGATACCTACAATATTCATTAGAGCTTTTTATAAACTTTTTGTAAATAATTGTGCCTATATAAGATCACAAATTTAATAAAACCATTTTCTGAAACACACAGGCTTATTATATACCTGTGCTTATATACATATATAGAGTATATGAGCACAGACTTTCACACGACCCACCACTCTCCACCCTATCTCATAACACTGATACACTTGAACACATATATGTTGAAAAGATAAATAATCACCAATATACGTATTTCATCCCAAACCAGCAATCATCAGTTTGTCCAGATTACCATCTCTACACATATATGCTATAAGTGCTCAGATATATATTAAGATAGCCAAACCTCATATTTTAATGGACAGGCTTCAATCTACTCCACACTCCAACTCTTCAACCGTCCATCCAATTGAAAATCTGATGATGGAACGCTCAAAGGCCACCCTGAGGCTGAGATTCTTGTCACACTCATGTTGATCTAAGGCCAATCTGACTCCTCATGTAAGGACATAATCCATTTTAATACATATACAAAAGATGGGAAGACATCTCTATTATGAAATAACTGAAACACACAGGCTTATTATATAATCTCGGCCTCAGGGTGGCCTTTGAGCGTTCCGTCATCAGATTTTCAATTGGATGGACGGTTGAAGAGTTGGAGTGTGGAGTAGATTGAAGCCTGTCCATTAAAGTATGAGGTTTGGCTATCTTAATATATATCTGAGCACTTATAGCATATATGTGTAGAGATGGTAATCTGGACTAACTGATGATTGCTGGTTTGGCATGAAATATGTATATTGGTGATTATTTATCTTTTCAACATATATGTGTTCAAGTGTATCAGTGTTATGAGATAGAGTGGAGAGTGGTGGGTCATGTGAAAGTCTGTGCTCATATATCCTATATATTAAAACCATTTTCTTATATTGGAATAATAAACTATTTTATCACTGCCAAAGTCTTATTTTTTTCTAATAAAAAATTATTTTACAAATACTAAAATCACCATTTACTAGTAGTTGAGTAGAATGGTAATATTTTTTCTCATTTCTTATGCTCTGAAATTATTTATTAAAAAGAGTTTTATCTTTTTTACACAATTACTAAATTATTAAAACATTAAATAGTAACCAAGTAAAGTTAAGTGAATAATGAAATATAGTATTTTTACATTTTCAAAATTCATTGTTAAAAAGAAAGATAATATAAGGAATCTATGATCATGATTGAGACTAGAAAAAGACAATAGCCCACATTATTTGTTAAAATTTGCATAAATATTAAGAACTAAGTAATATCATACTATAAATATAAGTCAGTAAGGATATTAGAAAATAATATATTGGAACTATAGTTATCAACAAAACATCTTAAAATAATAAAAAAGAGGATGAGGTCAGAGAGAGAGAGAGAGAGAGAGAGAGAGAGAGAGAGAGAGAGAGAGAGAGAGAGAGAGAGGAAGAGGGAGGGAGGGGGAGAAGAGAGATAGTGAAAGAACAGTAATATATACTGACATATAAAAAATAAACATTGTCTTCATTTACTCTCATGAGAATAGAAGCATAAAGAGTTTATGTTAGCAAACTTGTACATAATAAAAATTCAAATGTGATATCATTTTTTAATTACTTAAGCTTATTATAGATGGCTTTAGAGTAGAGACTTGCTCTCATTTTATCACATAGTGTAAACTAAAGAATCAAATGATATGTTATTATTAATATTCATAACCAGGATAAAATGCTGTGTATAATTAAAAAAAAACTGACAGTTACTAATCTAGATTCAAGTCTCTGTAGCTGTACAAGTAGAATGATAGAGATTCAAGTCTTGGAGTTAATAGTAGTTACTAGATGCATTACTGCATTATATCCAAATTTGAATCCCAAGTCTCACTGATAAAAGTAAAAGCCAAAAACTGATCTGAGGATGGGAAGTTAAACACACGACCATCTAGAAATCACTGATTACTCAACTTTACTACTTGTTTTAAACATCATGTATTGACAATGACTAAAAATTGTATTTGTGTATTGTTTGCAAGATACTAAAGAATTCTTAAAATAAAATTGCAACACCACACATGATAATCATTTCATAAAAATATTTTATATAAATACTCTCCTAAAACTGTAAAAAATTATTCATAAAAGGAGAGAAGAGATAAAAATTTATTTAATAAAACTGTAATAAAATAAGTATGCTTAAGCCAATAAATAGTAAAATAAAAAATTTAAAATCTATTTTAAAAGATATGCCTGTGAGTTAGAAAAGTAGTTGAACGATGGATTTGAGAACTGAAGATTTTGGTGCTTGAATGTCATATGACCACCTCAAAAACTAAAGATTTAATTATTTTTATTTTAAACTTAAGAAAAATCTTCCATTTACTTTTTTAAAAAAAGTCATTTTTTTTCAAAAAATAATACAAAAATGCCCATTTATATTTAATGGTCAACACATTCTTTTTTAAATAGAATGATTAAACAATAACACATGCTCTTTGAAGATTTAAATTATAAATGAATACTCTCAATTCCAAACACAAGATAAAGTCTTTTTGAAAAGATAGAATGAATCTATCTTTTCTTTCCCAAATGTTTATATATGGGCAAATCTTAAGCATTTGGAAATGAGAGCATAGGATATTAAATAATCACTTTAAATTACTTTTACTATGCTTGAATAAATAACACTTCTGAAAATGTTTACAATTTATGATACATTATTCTTATTTTGAAATTAAACATATATGATGAAATAATATTTTATACAGCGCTGTTTTTATAAACAGTGATAATAATCAGCTATTAAGCTAATGCACATTCACTTTGAAGATTTAAATTATAAATGAATATTCTCAATTCCAAACACAAGATAAAGTTTTTTTGAAAAGATAGAATGAATCCAAAAAGATAGATGGATTCATTCTGTCTTTTCAAAAAGACTTTATCTTGTGTTTGGAATTAAAAGTATTCATTTATAATTTAAACCTTCAAAGTGGTCGAGAGGTCAGCACGACTGCCTTGCAGGCAGTTTCCCGGGTTGCGGGTTCGTGTCCCAGCCGATGCTATGACACTTAAAAAAAAGTGCATGTGCATTAGCTTAATAGATGATTACTATTACTGTTTATAAAAACATAGTGCTATATAAAATATTATTTCATAAAATGATTAAATAAATAATTACACAATTGATTTTTTGAGAGATTATATGATATTTGAACATCAAAGACCTAGACTAAACACAATATTTCTATTCATCAGGCATAGATTCCTTTTTTATTTTGCCCAGATGAAAATTAATTCAGAAATTTTTAGCTCATAAATCTGCTGTTCTTACCATTGATCTATACTATGGCATTAAAAAAAAAAATCTAGTGATTTAAGATTTAAATAGTATATATTTTAATATTTTTAAGATGCAAAATTAATTACTACTAAATCCTAAGTTAAGATAATAGGAATTAACAATAAAAAATATAATTTACAGCTAATTCTAGAATTTCTTAATATTTATAGTGAATTAAATTCAAGAATTAACAATAATGCCAACCATTCTGCAAGTCATCGCTTACCTCTTTTTTCACTAACTTCTATATGATTAGGATGTTGCTGACAATTTGATTTTGAACAATGTTTTAAAAAATACAGAAAAGATGAAAGAATGGGATTATTTTGTAAATTTTCTATTTTCAAAAAGTTGACATAAGTAACAAAAGCTATAAAAGAATAAACATTTAATTAGAATAGCTCCATCTATATGTAAATTAATGAAGCAAACCATTCTCTTCTTCAGGCTATTAATACATAACACTCTGGTGACAAAGTGGAGCTATTTTATTCTCAATCCTTTGTTGATAGAGAATATTTATAAATATCTTGAAGGGGAGAATGATTTATTCATTAATTATATATATACATAACATTAAATTTTCTACCTGAAAGCACATTATTGTTTATGTCAGTTTGTTACATGAATGTATAGTATAAATGTATATGGTGTAAACATAAAAAATTTCTTTTGCATATTCTTAACATAAAGCACATTGATAGAAACACTATGTTTTAACACAACTGATGATTTGTCAATTTAAGCAAAGAAAACATATCTCCGCATTAGGAAAATTTGGATTATTTTACACAGTGCTGTAAATGACAACTTTTGACACCAGATATGTTTTATTTTAGCACTATTAAAAATAGTATTCTGTTTTCATAATATTTTACCACTACGTGCGTGTGTGTATAAATATTTGATTGAACACAAGTATGTATATATAAAGGATTTGAACACAGACTTTCAAGCTCCCTTCAGCTAACCAAACCACTGTAGCTCATATAACCGATACACATGACCACACACACATATGAAAAAAATAAATGATCTCCAATATTCGTATTTCATGCTGAACCAACTCGCGTATGTGTGCTGAGATTCTAATCTGGACCAACTGATGAGTGCTGTTTCAGCACAATGTAGTATATTGAAGATCATTTATTTTTTTCACATATGTGTGGTCATATGTATCGGTTATACGAGCTAGAGAGGGTTAGCTGAAAGGGAACTTGCAAGTCTGTGTGTGTATATATTATAGAAGAATTTTAATCATTCTATTACAAATCTTACTACAATTAAATACAAGGCTTTAAGAAAGAAAAGTTTTTTGCAGAAGATTAAAAAAATAGCACCACAAAATATCAAATAAATGGAGAAATAGATCAGCGTGTTAAATATGTGAATGCATTTGCAGTCCACAGATTGATATATACAGTAATTGCAAACTCATTTTTTAGTATATTACTCTTTGTCTTGTTTGTCTCTTTATTTTTTTCTTTAATTTAAATAGTCATACAAATGAGTGGATACTGCTGATGATTACAAATATAAACCTATTAGATTGTTAACTATCACCTAACATAAAATAACAAATCAATCCCCTAAAACTGTATATTAGCTGAACTGTCTTGTCAAAGCATGCTAGTGATTTAAATCATATACTGACCATGCCGATATAGTGATCTACACCAATTTATAATCATTAGAAACCAGTCAACACTCAGAGAAATCCCAATATTAATTACAATCAATAATCTCAAACTGTTGTCAAGGCAACTTTTAACAATAAAAATGGAATCTTAATGCGATCTGTTTGGTTTCAATTTTTGAAAATATTCATATACAACGGTAATACATGTACTATGTTTAAATTGATAATGTACATTAACAATATAAGTTAGAAACCATTTAAATCTCATGTGTGTGTATATAAATGTCACACATTGTTGACAAACATATGTAGTAGTAACTTAGATATAAATGTACAACTGAAAAAAGTGAGGCCACAAATATATACAAATATATTCAAATGTAATGGTATATACTGAGACACAGACTCCTGCACTACGCAGAGGAGTTCATTACAAATTTTCCCTGTGACTTAAATGAAATTTTTTTCTTGTATTTTATTTACTAAAGGTATTCACTCACAAATGTAGAGAGATTTAAAGTATTTTGTAATAGTTTTAAGTTGAATAAATTCTTAATAATGGGTTAAAAAATTTACAGTTCTCTATGTTTATTAATGAATTCTCTATAAATGTTGAATCCTAAAAGCCAGCATAGACAAATTAGTTTTCAGTTAATTAGCCTTCTATTAACTAGATAATTTTTGAATTAAAAAAAAAAGTCACACGATGTTTAGTTTGAGAAATGAAAAAAAAAGATTGAAAAAAAATTGTGATAAGATTATTTTTTAAAAGAATAATAATAAAAATTGATAAAAAAGTCGAGTAAAATTGTAAAAAAATCTTAATGAATAATCAAAATTGTGAATACTTGATGAATAAATTCAAATTATTTCCATAGCATTGTGTTTGAAAGCCGTTATCCAAATAAATAACATTTTTGATCCAGAATTTGACTACTATTTCCTTATTAATTCGTTTATGCATTGGCTGCACCTGCACTTTTTATTTAGATAACAATAAGAAATTAAGAAATAGAATATTGAGCAAAGATAAAGTAATGTATTATTGTACAAATGTTTTTTGATGAAGTGGCTAATATTATTGTTGGTATTGTGTTTGGTCTGGAGTACAGACCCAACCTACAGAAAAGAACACTAGCACTAGTGTTACAATTAATATAATATTTATTATATTTACGAATATATACAATACATAATAATATAATTATAATGTGAACTCTTGGATTAAGGGTCTTGTGGTTCTACTGCTTCCATCTACAGCTGATAGCTTGCCTCACGGGTAGGGAGAATGATTCTTCCAGCTGTGCCAGACTGCTTGCCTTGAGTCGGCAGTAGTCTTAGTAGCATCCAGTCCTTATGTGGACTTGCCTAGCTATGTGGACAAATAATGTATCGATATCGTAAGAATGCTTACTGCTGGTTAGGTTAGCAAGGCTTCTACTGGAGAATGCATACTATCTTTGTAGATTAGACAGACGTTCTCTACATTTTCCTCCAAAAGGCTATTTATTGCCAGATCCCTAACCTCACTGGAGCATTCAGATTCAGTAATCATACTTGCTTCTTGGCTAGTACTAATCATTGGCTAGGTGTTTATCTATATATCAGCATATTGTCCAGCAGCAAACAATGCTCAATCCAATCAAATAAAGAAGGTATCTGAAATAGTCCATTTCAAAGGAAAGAACTATAACATCCCTTCCCCTGGCTAAAAATTAGCCCTAGAGAACATAGTCATACAGGTGTGGTGGAGGATGACTAATCCATTTCAGTGCTTCTTCTGAATTGCTGCTGCCTTGAGTTTATTGGTCCTCCTTGCTTGCAATTCTTGTTCCTGGGATTCATTCATTGTGTCTGCATCTGTATTGTAACAGTATAAAAAGTAGAGCTACTTTAACCTAAACTAGAGATGCAGGTAGAGGGGGTTCAAACCTCACCTACTTCTCCATATTGCAACTAAGCAACTTACTTCCAAAACCTCATTAGAATTTATTCTTAATGTATGCCTGGTGGTCAAGGAGAGACAAGACTCTAAGGAGGAATTTGAACATGTATTAATGATCAGGTTTACTGAAGAAAACAATGCTACAGAAATTTAATAATAGTGAATGAAAGACAAAAGAAAAACTTTATTATTTTACATTTGCAGAGTACATCGAATTGAATAGTTGAACTACAGGCTAATTTCCTTGCAACCATATCCAGATATGAAAGAAAGACCCTTTAAAAAAAATAAATTCACATTATAAGTTGGGAACATTTCTAGCCAGTGGATAGGTTACATGATTGAAAGAGAAAGACAGACATGATTAACACTATGGTGGGAGTACATGATTCAGATAGCCAGCCAAACTAACTAACATATTCTTAGGAAAGCATTGAAAATACCATCCCCTGCTGCTAACAAAAAATTCAAGTGACCCCCTATGAATATTTCAGTCTCGATTTAGACACTTCAACAATATTTTGCAGAGAAAGTTTTTGAAATAAATATAAAATATTGCAGCCTTAGATGATTAGAATATTGTGGAATATTGTGGAAAATGATGAGACCCGAAACACAATTGGTGACCAAGAGGCTAACATGAGACTGGATAGCTCTCCATCTCTAAACTGGGTTAGAGAAAATGGAATTGTTTACTAACCACGTGATCCAAATTCAGGAATGGAGTTTTGTTGCTTATGTCCAGTTATATATATATATTTATAATTATTTGAAAGAGATGAGATTCAATTTTATTAATCTTCATTGCGATCCTGAGGCAGGTATGTTAGCCTATGTAGACTTTGTGAGGAAAGTGCTGAAATGTGCAGAGACATATCCACAGATCACCCAGTATGCAATATAATATAAATACAGTTCAACAACCTTTAAATTTAAAAGAAAAACCTTAGTTGGTAAACATATACAAAACATTATGAAAGTCTAACCAAAAAAAAAAAAAAATCCCTTATGAAATAACTGTTACTTTTTTTTCCCAATAAAATTAAATCACTTATGGCAGACATGTTAAAAATTAGTTAATGTTCAGCCAGTCCACCACATAGTTAATACAAATCTTTTGCTAAAACTTTAATATTGATAAATATGGGTGGCTGTACTCTCTCTTTTATAGCTAAATGAAAAATGAAAGTTTTGTTATTCTACATTCTTTAAAAAAATACTCATTTATGTTTATGACCTTTTTTGAATAGAATTAAAGAGAAATATATGTCAAAAAAATATAGGTAAGGGACTTCCTTTTTTTTTTCTAATGAAAAGAAAACTAAATCAAATCTTTAATCATTAAATCTCAAGTCCTATACCAATAAACTAGAACTTAATAGGTAATACTGCATTATTAATAAAAGGGGAGGGGGAGAATTTGTACTTTCTGCATTTTTATTTTTCTCTTTTTGTCTGTCTTCAAAAAATAAAAAATATACATAAAACGAAATGCTTAATTATAGGTGTATAATGGTGACCAAGTTTAGTGAGGCATTTCCTACCCAAATTAAAAAAGATTCATTGCCATTATATGTATTACGCCCAATACCAATTACTATATTAAAAAAAATAAATTATAAAATATCATTTGCATAAACAAAAATATATATATATATATCTAGATTTACTTTGAGAAAAGGCAAACACATTTCAAGTAATGGGTAGTTACCAGTAACTAGTGTGCATGTGTCAAGATGGATTCCATTGATGTTGCATGGCAGTTCTTTTTTTTAATTCTTATTTCCATAGAAAAAATTAAACTACTACAGGGTAGGCATTTGTCGGGCATTTTTATTGGTTCTTTGGCTGGCTCACATCTTGATGTCTCCAGTCCCAGAGAAGAGAGAGTGAAGGCAAAGAAAACTATTCCTGTAGAATAACAAAGTTCTGGATTTGAATACATGTAGAGCAAATAATCTACAGCAACAATAAAAAGGCAGCAAGCAGGAATTCAAAAATGAATCTCTTTTTTTTTTATAAATAATTTTCAGTCGATTCTAGAAATTTTTAATATAAGAGACCTTCGCAAGAGCTTTTGCAGATTTCCAGATTGAAGAACAAAAGAAAAGTTCTTTATTTATACTCCTTTTCCCTAATTACATTTTTAATTAAACTACTTATTAGTAATCTATTGTTTCAAATTTTCCCGTTATCTATTTTTCGATTTTAATTAAAATGTTTCATAAATTAATTACACCTGGATCTCGTTTTATGTGGTAGATAGGTTCCACAAAAAACCCGCATTAAAAAAAATTGCACAAAAATAGACTTGACTTACCTTGAAAAATGGGGGATAGGTGCTTTAATTTTCAGAATTTGCATAAAAGCAAAGCAACAAGGAAGAATTGCTTTAAAATTCGCATTAAAAAAATAAGCAATTAAAGTATGACTAATAAATTTCAAATATTTGAAAAAATTAATACAAGACAAACTTTTTTTTACTTTATTTATTACTACAGTATTTAATATTACATTTTTCATACATATTTTAATCATTACCGCTAGTGTTCATTTGTAAACTGGTAAGAAATTAGATGTGATGTTATGTATTGTAGCTTCTCTTTAAACGAAGTCAAGAATCTCTCAGCAATTATGCCAAGAGAAACCTGTTAGCCACTTTATTTTTATTCATGATGTGATATACAACTAGCGCCACTTTCTGTCTTATGCTGTGTTAATGGTTTTCTGTTTCTATATTAAAAAAATGAAATCGCAATCAAAACAAAATATTATACATTACCATTAGAAAGATTATTTTCAGTTTATAAAATCTTCGTTTTTTATTTTAAAATCTAAAAGATTATTTATTTCTGTTATATATAAGAAAGTACGTTTTAAAAGTTTAAATTTTTTGAATATTCATTGTGATATTTTTATATGTAAGTATAAATCTATTATTATTATTATTATTTACTCATTAGTATAAATAGGTTATTTACATAGAAGCTAAAAATCTAAATACTGCTTCAGGCCATATTCACGTTAGCTGCTAATATAACGTTATATTTTTGAAAAAAAAAAAAAGTATTTCAAGTGAAAATAAGTTATTAATAATTTAAATTTCTTGATATCTAATAAATATAGTAAATATAAAAGATATTAAGAAGAAACATGAATCGCATAACTTCAAAATTGCATTAAAATAATCCACATAAAACGAGACCCAGATGTTCTTACTTTAATGGATTCTGTTTAATTACGAAAAATTTATCTTATCTTTTTCTGCCATCATATTTCAAAAATAAAGTAAAATTCTAAAAAAATTCTTTTATTTTTTTATATTGTATTTCATTACTTTCCTTCCTCTTAAAATAATTTCCCTTAAAATAATATGTAACTGTTGATGCAGATCATTCTTTAAGTTTGAGAATAAAACATACATTCACTGTTGTTGGACTTAGGGTCTTAGCTAGTCGACAGTGAATGGTAAAGCCAGCATATATATCATTGTATATATATGCACAGCTTCACATTCCTAGAACCCATTAAAAAAAACAAGTGAAAAAAAAAACTAAAGCTACAGTTTTGCAGAATAAAACAGAGTGATACAGAAGGAATGTTCCTATTATATAGAATATACATTATATTAAAAAAGCCTGAAAGTTTATAATAATACTGATATACACATTGAAAAAAAAAGAAAGCTTATGATATGATTTCATGTCCATGTGATGTGTTGTGGTTATACCTTGGGCTTATTGTAGTTTTTGTTTAGAATGGAGAACTCTATTTAAATGATTTTTTTTAGTAGACCTTTCCACCTGGACATTGTTACTAGCTCTCTGAGCTGTGCCAACTTTATTACCTTGTCTCCTATCCATCCTTTTACTGGAAATCAAGTTGAAATTCCTTATTACTGGTGCTCTGTTATCTAGTTGTTTCTCTCTTCTTGTGTGTTCTGATAACAAAACTGGCTCATGGTTAGATTCCTTGGTAAGTGATTTTGTATGTGTAAGTGCAGTTTTGACCATAGAACTGTGCTGGCACTGGACAAAGTTATTTGTTTTACCTGACCTGCCATGGCACATTTCAGAAATCTCATGATTGGTAAATTGATGTGCAAAACCTTTGAAAGCAAGGTAAGGCGTGCTCTGTTCTTGTACTTCTAATTCCATCTGGCCTTTTGTTTCATTTTCTGTCAGTACAAGATTGGTTGGTTCCTGTATGCAACTTACATTAGTCACCTCTTGGATTTTCCATTTGTAGAAATCAACTTGTTGTAAAATGTAAACTTATTCTCCCTATAGTTTATTCCTGAGTCATGTTTCTCTAAAAAGTCTGACCCTAACAATACACCAAAAACCAGGCCTGGCATTATCTGAAATATATGTTTTACATTTGTTGCTCCTATCGTAATATCAAGCCCCAAATGATGCATTCCTAGATTGGCTTTTTCTCCATTTGCTAAGATAACATAAGCAGATTTTCTTAGCAAGATGGGTAGTACATGAGTTCCCACCATTGTATCCCACCATTCTTTCAACACCAGTCACACTTGACTGCCAGTGTCTACTAAAGCTGTAACTGGGACATCTCTAGCAGTGCTTTAATTGTAGGGCTCTCCAACGATGGTCATCTATGATCCTCTTCTTCCAGTTCACACATGAATGTTGATGCCACTCTTTCATTTTCCCCAATACATTCTTCTGTTTCATCCTGGAATTCTATCTGGGGTGTATAAATTATAGGACCCATATTTTTCTGGAATAGTTGTGTTTTTTGATCATCTTCACAGCAGTTTCTGACAGCAGCCATTTGTATTCCACAGTTGTGGCAGCCCAGAATCAATTGTTATACGTGGAGAGGCATATTGTACTTTATTATCTGAATAATCTGTCCCTCTGACAAATGGAAAGCTGTCAATGATTTTAACAAAGACACTTGGCACAGGAAAAACTGAATGTGGGTTTCTCCTTTTGAAGTGCAGTATGTTTCTTGAGATATACGGTGCATTATCTCGTCTTTCCTCTCATCACTCCAAAAACTTTTTAAGTAAGGCAATGTAGTAATCTGTGAATGTTACTGGTTTTTTACTTATGCAGTCCCACCAATCCCAGGCAGATCCATGTATATGGTTAACTGCGATCGATAGCTTTTCATCTCTGAGTTCCTGGAACCTGAACAGCTCTTGTAAACTTTGCACGTGTGCCATGGAGTTTTCTCCTATGTCACCCTGAAAAGTTCTGATGTAGATAAATCTTGCTACCATTGGGCTGTTTGTTCATTTCCACTAGCTTTATGCTTTCTCTATTCTTGCATTGAGTCCTTTATTTATTCACATTTTGAAGACTCATCTCTTGATTGATTCTCTTGTTTCATTTTTGCTTTGGTCTCTCCCTCTTCTTTCATCCTGTCAATTTCTGCTCTATATTGTCTACATTCTTCTGTTCTTAACATAGTTTCCATCAATTTTCTTACTCATTGTGGTTCTGGTCTATCTATATCTCTGGTCCTTATGATTGGCATTTGGTTTTCCAACATCTTTTCTGAAAGTGATATATCTGCATCATCTTTTCCTTCTGTAGTCCTGGTGAATCCATGTCTCCTTCTGGGCTATACATACTTCCTAGAGAAAGATGAATAGATAAAAAAATATTTAGTTTGCTGTTATTTTTAGTCTTCGTACTGTCTTTAAAATTTGTTTTATTTTTCTATTTGTGCTTTTCAAAAAAAATTGATTCACTCTCCCAACCATCCATGCAACTGTCATCTTTTTTAACCTGCCAGCTTTGTATTTATTTATTATTCTATCCATAGTTTTTACCCAATCTGTGTTTATTTATTCATTTACTACCCTGTTCTGTACATTGTATATCTTACTATAACTATGTGTATTTGATATACACTTCAAAGAAATATGATTACTGCTGCCAGGGGGAGGGGTAAAACTATTTGAGCCCACATTTTCTCTGCTGCTTGTTTGTTTACTCTATTTGAGCCCATCTTTTCTCTGCTCCTTGTTTGTTCACTCTGTTTCCGTTTCTAGCAAATGAAAGAAAAAATATTAATATCTGATTTGGTTTTAAGTCTTCAACTGAACTGATTGATTTCACATCTTGCAAATCTTACAACTGATAGAAAAACAGAAAGTGCAAGAGAAAAATATATATCTGTCATTTCACTATTATTTATTTACAAAAAAACAACAACACACACACACAAATTTCTTCTGATCATGAAATTCCCATTATCATATCTCAGGGTCTATCTCTAAACAGTAAGGCCATACTTGGGATGCCAGATTATACAAAAAACTGTAATGGTATGAAAAGTAGAGCTGCTTTAACCTATCCTAGAGATGCAGGTAGAGGAGGTTCAAACCTCACCTACTTCTCCAGATTGCTACTAAGTGACTTACTCCCGAAACCTCACAAGAATTTATTCTTAATGTATGCCCAGTGGTCAAGGAGAGACAAGTCTCTAAGGAGGAATTGAACATGTATATAATGATCAGGTTTACTGAAGAAAAGTTTTAATAATAGTTTAACAATCAACCCCATATATCAATCCTAATTCTTGGCAAAAATAAATCTTTAAAATGGACAAGTGGACCACATGGTATAATGGATGTAATACTATGACTGTATAGTCACTATAACATTTGTAGACAGTATTTAACCACTATCTACCAAACTGAAATTCAAATACGGATCAATTATCTTTTGGGAATTTTATACATGCAATTTCTAGATCTTGCATATATCTTATTTAAGTATCTAAGTTAAAAGTTTTAGTTAAACATTTTCCAGTGGCCATTGTCTCTTAAGTAAGATCTATAAATAAATTTCTATAGGAAAAGTATATTTATGAGCATCAGTTGGTAGCTGACCTCAAGTGCCAGACTCACTAGTACAGTGAGAATTATACTTTCCCTATTTTTCCTATCTAATGAGGTGTCCGACCCAAACTAGCTAGTTCTCAGGGTTGGGAGGAAAACCTATTGGATGAATGGAGGTATGTGAAGAAATATGTGTATTTGAACACTCTCTTTCCCTCTCTCTAAATCTCCTAAACATATTTGCGTATACTTGCGATTAGCCGTATTGAATTCCCTGTCTCTAAAATTTTTATTCCCCGAGTTAATTGCTCCAATTTATTTCTTAAATGTTAGGTTTGAGTTTAAAAATCTACTTAATATATACATGCCTATTCATAGCACGCATATTTAAATAGTTTTGCGATACATCTTGGCAGGAAAAGCAATATACAAATATAGATGATAAATTAATAGATAATTCCAGTTATAAGGCAAATGTATAACTTTTATTATTAATTTATTAAAACACATTCATAAGACCAAAAATATATATAAATAATTTCCATATTAAAATATAACAAAGCAATAACAATAAACAAAAACATTTTACTAAATAAAACATAAATGATTGGGATAAAAAAAAAATACAGTTATACGCTACAATTCAAATTACTAACGTAACCATATAGAATTATTCAGAGGGTAACGATAGGCAATTCTAAGTTTATATTAAGATAAAGAGAATCATATTACCTTGCGAACCCCGGGGTTTGAATAATGACACATTCACTTACGTACATGTAGATAGTTCTAAGTTCACAATCCTTAAGCAATCAAGGTTTATTTTATTTAAGAGGGATATCTTTTATTGGTGAAGTCTGGCATTAGTTTCCATTTGTAGTATGAATGAGATGCAAAGCAAAGTAATAGCGACCTAATCTTTCAATGGGAATTTGTTTATAATATTAGATTCAATCCTTTTTATTTTATACTATATTATTCAGTGTAGCATATTGGTGAGGTTCCTGGGTTTCTCTTGCTGGCATGTGGTAGGTAGCATCAGCTTCGTACTTGTAGCGGATGGTGATGCCCTTCACGTATCTGCTGTTACCCCATTATTACGAACATTGACATTTTATAAATTGATTCAGGATACATCTCTTCTGCAAAACAGTTAATTCAAAGGAAAAACTTTGATGTCCTTTATAGCCATGCAAGCACGGCCATCCGAATTCATATATCAAAGCAAAAAAAATATATAAATAAAAATGAAAATCACTATTTCCAAAATGTCCACTGTTCTCTCCTCCTCAGCTGTTTCAAATCAATTAATTTACTTCTTTGTACTTTTTCCAAAAAAAGAATTTATCAGCATTCCATTCTCTTTCACTGGAATGCTTTTTTTTACATTTCCTTTTTCTTTTGTTCTATCATTTTTGGTATTTTTGGTTCACTATACATTCATTAGAGTTTTCTCGGAATTTTTAGAGTAGTTAAGCATTGTATTAAATAATCAAGAATTGCCTAGAGGCATATACAGTAATTCTTTTCATTACCCTCATTAACTTAAGATATGATCATAACAAAAATCTATATTTGAAACAATCGATAATAATAAAAAAAATATTTGCGTATAACTGTATTTTTCGAATTTGTAATAACATATTTTAAAAAAAATATTTTGAAATAAATAATTATACCTCTTTAATCCCTTTCCTTTTCCAATTGGTGTTCTTTTAAAAAAAATTTCAATATTGATTTCCCTTACATATGTATATATTTCACTCCTCATGTATTATATTTAAACATATTGAAGACAATTTAAATAATTACATGTATCAAGGGTAGTTGGTAAGTGTTATTTAAATTCCTTGTAGCAGGGTTTGAACCCAGCTACTGTTACAATAGGGAATGAAAGACAAAAGAAAATTTTTATCATTTTACATTTGCAGAGTACATCGAATTGATTAGTTGTGCTACACACTAATTTCCCTGTAATCATATCCAGATATGAAAGAAAGACCCTTTAAAGAAAAAAATAAATTCACATTATAAGTTGGGAACATTTTTAGCCAGTGGACAGGTTACATGATTGAAAGAGAGAGAGACATGATTAACACTATGGTGAGCGTACATGATTTGGATAGCTAGCCAAACTAACTAACATATTCTTAAGAAAGCATTGAAAATACTGTTCTCTGCTACTAACAAAAAATTCAACTGACTCTCCCCCCTATGAATATTTTCAGTCTTGATTTAGACACTTCAACAATATTTTGCAGAAAAAGGTTTTGAAATAAATATAAATATAAAATATTGCAGCCTTAGATGATTAGAATATTGTGAGAAATGATGAGTCCCTAAACACCAATGGCCACCAAGAGGCTAACATGAGACTGGATAGCTCTCTGTCTCTAAACTGGGTTAGAGAAAATGGAATTCATTTTCTAACTATGTGATCCAAATTTAGGAATGAAATTTTGTTGCTTATGTTCAGTTATATATATTTATAAATATTTGAAAGAGATGAGATTCAATTTTATTAATCTTTATTGCAATCCCGAGGTAGATATGTTAGCCTATGTAGACTTGGTGAGGAAAGCGCTGAAATGTGCAGAGACATATACACAGATCACCAGTATGCAATATAATATAAATACAGTTCAACAATCTTTAAATTTAAAAGAAAAACCTTAGTTAGTAAACATATACAAAACCTTATGAAAGTCTAACCAAAGAAAAAAAATCCCCTATGAAATAATTGTTACTTTTTTTTCCCAATAAAATTAACTCACTTATGCAAAGGGGTGGACATGTTAAAAATTAGTTAATGTTCAGCCAGTCCACCACAAAGTTAATATAAATCTTTTTCTAAAACTTTAATATCGACTGTGCTTTCTCTTTTACAGTTAGATGAAAACCGAAAGTTTTGTTATTTTACATTCTTTAAAAAAATACACATATATGTTTATAACCTTTTTTGAATTGAAATTAAGGAGAAATTTATGGCAAAGAAATATAGGTAAGGGACTTCCTTTTTTTTTCCTTTCTAACAAAAAAAAAACTAAATCAAATCTTTAATCATTAAATCTCAAGTTCTATACCAATAAACTAGAATGTAATAGATAACACTGCATTATTAATAAAAATGGGGGGAGGAGAATTTGTGCTTTCTGTGTTTTTGTTTTTCTCATTTTTTCTGTCTTCAAAAAATAAAATATACATAAAATGAAATGCTTAATTATAGGTATATAATGATGACCAAGTTTAGTGAGGCATTTTTCACCCAAATTAAAAACATTCATTGCCATTATACTATTAAGCCCAATACCAATTACAATATTTTTTAAAAAAAAAAACAATTTATAAAATATCATTTACATAAACAAAAAAAACATATATCTAGATTTACTTTGAAAAAAGACAAACACATTTCAAATAAGGGGATAGTTATCGGTAACTAGCGTGCATGTGTCAAGATGGGTTCCATTGATGTTGCAAGGCAGTTCCTTTTTTAATTCTTATTTTCATAGAAAGAATTAATTACTAAGGGTAGGCATTTGCTGGACATTTTTATTGGTTCTTCGGCTGGATCACATCTTGATGACTCTAATCCCAGAGACAGGAGAGTGTGAAGGCAAAGAAAAACACCCCCACATTTCTGTACAGTAACAAAGTTCTGGATTTGAATACATGTAGAACAAATAATCTACAGCAACAATATAAAGGCAGCAAGCAGGAATTCAAAAATGAATCCCTTTCTTTTTATAAATAATTTTCAGCCAATTCTAGAAATTTTTTATATAAGAGTTCTTCGCAAGAGCTTCAGCAGATTTCCAGATTGAAAAACAAAAGAAAAGTTCTCTATTTATATTCCTTTTCCCCAATTATATTTTAAATTAAACTACTTATTAGTAGCCTATTGTTTCAAATTTTCCCTGTTATCTATTTTTCTTTTAATTAAAATGTTTCATAAATTAATTGCTTTCTTTAATGAATTATGTTTAATTACAAAAAAAAATTATCTTATCTCTTTCTGCCATAACTTTTCCCCCTCTTAAAATAATTTCCCTTAAAATAATATGTAACTGTTGATGCAGATCATTCTTTAAGTTTGAGAAAAAATATACATTCACTGTGGTTGGACTTAGGGTGTTACCTAGTCTACAGTGAATGGTGAATGCAGCATATATATCACTGTGTGTATATATATATATATTGTAACGATATATAAATATGTCGTTACATTAATTTAAAATAAAAAACTTTTAAGTTCG
This sequence comes from Epiperipatus broadwayi, assembly GCA_028023455.1. Taxonomy (NCBI): domain Eukaryota; kingdom Metazoa; phylum Onychophora; class Udeonychophora; order Euonychophora; family Peripatidae; genus Epiperipatus; species Epiperipatus broadwayi. The sequence goes on from JAQFVV010012545.1 coordinate 2,148,929, forward strand.
CATATAAAAATAAGTGTATTAAAAACGCTAAAATTAAAAACGTTTGTTATACGTATATACATTCGCACAGATGCTAAACTTTAAAAATATTTTTTTTAATAAATAAAAAAAAGGTATTTGAATGTATTTTTTATAAAAAAAAAGATTTATAAAAGTATTTTAATAAAAAAATAACGTAAGTTAAAATAAAAACAGGTATTAATTAATTCCTGTAATCTATAAATGGAAATGATTGTTTATTAATTATCTAAAAGCTGTTTAATTAAAAAGTCAGATGGAAAGTTAGATAAGAGAAGAAAGGGATTTTAGCTTGACCAATGGAAGCCAAATAAAGGCCCGGACCATAACGAAAAAACAGAACAGTGACGTTTTTGTTCATGGAATCCATAGGAGGACTATAAAAAGAAAAAAATATTGAGTTCCAGTCAGAGAGAGCTTTTTCCAACTTGATTTTGGTGGGTCTGGCGACAAGACGCACTTGTCGTCCTCACTCACTTATTTAAAAATGCAAAGACTGTGATACCAGGACAGAACCAGCAACTGCCACCTCCAAAACATCAGACCGGTCTTCCAGGAAAGTCTGCGTGGGAATTGCCAATGGGAACAGGGACTTCTCTACCGTAAGCAATAGAACTGAACAATTGTTAAAAATCATAACATTAATTAAGAACTTTAAAGATTGATAAGTAAATTTATTTTTATAAAAAGGAACTTTTCTCTGACCTATGTGTCAACTAAATTGATAATGTGAAATTTTATATATACGTATGCGTTTGATAAAAAAAAATCATTTCCATTTATTATTTATTGTATTGATATTTATTGTTAAATTTTAAATGAGTAAATTTTAAGTTGTTTATAGACGCTTGCATGGATTCGTTTGCGGTTAATTATATTTTGGTTTTCATATTTGATCAAAATATATAGACATTCGATAAATAATGATACCTTACGGTGAGTATCTAAAATGTATTTATTCGGATGTCTTTTAAGTTATTGGTGACAACGCAAGTATCTTATGGTGAATACTATTGGGTTACTTATAAGTTTCCCTCTGCGATTGTCGGTATCAATAATTTTGTATTTTGATCGTTTATGTTTATTTTGAAATGTTTTTGACCGTGGAATCTATGTAATCGATCTATACCCAACATTTTTAAACAATCTGTGCGAACATATTTAAATGTTAAAATTAAGTCGGGCGTGAATGGCTATATAGATTTGTAAAGTTATATTAGGGGAGGGAAATCTTAGGTTATTTGTGTCGTTGTTGAATTGGGTCAATGGATTGGATATATTTGTGCAATTAGTAGATGTCGTATGAGTTTCGCTACGTGCAGAATCGCTGTATACACCGCACCAACCCTTTGCCTATGGATGGGATTGTAAGTCGGCAAAAAGGATCGCGGTCCCTTCCTATGGAGTTTTTATTTTATTGTTCTTCTTGCTATACAGACGTCATATTCCTGTATTAGACAAGAGTCAATGTTTTCTTAAAATATATTGTTCAGATGTCCATTCCTGACAGTATAGTATCTTTGTGCTGTTGTATTTTCATGCTACATTGAATACATAAATGTATCGGATGGATTGATGCCAGTTTGACTGCGAATTTTAGCCTAGGGTTAAATAGGGATAGAATGTTTTATTTTCAAATGCAGATCTATGTAGTCTATTCATACTTGACAATCTAAATAAAAAAAAATTAAAATCATTGAAATTTATATAAATGTAAAATTAAAGAGTAATAAGAATATAAAAATCTACAAATGTTAAACCTATTCCTCGAGTTTAGAATGATTTTATATGTGCGTAAATAAATATTTTATGTGTTAATTTCTGGCAGTGGCTTTTACTCTTTATATTTAAGATATAAAATTAAGATATTTTATTATCTCTGCTACTCACTGAGCTAGTGACTTGGGCTAACGATCTGAATATATAAATAAAGTGGAATCTTAACAGCGCGTATCTGCCTACTCTATAAATTTTTCTAGGCTCAAATGTCTAGATGGCGCCCTTGTAGAGCAGATATTGTGTTTGCGGTTAGATTCGATCTTCACTTTCATTTCGATCGTTATAATATATATATATGCACAGCTTCAGTATAATCCAGTCTAAGTTGGTTCTAATGGTGATGATGTTGATATCCATCTGCTATTTTGACTGCAATGGTGTGGAGTTCTTGCTGTTGAATTACAATTGCTGGGATCCATTTAGTGGATCCACTATACATCCCGCATAGCACATTAGTTCTTATTTGTAATTTGATGTCTTTTTCTTGTTTTCCAGCATTTGGATCAGGTTTTGCAGCTGATAAGTTAGTTTGCAGAGTTCTATTAAAAAGTAGTTCAGCTGGAGTTTTTCCAGTTGCTGTACTAGGTGTAGAGTGCTGTGATAAGAACCTTGGCAGTACAGTTGTTCCAGCTTCCTGTGTCCATCTTTGTGAGCACTTTTTAATCTCTTGAACCAATATCTCAGCCTGGCCATTGCTTGCAGGGTGAAATGGTTGGCTGAAAACTAGCTCAATGTCATTATTGTCAAAAGTTTTTAAATGCCATTGCAGTAAATACTGTGCCATTATCTGAGATTATAGTTTTAGGAAGACTTGGTTAGCAAATAATCTAAGAGCTTCTACCTCCAGCCACTTAGAATGTAGTTTGCTTTTCCATGGGCCAGCATAGTCCACATGGAGTCTAGTCCAGGAAATTCAGATTTAGACGAGTGAACTGTTTTATCTTTCACTGGCATGTTTTGACTCACTTTGCAATGCCATCAGTAGTGAACTTTAAACTTAATGTCCATGTCTAAATTTGGCCACCATACATATGAACTTGCTAGCATCTTCATTCAGACTATCCCGGGATGCCCATTATGTAACAGGTTGAGCACTTGGAATCATCCAGCTGGAGGAATTACTACTCTGGATCCCCAGGTAATACAGCCATTTTCAATTGAGACCTCCAGCCTTCGTTTTCAGTAGGCTGGATGTAACCCCTCTGGTTCTTATTGGGCCACCCCTGTTGCATAAATTTTTGAACTTTTGTGGTCAACTCGACCATTGATTTACTGTTTAGTGGCGTATTTGTTCCCAAATAAGTCATGTGACTAACTGACTGCTGTAGTTAGCTTGTCTGCAGACTGTAAGCAAATGACTTAATGCATCTATGTGGAGAATATGTTTTCCCTCAATATAGTATAGTGTAAAATCATATCCTGACAAAAAATTGAACCATCTCAGCATACATGGTGAGGCATGCTGTCAATTACAAAGATGTCCAATAGGAATCTATGATCTGATTGCAGTATGAATGATTTACCATAAAGATAGTTATGAAATTTTTTAATGCCATTGATTAAGGCCAGAGCCTGTAACAATCTGGGCATAATTTTTCACAACCATCTCAGCATACATGATGGGCTATGCTTAGGGATCCCTTTGTCAGCTGCAAAGATGCCCTATAGGGATCTATGATTTGTTTGCAATATGAAGGATCTATTATAAAGATAGTCATAAAATTTTTTAATGCCATTGATTAAGGCCAGAGCCTCTATTAATCTGGGCATAATTTTTCTTTACCTTTGAGAGACACCTGATGTAAAGGTAATAAGGGAGTGTGACCCATCATTATTTTTATAAGACAACACCACACCTGTTCCTACTGATGAAGCACATGTCACAAACAGCACCTTTTCAGGGTCAAAGTGTGCCAGCACCACTGTATCAGATATTAGGTTTTTAATTTTTTTAAAGGCATTATCATGATTGCTGTCCGACTTCAAGACTGTTTTTTATCTAGCTAGGTTGTATCATTCTATTATTTTCATTTATTGCCAGATAATTATTACTTTATATATAGCTCATAGAAGGTTTCCATTATTTCTATTTCAGTTTCATATACATTAAGTAATATACTTATTAAAACTGATATTTCATTTGGTATTTAGGGAATGTTAAATATGAACCCACTGGTTCTGTTCTTTGACTGTCCAAAAGTAATAAAGGATAGTTTGTGTCATACTTAAATCAGGCAGATATATAAAGTTCATGCTTGCTTTATAACATGTCAATAAATATATGTTTAAATATCATCAGAACTAGAGGAATAAAACCATTTTATTCTTATCTTTTATTGATAAATGATTACTTGTTATAGTTTATTTATAAATATTATATTCTATGTATAGTTTTATAATAAATCTGAAATCACTGATGAAAAAAATTTTTTTTGTACAAACCTGAATCAAAATGTTCAAAGTATCTACACAAAGCACTTCCATCTAACCGTGGAAGAATCCAGACACTTATAATAATGCTTTTTAGAATTCTAACCATAGTAGACACCACACCATTCACACTATTGGTGAAAAATGTTATGTACATATAGTTGAACAGAATATGCCTGAAAAAAATACAGATTATTTATATTGGAATACAAAAATATTGTTAAATGCATTTAGTTGAATTATTTACATATAATACTTTTAGAAAAACATATATCACAATTTAATAAATATATATTTAGATGCGATGATGATGATAATCATGCCTGACTCTTGTTGATTTGGAATGAAACAAGTAAATAACAATTAAATGCTACAAAAAGCTATTTTACAAATGAAGACTATAAATACTAAATATATCATCAATATTCTTAACTGCAGTTAACTTTAGATTTTAACTAACCAAAAGAACAAGTTGTTTTTAAAGGTGGTTTTATTGTATAAAAGAAATTATAGAAAGAACTAATAAATATTAATCATCATGTTTTGGTTTGCGGATTATGAAAAAGTATTTAATTCTGTAACTATTTCTACAGTTATTAAAGTTTTGAATTATCAAGATATAGATTTGGAATATATGTCATATTCTGAAGGAATATTTATCAAAATGTAACAGCAGTGTTTAGATTACATGTAAATTTAACACTGAGAAAAGTATATGACATAATAATTCCATATCTCAAAATTTTTTGCAGTAGTTTTACAAGAAGTATTTTATGAATTAAAATGGGAAACTAAGAGAATAAAAGTAAATGGAGATTATTTAAGTCATTTAGATTTTTCAAATAATGTGGTTGTTGGTTCTAGCGAAGTGCCATTACTATCGTATGCATAGATAAACCATGCAAAGCTGGGTGGAATATTTCTGGGCATATGCATAGAAAGTGACATCATCACATGGCCCAATTAAATGGCTATTACAATCATAGTGTTGTATTAGCTGTAGATTCAGTACATGACAAAATTTAAATGGCTCTTACTGATCGGTAGTGTCATAGTTTCAACTGCGTAAACCACATCACATGGCCCTAAATGGCTACTACAATTGGTTGTTTTACAATAGTGTGTTGAAACCGCCAGAGGGTGTTATTTCTATGCTAGCACACAGAATTATGCCATTTAGGTGGCCTCCGCCGCTATCGAACATTCTATTTCTAACGCGTAAGCCTAGAAATAGTCCGTTGATACGGGAGAGGGTATCGGCTGACTGTGTTTATTTCTATGCTAATGCACAGAAACATGACATTTAGGCAATCTTGCCACAGAAGCTATTGTGTCAGCTTACAGCTCAGATTCGAGCTAAGCATTTCGGACTAGCGATCACATTTCACTTTTGTTTACAGTATTGTCTGAGGGTGGCTGGAATTACAATTGTCAAAACTATTTTAATATTCATTAAGACCACCTTCCCCTCTATCTTGCAAGTTTTAGGAAGATCTACTAACAATTATCAGCAGAGTTTCATGCTTCCCTAGCCCCCATTTCCTGCTAAAAAAATGGGCCAAGTGTAGTTAAAAGCATTATTCCCATCAAATCACACTCTAAGTCACGTTTCATTGAACAACAACTGCGAGCTGATTAATCGAATAGCTGAAATAGGACAACTTCTTTTCTGAATGTCAAAGAAAGAACAAGGATTCTTCTCTGACTGCTGGAACTGGCAGTTTATCAAACAAAACACCTTGAAGCTGCATGCCTGCTGTGTTTTTTTTGCCTGAAGAGCCCAAAAAGTTGCTTTTAATTGCCGTATAGATTGATGTTTTTTGAGGGGAATTACTGTCAAAACTTGGTCAATCTTCAAGTTGTTGGCATTCCGTTCTGTTAGCAATTGCAAACACCCTCCCCCCTCTCCCAAAGTTGGACTTTAAATGGACAATAGATTTATTTATAATTTATCAAAATAAAAACAAAACAAACCGAAAAAAAAAAAAGAAGTAGTTGAATCGGCTGATTTTTTGTTTGTCGTACAATACCAAACCGAAAATAGAAAGGGTTTAATGAGAAGAATCAAAACAAACAAAAAATCGATTAACTACTTTTTAAAAATCATTTTTAATCGATCCGTTTTTTGTTTGGGGTAGCCAAAATAGATTTGATAGCCGCCGTACTTTTATTTTAAATGTGATAAACAACAACAACAACAATCAAAAGAAAAAAAAAACAACAACAAAAAAATACATAGATGGAAAAAAAAAACCAAACCCCGTCCCCTTTGAAAATATAAATAATGAAAAGAATCAAAAGCAAAAAAAATTAATTACTTTTTTTTGTAAATTCATTTATTTGTAATTTTTTTGTTTATGCATTTGTTTATTTTTTTTTTTGGTTGTGTTTAAAAAAAAATTTGATTTGATATTACTTTTATAAATGTGATAAACAAACAAAAAAAAAAAACAAAGCCAACAAAAAAAAAAAAGAAAAGAAACCCGGCCCTGGCAACATTATATTTATCTTTGTTTACAAACCGAGCCTGCCCTCCGGCGGTTTCAACACACTATTGTAAAACAACCCTACAATCATAGTGGTTTATTAGCCATATATTTGGCTGTGAAAGTGGTATTTGTCTGTGTTTTTACACAGAAACAATGTCACTAAGTGATGTACAGTGGCTATTTAACAAGAACCTGATTGTTTTTGCAAATAATGCTTTAGCATGAAAGAAAATGTTTCAAGAGTTATCATATGAAGGTAAGAAAGTAGAATTACAGATAAATGCTAAAAAGACTGGAATAATATTCAATGGATTTCCTTTAAAAAGGAAAATAAAGATTATGAATTAGAAGTTAACAACTACAAATACCTTAGAAGGTTATTAATACTAATGAAAATATAATGGATGAAATTAATCATAAAAATAAACTTGAATGAAGTATTTATGTTACAAATGACTTTAAAAGGAAATAAGCATATATGTTTGAAAATGAAGATTTTAAATATACACATTTTATCATTTACTTATAGTACTGAGAATTGGACACTTAATGGAGGAAGAGATATATGTTAGGACAGAAAAGGACTGACAATAAAATGCAAGGTAGAGATTAAACAGGTATCACACTGACATTATTAAAGAATTAAGAGACTGAATAGACATGGGCTGGACAATATTTCTAAAAGAGATGATAACAGATGGACAGTTGAAGTTTCAAAGAGGTTATAAAAAAGAAACTGCTTGTAATATAAATGAATGAGGTAGGAATGTTTGTTGATGGAGAAGAGAGGCTATTGATATGAAAAACAACATTATTAGAGGACTGGTAGTAATTAAAATGATGACAATATCAGCATTATTTATGTATTCATTAAAATATTTCAACATTATTTGTGCATCTATCAAAAAAATCACTGTCAATTGAACTATTATGCAAATGGACTCTTGTTAAACTGATTTCTGACAATGCCCATGGAGTTATTATTATCTTTATCAACCTAGTAATTAAAAATAGACATCTATATAATTCTTAGAGACATATATAATCCATACATATGAACAAGATGTGGGACAGACAAAATATATAAATAAAAGTGTAGAACAGACTTCTAAACTTAATTTTATGAAATAAATTTATTGGATAGATATAATAATAATATATTATATCACTGCATAATATTACATATAAATATATTAATATACTAGTTTAATAAATAATAAGATCATTTGCTTGATTATATTATCACATAAATATGAAATAACTGATATGTGATAATCATATATTGATATTAAAAGTGACCACATTCAAACATTATATATATATTGTGCCCTTTTCTATAGGTCAATGATGGTTATAAATGGTCAATTACTAAAAAATTTTAAAATTAATATTATATAGTATTTATAATTATAAACTAGGGTTAAGCAATAAAAGGTTAATATAATATATTTAATAATAAGTATTGTAATGGTGAGAATTGTATCTAGTTCTATATTTTTCTAAATTATTTTTCAAAATTTTATATAATCATTTTAAATAATATAAGTAGCAAATATATTAAGACAGATAAAACTAGACTAAACACCGGAAATGTCTACGTGACTGTCTGGAATATTTTATGTATAAGCACCGGTTTAAATTAATACAAATAATTAAAATATTTAAATAGTATATTATAGAGCTGGATGGAATTGTCACACATCATAATAAAAAAATAAGTATTGTACATTTTTATTAATTATTGTTTCAAAATTATTTTAAAAGTAATTAAATTGTAATAGATAATAATTGATTTAAATAATAATAGGTTAATATTTAAGTCTATTACGTCACGATTTTAAAACTTTAGAAATTGTTTATAAACCAAAGTAGGGAGTGACCAATAAAAAGATAGATCTTGGCAGACAATAAAAATCGCGCCAATTAATTGTATAAACGAGGAGAACAAACATGTGTTGACTCCAGAGCAGAGGTAAAATTTTAAGCTCTTTAAAATTTCTTTCTTTCTTCAATTTATTAGTCAATTTTAGTATAAGTTTAATAATATCTTTGAAAGAAACCAACTGACAATTTAAAATCTTCCGAAGAGAATCTAAGAATAAAATTTTAAAAAAGTTCTCATAATAATGTTTCACTAACTTCACAGTAACCTGCCAGTGGATTCTATCAAAATATAATCTGAATTTTCAATAAAAAATGGATAGATTCTTAAAACCAAGTTATAAATTTTATAACATTCCAAAAATGTTAATGTCGTTCGTTGATATAGTTGATATAGCGTATTACTATGAAAACTGCTTTTGTGCGTATAAAATTAATGAAAGGACATTGTGCGCAAAGTTAATGAATATAATGGAAAATAAAAATAAATATTATTCGTATAAGAATAAATGGACAAAAAGAATTTTTATGAATTGCTTTCTTTAAGATGACTTGAGCAAATACTCTAGAAATAGTTAAAGATCGAAAATGTTGTATATAAATTAATAATGAATGAAAGTGAAATTACCAAGGAAAATACTTGCCTAAAGAAGAAAAAAATATTTTACAGAGAAATAAATATAAAATATTGGATCCATGGAGAACGCAATTGGTACCATAATGATTAAATAATTGTAGTTCAGCTAGAAATAAAGATGCATCAACACGGCGAGGTAATATTCGCCCGAACATTAAAAGCTTCGTGGGATAACTAAATAAAATGTTTTCTAATAATTTTGAATTAAACATTAAAACTAAAGATCGTCTAAACAGTTTGCTAAATGAACTAATTTATTTAAAACTTTAATAATCAGAAAGGAGAACATTCGGACAAAGGAACAAATAATAAATATTATGGGACTAACCAAGATTTACCGCCAGAAAAATATGTGATTATGGTTTAAATTATTTTCTTTATTAATCTAAGTTAAACATTAAGTTTTAGATAGCGATAGGGAAAACAAATACATTAATTCGTGATATAACATTATATAAAATAATATGTTTTGATTTTGAATGTTCAAATAAAATTGTATGTGTGTGGAAATTTTGTATGTTTGCGATGCTCGAGGAGAAAGAAACCTACTACGAACTCTAATAGGAAGGTAAAGATTATTTTGGTACATTTTATGGTTATTAATGATATAATGTATGTTTTATTTATTTAGATCAGCTGTGAATCGAATGAATGTAATGCAAAAGTTTATTGTTATAATTATTGTAAAACGCATTTTGAAAAACAACACTCTAAAACACTATGAGATGTGATTAGATTTTTTAAAAATATGCATACGATAATTATTTAATGTGTTATTAATATAGTTCAATATAACTGATGGTTATGTCATATTTTCTGTTAATTTTTCCGATTGGGATATTTAAGTGTTAGTTTAATAAAACGTAGATGTCGAACCTACAGTGTAATAAAGCAAGACAAATTGTTCTTATGGAATAGGGAAATGTTTTATATTAGTGAATTTTGTTTATTGTTTTAAAAGGTAGTTAGTTTATTGATGTTGGATACAGTAAAAATCTTGAGAGATAGTTTGGGTAGTGACTTGGTAGTACGTGGAGATTCGGAAACCAAGAGGATGTATTTAAAACTAGGATGCTACAGGGAATGAAATAATAAGTAGTTTTAGGTGGTAATCAGCGTAGTTAACAAAGCCCTACGACTGTTACACATGTTGTCATGGACAGTGGTATTTTTATATTTCTTATGAATCGTATTAGATGTTTGGTAAAACTGAATAAATAGCTGCCACATCATGCTTCTCGCCAGGGTTATTAGACAATGAATGTCGGACCTATTCACACTGTTCCATACATTTTGAAGTATATATTTTGATAAGTTATCTATCTATCTTTCCGATATCCTATACATCTTTCGCTATCTTTATCTGTATTTCTTGCAACTACATCGTTATTTGATAAGTCTATTGAAAAGAAACAATGGATATTTTAGAATGTATGTCATGCTGTTATTTGAAATAAGAATAGTTAAGTATTAACGAAGAATAGATTATGATTATTAAAAGAAAGATGCAGATATCCTAAGAAAGGAAGGAGTCAGAGAATTATTTTAATTTTTAAGAAATGAACTATAATTTTATAAAAAATATATCCAAATAGAAATATACAAAAATATTAAATATGATTTAACGTTTTCTTATTGTTGATTATATTTAAAAATATAAGTATTGCATATTTAAAGAATGTAATAACATTCGATAATTATAATATATGTGAAACTGAAACAGGAGATAATTAAACCCGTGTTATGGCATTATACATGAGTATGGCTTATGGAATAAATGTATCAGAGTTTACGAGCATTAGAGAACAAACGTTATAGGTAGTAATAATATTTGAACAATATGCAGAGTGACTTATATAGAGTTACAAGAAAATGTAATTTTTTTTTTAAGAGGAAAAACCATATTGATTGTAAATTTATAATGTTTATAAATGATGTTTATCCACATATATAATTTATAATACGGTCTTTAATATTAAAAGGTAAAGAATAGTATTACCCATAAAATAGTTAAAATAAGTAATATAATAAACCTAATGAGAAATAAATAAATAACTTATAAAAGGTATAATAATTTCAATTAATTATAAAAAAGAAATCTAAAAATGTATAATTTAACTTTTGTAGTGTTAAAAGAAAGGAGGATATCCCTTGTAAATAAATGTAAATAGATTTGTTTGTTTATCTTAATTTTGATTGTTGTTAATAAAATTCTAAAATTTGTTTATTAAAACTTGTGTCTGAGTTTTGTTTTCTCTACATCATTGCATGAACTCACAGGATATGTTTACCGTCATTAAACTAAGTATATAATTGTTTGCACAAAATATAAATAGAGAAGTATATTTAATCTTAAATATTTATTGATGTTTTTGTAATTGAATTATAAAATTGCATTGCGTTACTGGTCATAAATCCATTGTCATAATAATTTGCTAAATTGTATGCTATTAGTTGCCACTTGCTTCATTTATCAGATTATCTAAACACTGCCACTTACTAATTTATTTTATTACGCAAAGATACAAAAAAAGAGGATATTAGATTATTAACTAATTTATTACGGTTATAAATTTGTGATAAAAGAAAAGCTGTACTAGTTAGATTAAACAATGAAGATTGTGATTATTATTATTATTGTTTTATTATTAATCTAATTTCAGAGTAGTAAATTACGACACAAAATCCCTTATCATATTTTGCTACCTTATTTTAATTTTAACCTTGAATAAAATTAAGAACCTGAGATTATTTTATCTGAATTAGATAATTACTATTATTGTTATTATAGATAAAAGATTAATACTTTAATGGTTAAATGAGTTTAGTGATTAGAAGTTGCAGAAGTCATAAGAATACTATGTAGTTATTATATGTAATAGTAATATAAGGGGGGATAGTGTTCTTATGCCATTGAGGTGGTATCCTAGGGGATATTATCTCAATGTAATCTACTTTGTCACCCTTATTTCCACTTCTAGTCTCATGAATTCTGAAATAGTTATTTGAGTTAGTTTAAAACAGAACCTAAGTTAATTTTAAGAAAATTTGAGCTAGTAAAGCATTTAATTGAATATCTCATTAATTATTAGAGCTAGAACCCGGTGAGGCGATTTTTACTATGTTATATTTATTTGGGGGGAAGTGGAGTACACATATACACGTAGGGTGAGAGGGTAGATTGTGGCGTAACGTGATGGGCTCGAGGTGTACGTAGTTACACAACATAGGTAAAGGGCAGAATATATATATATATATCAAAATGTAAAGGTGAATTACTTAAATTATTCAGTAATACTACAATTTAAAGAGTGATTATTTTAATAAATCAAAATTATTTAAATACTTTGCATGTGTGTGCTCATATGATTACAGATATATCTTAAGTCTATCCTTGTAATGACTTATAGATAATAAACAAATATATGATTTTTATTTAACCATGAACATTTAATAGTATAATTATAATATAATTCATCTAGTGTAAAAACTGATAATCAATGTTAACAAACTTCTGCAAATGATTTTTTAAAATGAACAACTAAGAAAATATTTCTAGATTTAAACATTAAAAAAAAAAGTATGTATATTAAAATCTTGCTTTAAATAAGTTTCTTGCGAAAAACATCTGTTTTATTATTTTTTACGCTATAAATTATTAATTTCAACGTTGATAGCAAATCAGAATGGATTTAATTTATATTGGCTGCAAGACTTTTTGTTTTGGTTTCATTAGTGTATTTTTTGTTTTATTTCATTAGAAAGTTAATTTATATAAATTTTGTATTCTTAAAAACAATACATTCATACTGCATTTTTCTTGCAGCCAATATAAATTAAATTCAATCATTTTTGAAATATACATTCCTATAGTTGCAAATTATGTTATTCCCAAATAACATCTAAAAAACCCATCAAGCGTTGTTAGCCGGAGGTCATCGAAGCCGCCTTACAAGCAAGTAGTTGCTTGCAGGCGGTTGTGCGTTCGCCTCCCGGCCGATGCTATGGCATATGAAAAAAAAAACTAGTGGTAGTCAAAATACTGAATATCTTGAACATAAAACTAATAGAATTTCTCCAGTATTTTTTGTTTTTGTAACAGGTTTAATAAATTCATACTAATAGCTAGCTAAAGAATTAATCTATCAGAAATATCAAAACAATCGATTCCAACAAAGAACAAAATCAGAATTGCTCTTTATGGCCAATATTTGTAGATCCAGAAATTGCTAACCAACTTATAAAACACTAGATGATATTAAAAAATGGAAATGGCTATGGAAACATTAAAGTTTGAAAGACCTAGGTGAAAGGCTTGATTACTTTTATATAAGAATGGTAGTTGTAAAAACAGTTTTAAAAGAAACACTATTGTCAAGCATGGGTGGACGAGTAGTCAGCACAGCTGCCCTTACAAGCAGTTGTCCCAGGTTAGCAGGTTCACTTACCGGCCAATGCTATGACACATGGGGAAAAAAAGAAACACTATTGTCAATGCCAATCTTATATATTAGATTTTAAAATCTAAGATTTATAGAATACAAAAAGCACAATTAGAGCAAAATTGCAAACTTCTTTTTCACAATATTCTTCTACAAAAATTTAATAAAAGCAGTAAATATGGTTGAACATGAAATTTTCTTGGTTATCTTAAAGCAGGAAAAACCCCAGGACTGGATATGATGATTTCAGATTTCTAAAAAATTTAGGACCTAAAGAAAGCTAAAGCATAATTGGAAAAACTATTCAGCAACACTATTAATACAGAAATTATTTCCAAAAATTTTGATCAAAAGTAAAACTATGGCAATCTTTAATGAAATAAACATATGAATGATCCAAAATTACCATGTACAATTATTATATGTTCCAACAAAATGTTAGAAAGAATTATATTATCTAAGAATATTTCCCATAGTTAAAAATATAACAGACTAATTTTAGGCCAGGAAAAAGTTTCTAAAAAAAAATTTGTCTTTTACAACCTACATTGAATAACTGAAAGACAAAGGCTTATTATATACCTGTGTCTATATACGTAATATATAGGGTATATGAGCACAGACTTTCACATGACCCACCACACTCCACTCTATCTCATAACTCTGATACACTTGAACACATATATGTCGAAAGGATAAATAATCACCAATATATGTATTTCATGCTAAACCAGCAATCATCAGTTGGTCCAGATTACCATCTCTACACATATATGCTATAAGTGCTCAGATATATATTATGATAGCCAAACATCATACTTTTATGGACAGGCTTCAATCTACTCACACTCCAACTCTTTAACTGTCCATCCACTTAAAAGTCTGATAATGGAATGCTCGAAGGCCACCCTGTGGCTGAGATTCTTGTCACACCCATGTTGACTAAAGGTCAATCTGATCCCTCATGTACAGGACATAATCCATTTAATACATGTACAAGGGATGGTCAGACATCTCTACTATGTAATAACTGAAAGACACAGGCTTATTATATACCTGTGTCTATATATGTAATATATAGGGTATATGAACACAGACTTTCACATGACTCACCACTCTCCACTCCATTTCATAACCCTGATACACTGGAACACATATATGTTGAAGGGATAAATAATCACCAATATATATATTTTATGCTAAACCAGCAATCATCAGTTGGTCCAGATTACCATCTTTATATAAATCTGAGAACTTCATAGCATATATGTGTAGAGTTGGTAATCTGGACCAACTGATGATTGCTCATTTAGCATGAAATATGTGTATTAGTTATTATTTATCCTTTCGACATATATGTGTTCAAGTGTATCAGGGTTATGGGATAGAGTGGAGAGTGGTGAGTTGTGTGAAAGTCTGTGCTCATGTACCCTATATATTACATATATAGACACAGGTATATAATAAGCCCGTGTCTTTCAGTTATTACATAGTAGAGATGTCTGCCCATCCCTCGTATATGTATTAAATGGATTATGTCCTGTACATGAGGGATCAGATTGATCTTTGGTCAACATGGGTGTGACAAGAATCTTGGCCTCAGGGTGGCCTTTGAGCATTCCATCATCAGATTTTCAATTGGATGGACGGTTGAAAAGTTGCCGTGTGGAATAGGTTGAAGCCTATCCATAAAAGTATGAGGTTTTGCTATCTTAATATATATCTGAGCACTTATAGCATAAACGTGTAGAGATGGTAATCTGAACCAACTGATGATTGCTGGTTTAGCATGAATTACATATATTAGTGATTATCTATCCTTTTGACATATATGTGTTCAAGTGTATCAGGGTTATGAGATAGAGTGGAGAGTGGTGGTTCATGTGAAAGTCTGTGCTCATACACCCTACATATAACCTACATTGAAATAAGCTTTAAAAATAAATTAAAAAATGGTGTGACTTTTATTTATACAGGCAAAACTCTCTATAAGTACTGCCAATCAGTGCAAGCCAGAGTAATCAACAGATGCCAGAAGACTTGGGCATAAAATTCCCATCTAGTGCCTACTCAATCCAATATTCCCAGACTAGTTTCTAACATGTGGCCTTCATCAGTGAGGAGAGGACTGCATCTCACTGATAAAGGCCTCAAGCTAGAAACTGGTCTGGGGATATTGGATGAGTAGGTGGTAGATGGGGATTTTATGCCCAAACCTTCTGGCATTCATTGATTACTCTGCTTGCACTGAGTGGCAATATGTATAGAGATTTTTGCCTTTTTTAATAACAGTTATGAGAAAGCATAAGAAATAGTGATCATGTGACTTTTATTGATATAGTTTTAGATTGTTTTTGCTTAAAAATGTTATTTTTCTAGAAGACATTAAAATTCTTACATGCAGAAAAAACAGCGTCTTAAAATGCTTTCTAATAGAAAATTTTCAAATTTAATTTCTAAAATATACTTATAGTAGATATGAAATTCTACAGAATAGGATATGGTAGGGTTTAATTCTTTCACTTTATTTAATACACTCATGGAATACTAAAATTAATCTACAATGATGAAATTACTTTGATTTCACAAAAGCATTTCTTTCAAACATTGAAAAATCTCTTTATTTGAATATGAAAAATTGGAAATCTTTTTCAACGACTGGGATATTATTAATAAATCAATGATTATCTTAGCAGCAGAAAATCATGCTGTAATATGAATATATTAGATAAAATATAAAAATAAATGATCCAGAATTATATCACTACCAAGAGAAATATTACCGATATCTTCAAGTCTATTTCTTTGCAATGACCAATGACTTCCTGCTTCCTTCAAATACTCCTTAATTAGATGCCAAATGAGATGTGGCTATATATATATATATATATATATATATATATATAAATGAGATGTGGCTATATATATATATATATATATATATATATATGACTTCCTGCTTTCTTCAAATAGATTAGAATTGGACATAAATCAAGAAATAATTTGCACATCTAAGATTCATCTTGATCAAGATCTTTTTTTTAGATATTTTTCTCAGAATCTGTAACTGAATTTAGGTATAGTTTGAGAGGTGCTGTATTTACAATCACACACACATACATATATATTATAATGGTATGGAAATTTTAAAGAAATATAGATGGATATAAAAAACATCATCATCACCGTAAAATAGCTAATAAAATTAAATACAAAAGGAATGCAGTAAATAAGAGCAGAGAATCAGCATGGACTAATCTATCAGTAGTTATACTAATTCTAAGTTAAAAACTACATCCCCAGCATTATACAAGAAGATCAATTCACAATCACCAGTCAAGAATAACAGTCAACTCATAAAATAAACAGTCAATCTTGTGACTGTATTTGAAAGAGGTCTATTACTGATAAACTAATTATCTAGCCAATGCCAAACTTAGGGCAGAAATACAACACAAAACTCAGGATGTACATCCCTAAGTTCATTCATAATAAAAAAATAATGCTGGGATATAAAAACATGCTGCTCATTATCAATGCTCTGGCCATCTGGTACTATTAATATACTGGAACACTATAAATTTAATTTCTAATGCTAAAAAAATAAAAAGTAGTGCATGGATTTTAAAGATGAGACCTTTGAACCATCCAGAGTTATCATCTGAAATTCAAAACACCAATATGCATATCTATCCATAGAAATAATTATTATGTTCTATTCTAGCTTAGGAAGCAAAAACTCTATGATCTGCCATTTTAAACAAGAGATAAATAAATATAACAGCTTATTCTAATTTATTTTTAAATAAATACTGGGATAATTTGAAAACAATCTCTTAAACTTTAAGCTGTATTGAAATCAAATCACACTCACACTGTCAATTTATGTAATAGTTAACTGAAGGAATAAAGACATTAATACTAAAATATTTTAAACAATTATTTAATAAATTAAATTATAATTGGAGGGGGGAGAAGAATGATATAAAACAAAGAAAGAAAAAAAAGATAAATTTTATAAAATTAAGTTATTTAAAAAATCACATCAATTAAAAAAAATATGTTCAACTAAAAAAAATTAATAAAATTAATAAATATCAATTGTTAATTAATTTTAAAACTTTATAAATTTAGATATAATGGGCATTTAAAAAATATCATTTTACCAAAGTTTTACTTTTCTTGGGAAGTCCTTCATTGCATTTATATTTTTCTGCTTTTACATGTAGGTTTTCTTGCTTTTATATGTAGGTTTTCTTCTTAAAGATTTTTTACTTCCAGTTTAATGTTCACAGTTTTTTCTATTGTACCTGGAAGATTTCAGGTTAACATACAAGCCTAAATGTATCCATTTTTCTTCAATAATTTTTCCAAGTCAAGCTAACACATAGAGACACTCATGCTCTTGGGTGAAAACAAGGTTTTGGAAGATTACTTCCGGGAAATTTTTCTCTTCCTCACATTTTTTAGTGAAGCAGGTTACTTCAAGATAAATGATGTTTAACTTTTAACTAAACTTAGCACATGATTTTCATAGTGGAAAACATTTTTATAGCTAAACTCATAGTGTGCTTTACACAGCTAAATTAAAACTTCTACTGTTCTCTTCAACAGCTTGGTTAAGATTTCTGCTTCTTTCTTCTTTAGCAGCTGACTTAGAACTGACTGCCTTCTTCAACAATTGTGCAGAAACTGAATGCTTTTTACAAAACACTTAGATCTTCTTTAATCCTCATCCATAATTTTGAAACAGCCTTATTTTCAACTTGATAAAATATAATAACCAATTAGATCAATTTCAATAAAAACAATTGTTCACCTATTTCCCTCCCTCAACATTGACATTGGAAAACAAGTAAAAAACCCAAATTAAAATCATAGTTTTTCACCTTCTTTTCTAATTATTTTTTTTGCCAAAAGAAAAACCAAGATAATTAGTTTATTATACTGATTTAATAAACACTGTTTGTTGTATTGAAGAGAGCTAAAGAGAAAAGGAAAAACAATTTTGATAAATTAAAAAAATTTTTTAACAAAAATGTTAAAATCTTAGTTTTTTCTCTTTTTAATTTTTTTTATTTATCTCTCTTAGAAGTTAAAATTAAAATTTATGAATACTTAGGGAAGAGAAAACTTTTTCACTTACTATTTTTTTAATATTAAAATTAAAAGCAAAATGATATGTAAATTAATGAAGAGAGAGAATTAAAAAAGTTTATTTTATACTTTTCCCTCTCTTTTACAAACTTTTATAACTTATAACATATTTTAAATATTAAACTTATGTTTAACATATCTGAAAATTTTCATATTATCATGTGATGAGAATTTTTTTTTAATAATTATCCCTTATTCTTAAAAAAAAGATTAAATACTATGTTTCCAACCACCTAATTAATTCTAAACTTAAGGAATGTTCTGCCAATTACTATTGTTAATACAGAAATGTAGCCAAATGGCTACAACACACACATATATATATATATAATCATCATCATCAACCATTATCAATCCACTGCAGGATGAAGGTGTCTCCAAGTTTAATCAATCTTCTCCAATCTTTAGCTTCTCTTCTCCACATCACTCCTGCACATTTTCTTATTTCATCCATCCATCTCACATGTGGTCTCTTTCTGGGTCTTTTACAATGTCTTGGAATCCAGTTTAAGATTTCAATTGTCCATCTATTATCACCTCTGCTAGCAATATGTCCAGCCCAACTCCACTTCAATCTTTTAATTTTTTCAATGAGGTCAGTAACACCTGTTTGTTCTCTTACCCATACATTGTATTTTCGATCTCTTCTTGTTACTCCCAACATGCATCGCTCCATACTTCTTTGAGTGGTCTGGAGTCTCTGTATTGCTCTTCTATTAAGTGTCCAAGTCTCAGATCCATAAGTAAGAACTGGTAAAACACATTTGTTAAAAACCTTCCTTTTCACACACACACACATATATATGAATTAAATGTTTATATGGATTTTATTATATAGAAATGAGGAGATAATGTCCATTAAATAAAAAAACACTTAACTTTTGATATTACTAAGAAACTATCAATTACTACTAATTGAACAATTCCTGAGGAAAAGCAAGTTTTTCTCATAAACCTGTAATAGCTCTTTTTTTGTTTGAGACTTCCAACAAAAAGAGCTATTACAACTTTATGAAAAAAACTTGCGTTACCTCAGGAATTGTTCATTTAGTAGTAATTGATAGTTTTTTTAGTATCATCAAAAGTTAAGTGTTTCTCTATTTAATGGATATTATCTTTTCATTTATATATATATATATATATATATATATATATATTTAACCATATATATATATTCTAACCATATATTAATTTACAATTCGATTATAAACTCTAACAAAATAGTTCTTCACTAAATGTAATAAAGTAATCTTAAATGGATTCTGTGAAATATTATATACTCTTGAATAATGTTGAGATTCTTAAAAGATGATGATGATGATCATAACATAAGGTAAGCTCAGTGGTTGGTTAAATAAAACAATTCAGCTACCAAGATATGTATTTAAAATAAAGGAAGAAAAATTTTGAAATAATAATAACAAAATACAATTGCACTTTTAAAATATATCTCCCAATAGACTTTTATATCTGATGGAATCTTTTATATAATGTACAATTATTTCCTTTACTTTTTGTAGAGTGAATAATAATATCTTTATAATGATATAATAAATAATAATGAATTCTTATGCCATCACTAAACTTATAAATCAAATGAATAAAATAGTTCTTAATAATACAATAATAGGATCTCAGGGCTCTTCTCTTATATTTTATCAAATAAGATAGTAATATTATGTTATAAGGCAAATGACTGGCATCCTAGCAGGCTCTAGAAAACATACACTTTCTAATAAGCTAATGTACCATACAAAGATCACAGAATGAAGTGCTTACTCTAATCAACAAATACATAAAAATAACAATAATTAAATTAAAATTTAAAGTACTCATAACCTTTTGTCTATGATGGTATTCAAATAAGAGAAAGAAAAGGGTGCATTTCATTTCCTTCTCTTATCCCTTAACAACATAAATAAAATAATCAATTTATAATGTTTGGATTCTGTGAATGTGATAGATAAATAATGTGCACCTGAAAAATGAATAGATACATCCATTGCAAAAATTAAGTGAACAATTATTAATTTATAATAATTCTGATTGTGGAAATGAAATATTTATAACATGTTTTCTCATCAAATATTGATAATTTTGGATCACAAGAATATTAATCATCTGATTTGAAAATATATCTTTTATATTGTGGAACCAAGAAAAATAATTTCATATAGAAAAATACTCATATAACTAAATTTTAATAATTCATAAAATACATTTATTGTAAGTTAAACATCAATAAATTATTTACCAAAAATAAATAAATAAATAACATTTTGAAAGCCATAGGCTACTCATGGCACTGTAACATTATATTCGAATGAATAATAAGCACAAAATAACTCCATTGACAGCTTGTTATTTACAATATGGGCTAATTTTAAAATTATTAAAAAAAATTCCAAAGCTATGGTTAAATTATTTACCTAATACCTTACAATTTATTCTAGTGAAATAAAATATAGCATTAAACAAACATTTAATGCAATTAGGAATAATAGTTATACTATATAACTGGCTTACACTATAAGCTGAATAACATTTCTCAATATTTTATAACTAAGCAATTACTTTTGATATTTTAATATTGACTCAACATTGTTTATAAAATAAAACTATGTCCAATACAACCTATTACCGATTTTAAAATTAGCTAGCTCAAATGATCATGACAATTATCATTATAAAATCACAGAGTGATTATTGACAAGAACTATTTTATAGAAAAGGTAAATTAAACAGAGCGCATTCATCAGAAGTCATATACACCCTGATATTTAATTTATTTGATATCCACACAATAACATTTAAAGTTTAAATTTTAAAAGACATACAAACACCTCAGTGAGTTTCTTCATATGATGCATATCAAAATGACATTCTGTATATGTATTCCTATTATGCTATGATTTAAATTGAACACTTAAACTTATAAAATCCTGTTGGTTTGCTTGTGGACTGCTGGAAAAGCACAGTAACACAATACGGACACTATCATATACAAGCAAAAGCACTAAATTTCCTAAGTTCATCTGAGGAAAGAACTACCTTAAAACTAGCTTATCATTGCCATTTCATTCAAAATACAATACTCTACATCTTTAATGGAGGAAAAATGAATATGTCAAAAGCACATGAGGGACAATATAATAAAATAAGCTCTTTAGAGTGAGAATATAACCATAATAATGATGTCATCCAAGCTTATCTCTCAGGCATAAAGGTAAGTGTGGATACAGTCTCACCACCTAAAAAAAGGGAAAAGCACACCTCAAAATTGATCCTCTCCATGGGATCTAGCTATCCTAGCTATGCATTAAAATATTCTGAAAATATGAAAACACTGTCCTCTCATGGCAAGTATAGAGAAATAATGGGGAGAATATCTCTATCATGAAAAATATAATAAGCATCCAATAAAATCTATAACTACAAAGCATAATCTAATTCTACTATTGGCAAGATACAAATTTCACATAAAAAGTAATAGCTTATATTAATGCTATACTCCACACATTAAACAATGTCTGAAACCAATGAGATAAGCATTAGTCAAATGACTACAAATATAGTAAAACAGCATAATAAAAATTTGCATAAGACAAAGAATACACATATATGTAATAAGTATTATAAATATTGATAAACTTATAGTGGACAGACTGACACAATAAATATTATTAACTGTTTAGCTAAAATGAAATAAATTCTGTTCTCATAATGAATTTCAAAATGTAATATTCCCATTAATAGTAATAATAAGAATATTAAACTTCTGATAAACCCATCATATATATATATATATATATATATATATGATATATATATCATATATATATATATATATATATATATATAGATGGAGCTTTACCAAGACCTCCAGACAAGCATATTTGTTTACATAAACATCAGAGTCAATATTCACTGTCTCTTTCATTTTGCTCCACCCTCAGATCAGCTGATTTCAAGCTGATTTGCTCTCATCAGTGAGGGATAGAAGTTAGAAACTAGACTTAAATATTAACTCCAAGCGTTTATGCAAAATGTTTCTATCAGTTTGCAAGCATGAATTTTTTAGACACCTAAATGTCTTCAAACTCAGCCTATCAAACTAGATAGCTATATGGGTCTGATATCAGTTCAGATTCTCCACATAGTGAAAGCTTCTGCAATCTATATCATTGCAAGAAAACTTTAAAGGTACATTTATGAAAACCAAAAACAAGCTTTATATATGTAAAAACCTGCTATCGCTTGTATTAATGATCAATAGATGGAGCTTTACCAAGACCTCCAAACAAGCGTATTTGTTTACATAAACGTCAGAGTCAATATTCACTGTCTCTTTCATTTTGCTCCACCCTCAGATCAGCTGATTTCAAGCTGATTTGCTCTCATCAGTGAGGGATAGAAGTTAGAAACTAGACCTAAATATTAACTCCAAGCATTTATGCAAAACATTTCTATCAGTTTGCAAGCATAAATTTTTTAGACACCTAAATGTCCTCAAACTCAGCCTATCAAACTAGATAGCTATATGGGTCTTATATCAGTTCAGATTCTCCACATAGTGAAAGCTTCTGCAATCTATATCATTGCAAGAAAACTTTAAAGGTACATTTATGAAAAACAAAAACAAGTTTTATATACGTAAAAACCTGCTATCGCTTGTATTAATGACCAATAGATGAAGCTTTACCAAGACCTCCAAACGTATTTGTTTACATAAACATCAGAGTCAATATTCACTGTCTCTTTCATTTTGCTCCACCCTCAGATCAGCTGATTTCAAGCTGATTTGCTCTCATCAGTGAGGGATAGAAGTTAGAAACTAGACCTAAATATTAACTCCAAGCGTTTATGCAAAACGTTTCTATCAGTTTGCAAGCATGAATTTTTTAGACACCTAAATGTCTTCAAACTCAGCCTATCAAACTAGATAGCTATATGGGTCTGATATCAGTTCAGATTCTCCACATAGTGAAAGCTTCTGCAATCTATATCATTGCAAGAAAACTTTAAAGGTACATTTATGAAAAACAAAAACAAGTTTTATATACGTAAAAACCTGCTATTGCTTGTATTAATGATCAATAGATGGAGCTTTACCAAGACCTCCAAACAAGCGTATTTGAGGGTTTACATAAACGTCAGAGACAGTGAATATTGACTCTGATGTTTATGTAAACAAATATGCTTGTTTGGAGGTCTTGGTAAAGCTCCATCTATTGATCATTAATACAAGCGATAGCAGGTTTTTACGTATATAAAACTTGTTTTTGTTTTTCATAAATGTACCTTTAAAGTTTTCTTGCAATGATATAGATTGCAGAAGCTTTCACTATGTGGAGAATCTGAACTGATATCAGACCCATATAGCTATCTAGTTTGATAGGCTGAGTTTGAAGACATTTAGGTGTCTAAAAAATTCATGCTTGCAAACTGATAGAAACGTTTTGCATAAACGCTTGGAGTTAATATTTAGGTCTAGTTTCTAACTTCTATCCCTTCACTGATGAGAGCAAATCAGCTTGAAATCAGCTGATCTGAGGGTGGAGCAAAATGAAAGAGACAGTGAATATTGACTCTGACATTTATGTAAACAAATATGCTTGTTTGGAGGTCTTGGTAAAGCTCCATCTATTGATCATTAATACAAGCGATAGCAGGTTTTTACGTATATAAAACTTGTTTTTGTTTTTCATAAATGTACCTTTAAAGTTTTCTTGCAATGATATAGATTGCAGAAGCTTTCACTATGTGGAGAATCTGAACTGATATCAGACCCATATAGCTATCTAGTTTGATAGGCTGAGTTTGAAGACATTTAGGTGTCTAAAAAATTTATGCTTGCAAACTGATAGAAACGTTTTGCATAAACACTTGGAGTTAATATTTAGGTCTAGTTTCTAACTTCTATCCCTCACTGATGAGAGCAAATCAGCTTGAAATCAGCTGATCTGAGGATGGAGCAAAATGAGAGAGACAGTGAATATTGACTCTGATGTTTATGTAAACAAATACACTTGTTTGGAGGTCTTGGTAAAGCTCCATCTATTGATCATTAATATAAGCGATAGCAGGTTTTTAGGTATATAAAACTTGTTTTTGTTTTTCATATATATATATATATATATTGTAACCTCTGCTCTCTTCACTTGTTTACTTTATTAGATTTATAAATGCCCAGGCGCCAATTCTATACAAGATAGAATAAAATTTATAATTGTAAATTGCTTTTAAACTTATTTAAAAGATTCTTATATTGTAATTATTCTATGGCTTAGCTCAGTTGAGGTTATAGGATATGGTCTTCATATAGGATGCAAATAAAAGTAATAAAACATTTATTAATAACAATTCTGTAACACTAATTTAATCATATGCCACACATTTATTTAATTATAAAACTATTGCAAAATTATCAATTATCATATTTAATATAAGATAGATAATGATGAGGATCGGGTATCTTTTTATCCACATCACCACCTATTCTAAGCAAAGTAGAATATATTATTAGCACTGTAATATGGTGATTTATCATCTCCAGACAGATTAAATAAATTGACTTCTACTGGCAAATCTATATATTCTAGGGCTATGCTATGTTAACCATATATGTGTGTGTGTGGAAATGGAGAATCGAATGTATATAATCAAGCAATTCATTTGGGCTTTTAATTCAATAAAACATTTATTAAAAAAAAAAGACAAAATAAATAATAATAACAAAAAATATTATTTTATGCACTTTGCTAACCAATTACATTGCTCTTATAGTAAAACCAAAATTGACTAATATTTAATATACGAATCATATATTTTCGAATATGTGTGCTTTTATAATATCTTAAATATAATGTATTTTTAAAACATACTTTTTATTAGCTTATTTATAAAACTTGGATGATGCCATAAATCAATCATCTTTTATACATATTATAAAAATTTATACAACACTTATCTGTTATAATCAGTGTATATCATCTAACACTAACTATACAAGAATAAAGAAAGGCAGGGAAAAACAATAACCAAACACTTATACTTATACTTATATACGTGAGGGTTAAATAATATCTCCAAACTCAATCTAAATAATCTAATCATCCCTTGACCATTTCTACCTCCAACTTACATTCAATATACTTCCTATATAATGAACTTATAACAGACAAGGTTTTAATTCTTTTTTTTTTTAATAAACTTCATTAACAAAATTGAAGCATAATAAATACAATTTTTTAAAATAATAATTTATAGCATCACGCACACATCTGAATATCTATAATCACCTATAATATAATTTCTAGATAATACAAAATAATAGATTATCATATTATAATGATATGAAGTTACATTGTTTTGTTTTTTAAAAACAAAAAAAAATTGATTATACATTTATTATAAGTAATAACGAAAATACTTATCAATATCTCATCATTACATGTTAAGTTTTTTAAACAAAATTGAAAGTTGAAAGAAACATACATATCAATTTTAAAGACAACAGTAAATTATAACATAAAAAAAAATGTCTATCCAATTGTTAAAGCATAATTTGTTAAGAATGACAATAGTTTTTTTTTATCCTAGAATTCCGTTATAGGCATGATAAATGACATTTGCATGCATTGGAATTATTTATTATATGCATGAATAGTAAAGTTATACAGTATAAAATTATCCTCTTGATATAAGATTAAATAGATAAACTATTTCATTTTAAATTTTATTTTGTAGAATATTGATAGAAAATTCTTAAAATTGAAAATCAAGCGTTTAATTATAGCGTCTAATAAGAAAATTTTAGCTAGCTTTATTTTAAACAATTTTGCCATTTTAATATTATTTAGCTTTGGTAATACTTTAAAATAAATCATAATTATTTAGCTTACATATCATCCAGGCATTTTAAAGGTAGTGAATATGGACCATCGTTTGGCAGAAATTTGGAGGCTGGTATCCCTCTGGGGGTGTGTGTTTATCCCTCATTTTTATATCATTCCAGTAGTATAATAATAAAAATTCTCCACAGGTATATTATTAGAATCCTTGCGATGTTTTTTTTTATATTTGTTCTAATAATCTTAAAGAGTTATTGATTCTTTTAAGTTTTTTTTTTTTACATCTTCTTCCTTGGAACTTTTTTTACTTTTTACAAGTTTTAAACTCTATGTCTTTTTTTTTTCACGCCCTCTGTGTTTTTTTATTTTTTATTACAATCAACTTTGGAAATGTGCCAGAATTTTTGCTTATAAAATTTTAACAATACAATATTTGAATGGAATCAACATAATAAAAAAAAAAATTAAATATCAAATATTAATTTATAAATGTTATTCACCAATATACAAATAATCTTTATCATTTTTAAGTATAAGATTATGAACAATACATAATTAGTAAATAATAAATAAAATATAGGAAAGAAAAATTCTAATTAATAATATATCTATGTATCTACTTATTATGACATGTAAATTTTTCTACTACATATAAACATCCCTAATATTGTTCATCCTCCTCTTTTACTACCAAACATATATAATCCAAAACTCTACCAATCAGTACACCCAATTAAAGTTTTAATTTTTTTAAATCCTAATTTTAACTAGCAAATTACATCTCAATTCATTTTTCTCAGATAACTATCTTTAACCATTGTTAGCACAAATGTGAACTTCCCACATTTCTTCCTGGTGCCAACCTGGAAGGTCACAATATATATATATTGTAACAAGCACAGACGACGTTACATTGTTTTTTTATTATTAATCATGTTCGCATTTAAAAATTTTCTTTAAGAATTAAAAATTGAAATTAAATATCATCTTAAACTCGTATATATAAATCGCACAGATAAAAAAAAATTATTAAAATAAAACTTTATTAAAAATAAAAAGGTATTTTAAAAACAAAAACCTAAAAAGATTTAGAGATAAAAATATATCTTTAATCTTGGAAAACACATTAATTAATCAGAAATGGAAATGATTGTTTTAATTAGTTAAATGTAAACCAGCCTTGGGCATTCAAATGTAAAAACATCGGTCAGATAGGAAAACAATAGAAACAAATAGCCAATGAAAGAAATCCACCAGGAAATCGGACCTCAGCGAAAGGATCATCACATCGATGACGTAATGAAAAATCAATCCTTCAAATTAATATAAAAGTGAGGAGTTATTGATAGATTATTTACAATGTGACAGAGATGTGTTAGCATGGAAGTGAAGGAGAAGGGATTGAAAAGACGCACTCTTCAATCCCTTTAGTTCTGCTAAGAAAGAAAGAGAAATGAACTATCGTTTTCTACTTTGAGAACTAGTTAAAGCAAAAATCTCCGGATGGATAAATAAATCGGCCTTCAGAATACCAACCTCTTTAGGACAGTGTGGGAATTCACGTTCATGGCAAGCAATGGATAAAGTTGGACGTTTTAAAAATTGTAAGAACTTTATATTCACTTGAAACAATAAGAACTCTAAATTTTAAAACTTTTTAGTAAATAATGCAATAGAATCCTATCTGACCAAACTAAATTCTTTATTAATAATGTTATTTGATGTATTTGTTATTTATTTATTTAAAATCATTTCCATTTATTTAACTTTGCTCTTTAAGTTTATTTATGATTTCTGTTTTCCGATAAATTAAAATATATTAATGTTAAACATAAGTCGGGCATGAATGGCTGTATAGATTTGTAAAGTTATATTAGGGGAGGGTAATCTTAGGTTATTTGTGTCATTGTTAAATTGTGTCAATGGATTGGATATATTGATGTAGTTAGGAGTTGTAGTCGGAGATTCGCTACTGGCAGAATCGTTTATATATATGCCGCACTCACCCGTTTGCCTATGGAAGGAATTATAAGACGGAGAATGCAGTTCCTTTCTATGGAGTTTTTTTTATTGTTCTTCTCATTAGATAGATGTAATATTCCTATCTGATGAGAGTCAATGTTTTCTCTTAATCTTTTTGGTGCTGCCGTATTCCGTATTACATTGAATACATCGATATATCAGATGAATTGATGCCAGTTTGACTGTGAATGTTAGCCTAAGGTTAAGTAGGGATATAATATTTTATTTTCAAATGCAAATCTATGTAGTCTATTCATACTTGACACTAAATAAAAATGCATTAAATTTAAGTTGTTTATAGACGCTTGCATGGATTGGTTATCAGTTAGGTATGTTTTGGGTTTTCATATTTGATCAAAATATATAGACATTCAATAAATAATGATACCTTACGGTGAGTATCTAAAATGTATTTATTCGGATGTCTTTTAAGTTATTGGTGACAATGCAAGTATCTTATGGTGAATACTATTGGGTTACTTATAAATTTCCCTCTGCAATTGTCAGTATCAATGATTTTATATTTTGATTGTTTATGTTTATTTTGAAATGTTTTTAACCGTTGTAATCTATGTAACCGATCTATACTCAACATTTTAAAACAAACTTTTATAAACTCCTCTTTTTTTTTTAAAAAAAAAGTAGATAAGATATTATATTATTAAATCTCTGCTATTCCCTGAGCTAGTGACTTGGGCTAATGACCGGAATCAAAATTTAAAAAAAAAATAAAAAAAAAAAATTTTTTTTTTGACTTACGTATCTGCCTACTTTATAAATTTTTCTAGGTTCAAATGCCTAGATGGCGCCCTGTAGTGCAGATCACGTTAGCTCCTATTCTCTGGATCGTTACAATATATTAACCTCTACTCTTTTCACCTATCTCACTTTATGTACAAATAAATGCTCAAGCGCCAATTCTATACAAGATAGAATAAATTTATCATTTAAATTACATCTCTACTTATTGATAAGACTTTTATGATACTATTACTCTATAGCTTAGCTCAGTTGGTGGTTATAGGGTATCGTGGTCATCCAGAATGCAAATGGGAATGAGAGAAGCATTTATAACCAATAATTATATAATATTAATTTAATTATATTATAAGCATCTACTAAGTTATCAAAATAAAGCAATTTATAAATTAACTCAAATCATGATATATTCAGTTCTCTCACCATCCAAGTACATGCTAGACCAATCATGCCACTCATCTAGTATGCTTGGGATCACTACAATAATATTCAATCTACCAGCATTTAATTTAGATTGAACAGCTATATTAATGTTTCTTAAATGATGCACTAATCTCAGGGCTCTGCTCTGTAAACAACAATTCAATCCGAATACAATATAGCCATTAATTAATAAGGGCTATCATGAAATTGATAATCATTACAATAAATAAAGTGTAGACAATGATAAGGATCGGGTACATTTTTACCTCACATCATTATCTATTCTAAGCAGGGTAAAATCATAATTTGGCATTACAATGTTAGGATCTATTAAATCTGTATTGTTTAAATAAATGGCATATAATGTTATACTGACAAGTGATACAATTTAAATAAGGTATGATTTATTCTTAGCATTTACAGTGTTTGGATCAATTAGCTCATTGTTATCAAGATAAATTGCATAAGCTAGCAGATCAATAAATATTCTAGTTATTTTATGTTGAAGATACGTGTGTGGAAATGGTTAATCAAACTTATATCATAAAACAATTCAGAGGGAATCTTATTTCAACAAAACATTTATTATAAGACATACCTTTTCACAAACATCTAAGATAATCTTAATATTACCTTTACATTAAACACAGATTTGATTAAATAACATTAAAATATATAAATTTGTACACTTAATATTTGAAGACGCTTCCTTCTATTTATTATCTTATTTACATTTATCACTCTATTTGCTCATTTACCAACAATAAACAATAAAAGAAAATTATACATTTACAATCCAATGTTAATGCATCTATTCTCACTTGTGCTCTTAATAAGCCAAGACAAACAGTACCAAAGAATCAACTGATGCTATAAAATTATTTCTGAATATCTGTAGGTTAATATTTGCTATATAAATCTAAGTGAAAGTTTTATTACTCTTTGCATTAGATAAAGTAAAATTTCCTAATTTAATACTATATTCATACCGGAGGATGAATTAATAATAATAATAATAAAAAATAAAAAATAAAAAAATAAAAAAAAAATAAAAATAAAAAATAAAAAAAAAAAAATAATAATAATAATAATAATAATAATAATAATAATAATAATAATAATAAAATAATAAAATAATAATAATAATAATAATAATAATAATAATAATAATAATATAATAATAATAATAATAATAATATAATATATAATATAAAAAAAAAAAAATAAAAAAAAAAAAAAAAAAAAAAAAAATAAAAAATAATAAAATAAAATAATAATAATAATAATAATAAATGAAATAGTGATAATATGGGTGATGTGATTTGACAAAACATTTATACCTAATAATTCTAGTGATGGTTTCTTTCTATATCTAAAATTTTATCATATTTTCGAGTGTGTGCGCATTTATAAAATCTCAAACACTAAGCATTTGTTAATTATATTTCTATCAGTTTACTTGCAGAACGGATGGTGCAATAAGCTAATCATTAAATCAATGATCTTATTTCAGGCCTATCATAGAAATCCATAAAACATTTATCTGATATAACCAACATATATTACCTGACGATAATTACACCAGAATGAAGAAGGAGAGAGAAATAACAATAAACTAATATTTACATATACATGAATGAGGGTTAACCAAAACTCCAAATTCAAACTTAGCTCTTCAATAAATATCTACCAACTTTTAGGACACAAATGTTGCGGGACTCGCCGACTTATCATCAGTAAATGGGGCATTTGCCACTTCATTTAGGAAATACAAATATCTCAGCATATATTATTAAACCAGAAAATCTACCACTATCCACGGCTCAACAAATAAGTAACCAAGAAGAGCATTGCTTAATCAACATAGCAAAATCATCCCTTCGATCGCTTCTTCATCCAAATGTACTCAACACATTTCATATATAAACAAATCTATAAGCAGACAAACTCTTAATTCTTCATCTTCCTTTAACATACAGCACCAAACCAAAACTGATAGAAAAGCAAAATGCGACTTTGGTAGAATAGTTTATGACAGTGCACACACACGTGAACATATGATCACATATAAAATGATTCCTAAATTTTATGAAACAATAAAATGTCATATTAACAATAATTAACTTTAAATGAATCTATTACTTGTGAGAATTATGAATATTGAATTTCAACGTAAAGTCAATACTGTCAAGTATGTTTAAGTATTCTGCATACTGGCATAAATATCTCTATGCGTCTATCCAGTATTATTAACCAAGGCACAATATTAAAGTATTTAATTTGAACTAATAATATGAGCATGAGAATATTCATTTTGCTTTTAACATAATACAAAAAAAAATATATTACCAATTTGGTATAATTTATACCAAGATCTCCGAGATGTTCTAGATGAGATTAGACATATAAATTAATAACAACAATAATAAATTAAATTAAGCATAAAAATCTACCTATCTATTATAGGCAATAGGAAGGAATACATGTCAACATTTAATCATTAAAATAAAAGTTTTTTTTTTTTTTTTAGTTCAGATTTGAAAGTTTAAACGGGAATATACGCTCAGCTCACAATGACAATGACGAATTAACAACATTAAAAACATACAAACATTGCTCCTGCAGGCTAAAGTAAAATTTGACAAAAACTGCAATAATTTCCAATGTTCTTAGAATTTTCTAAAGGATATTATAAACAGCTTTTGCATGTATTGGAGTCACTTTATTGGTCATAAGAAACAAAATCTCTGACTCAGTAAGATTATCCAAATAAAGGTTTACAACTTTATTCCATTTTAGGTTGCTAGCATTCAGTAAAAGTTTCACAAAGTTTAAATCCAAGGTCATTTGGGTTATCCCTGCTTCTATACACTACTTATCATTAATTATTAAATATTATTAAATCATGCATTCTATCTCTCATTTTCTATAGGTGTGAAAGGTAAGGTAGTTTAATATTTATGACTATTCCAATAATGTAGAGGGTTAGAATAGATAACTTTTCCATTTTAACTTTATTTTACATAACAAGAACAGAAACTTTATCAACCAAGAGTCAGTAAACTGTTTCATTAAATAGTTCAGCATAATTTTTCTAGTTAATTTCACTGTTAGTAATTTACACAATTCCGACATCATTTGTTCATTAGAAATACATTATGGTAAATCATACTTAACAATTTTATACAATATCAATACATTTTTAAACAAAGTACATCTAAATTATTAGCTTATAAAAGCCAGATCTGGGTACCTCTTTAAAATTTAGCCTTCCATGTAAAAAATCCTATTCTGAGTAGTATGAGAGAACTTTATCCATAAAGGAATAGTAGAGAATTTTCACAATTTAGTTCACTTATTTGCTTATTTCTTTAGAAAATTATTCCACTTTCCATAACTATTCTGTCTTTCTTCTCTCTCCATTTTTCTGCTTTTTATTTTCTTTTGGAATCTTGTAAAAAAAACTGCTGAGGCATGCCTCTTTTTTTTTTTAGTTATAAAGAGCTTAGCAATATGCAAGAATTTCTTGCTTGTAAAAATTTAGTAATAGAATATTGGAAAAAGGAAAAAAAAACAATATTAAATTTACAAACGCTAACCAATAACAAATAAATAAATAACTTTTACAATTTTAAATGTAAGATTTTATGTAATTAATAAATAATAAATAAAAAAAAATCATATTAATTAATGGTATATGTGTGTATCTGTCTTTCCATCAATACAGAGGTCTATTAATGACAGTTATTAACAGTTTCTATGGTAAGTAAATACTGCTATTACAAATTGGATATTATAAGTAATAATTAAAAATATGAATGAAGTGTGAGATGATGTAAAATGGACATGCACCCACATATATAAGTTAGATCTTGGAATGGGAATAGACAGTGAGTTAGAAAATCAATGAACAAACACCTGTTATGGCCTTACAGACAAACATTCCTACTAATTTAGCTCTCATACCAACAATTCCTGATATTGTCCATCTTCCTCTCCCACTACCAGACACACATAAAATAAAATTTTAATGGTTGGTACACCTCAACTCAGGTCCTGATAATTTTTTAACTAAAATTAAAATACTAAGTTATATCACAATTCATTTTTCTCCTAATAGTTATCCCTGATCACTATTGGCACAATGTGAACCTCCCACATTTCTTCATGGTGCTAACCAGGAAGGTCACAATATATATATATATTGAAGCGGAATCTGAGATTCAGATTGCGCTTCACAGCCCACTTCCAATCTTCCGCTACCAACCTAAATTCAAACCCTATTCTTGCATATATATTCCACTCACTAACACATTTGTTTGTATCCTTTTGTTTGAGTATTATTAACTAACATATTTATTAACGAAGATATTGGCATAAATATCTGAATTTAAACATGCAAAATAAAATTAATAAATGTAGCATCTGAAAATTCGTATACGCAATAGGTAATGGGGAATTAATTATAATGGACTTATAATATCAAAATATATTATAATTTCTGTATTAATTTGTTTTATAAAAGTTATAATAATTGTTTGTTAATTGCAGCTCAGATATCTACTGATATGTAGAGACAAAGGTACTGAGTAAATATTTAGTGGAAAAGTTCTTATATGTAAGTTTATAAAATTGTGTTTTTAAATTATTTTTTGTCATTAAACTATACTTTTCTTTTAAATCCAATATGAAGATGCGATTGTAATTAGTCAAAATTAGTTAAAGGTGAGAAGCTAATCTTGTATAATATTCTAACATAACTTTAATTAAAAGTTTCTCTAGAATCAAAAGTAGAAACTAAACTTAATTGATTTATTTTTGTTACAAACATTTTCTTTTATCAAAATTAATTAAAGTTTGAATGCTTATCTAACAATGCATCTTCCATCACAATGGTAAAAGCTTGTATACGAATTCTTTAGGAAATAGATTGCAAGACCAATCAGAAAGGGATTCCAAAAATACCAAGGCATGGGATAATTACAAATTATTTTTAGGAGAGTAAAGAGGACGTCAAGGAGAGCGTCACCAAGAAAATTTGCCCTAATTTCAATGTGTACTGAGTAAATCTAAATCGCCTTTCTCATCATTCGAGATGGTCGCCCCTGCAATTTGTGCCCATGGATCCCGATACTCATAGACTATACTTATATGCCTGCTCGTTAAATCATAAAATTACTACCTGCCTGAATAACTATGATTGACAAACTAGATCTAGTCTCCGCGGAATTGAAATCATCAAAAGAACCGCCATGTTTTACAGAGGTAATCATTTCAAATGCTGCTAGACTCTTAAGGTTACCATGAATAATTTTAACTTTCACCTATCTATTTCTTTAAACATGTTGTAAAGCTTTTATTTGTAAAATTTAATATTAGTTATGAATCAATTTGTAAAATTCTTACCTTTTTGTTAATTGTACCTCGTTCTCTCTCTATATAACTTAGCTGTAATCTCCCCTACATTAAACCTCTCATGAATAATTATTAATTCTTAATTTCACGTCTAAGCGGCAATACTTTATTTTCATTATTATATTTTATACTTTCAGATACTAAATTATATGTCGATAATTTCCCCCAGAATCGCAATGCTTACGCTATATCTTTTAATAAAAGAAAACCCTCCTTACTTTTCAGAGGGTAATTAATCTAGTATTATTTTAAAACAACTTTGTTATTCTCAGTATAGCGTCCTGCCAGTCTGGGGAAATAAAATAAAATTTGATAATATTATACATGTTATTTTCAAAAAACTAAGTAAAAATCTATTTTCTTAGAAATGCTTTCTTTGGTTACTTAAATAATAGCGCTAACTTCTAAAATCTACAAATAGATTTATATGAATTAAATTAATATTAATTTCTTGAAATCAATAGCCACCACTGACTTTATATATATTTAATAATATGAAAATTATTTAATTATTAAAGCATTCAAAACCAAAGAGTTATATTATTTATACATTGTGGAAAGTTTATGTGTAGTTAAAAGTAATACACAAAAGGGGGGGGATCCTTTAGTTCTCTGAGCTATATTATAGTGGCCTTAAATGTAATTCTTCCATATCCACGTAGTAATCAAATCATACCGGTACGAGGGGTTTTTATTAATAAAAATAGGGATAATTCTTTATTACTTAGTTAAATATCAATATATTTATATTAATGCAAGCGTTACATGTATACCGGCCTTTCGTTTTATATATATTTATGCTTCGTTCATTTTACTTCTAATACCAAGACAAGGTTTGGCAAACCTCGTTGGATTTCTTCAGCGCGTGATATTATTGCATAGGGTTCGCTCTGGCAAAAGTCCAGCCTATGGCAATTTAATAAAGCGCCTTCGTTGTTGTTTATGACCCGACCCTGCCGACGTTTGCAGAGAGTCGCCTTTCTTTAAGGTAAATTGAAGCATCTTCTTAGGTCTTAGAATAGATCGTTCCATGGCCATCATACACGTACCGCTCTCCCATATTTCGTTCTTGTTAAAAGCCTATTAATTCTCCTAAACCGTACTGTTATGATTATACTAAATGGATTGCCACTGTTTAATATATATTTCATTCGCACTTTCAGATATGACGCTTCTGCCATTATTATTATTTCCCAAAGTAGCTTCCCACACACGTTCTTGTATAGCCAATGCAAATAGTAATTAAATAAAATTACCCTTATCATCCAACTTAATAAACTTACGTATTGGTATGAATGCTGTTATTTTAGTACTGGTGGATTCAAATAATGTTCAGATACCGTAGTCTAGCGCTATTATTAAAAATCTTATGTATCACAGTCCATCGATAAATTATTGACATATAAATAGCCGCAATAGAATAAAGCCATGAATTATTTGTTATTGATGATTAAATATGTTCATTGTATAGGATTGTAAGGGAGGTTAATGTTGTCCAAGGGAGATAAACACCCATTTTATTTACATTGTAACACCAATAAGTTTGCAATCATATATACTCCAAGTTGATTTAATAAATTTTATATCCTTCTAAATATCTAAGTCATTGTTTCATTTATTGATTAGAAATAATTTTGATGTAATATAAAAAGGTTTCCTTACTAGATGATCGAAAATAGCTAATTATAATATTCTAGACATGAACAAGTTCGAATAAGTCTTTTGTGTCAGACTTTGTGATGCTGGCGGGGTAGGAATGAATTAGATCAGTATCATTGGAATTGTTGCTCATAAGTGAGTAGATCTGGAAAATAGGCAAATAGGGCAGAATTCATGAATGTTCCTGACTTATGTATCTTGCACAGGATTGGATTCGAGGTACTTTTGCCTAGATGCTAGATCTTGTTATATGAACAGACGAAACCGACCGGTACAATATATATATATATATATTCCAGCGAGTAACCACCTAAACATTCACAGTAAAATATAGTAATCAATATTTCTCACTGCTGTCAAGCCAACCTTCACACCTTTTAATAGCAAGAATGGAAATCCATTCTTACTAATGGTCCATTGAATATATATGGACTCTTAAAGATTGCAACTTGACTACAGAGTATAAAATATTGATACAATGAAGTTTAAATAAACCTCTTTAAACATGAAATAAACATGTCACTGTAATGCAGACTGATAAATAGTCAATTATAACATTACAAACTGCAATACTTTTAAATTGCCCATGTATTATATATATATATATATATATATATATATATATATAAAATATCTATTTACCTTTAAAAATACCAAAACTGTACATAAGTTGATATGATATTCATATCTGATAGAGATAAATATTTCTATTTAGATAGTAGTGCAAGCACTTTTAAATTAAGCATTTTACCAATATCACATGATCACATTTCCTATATTAGCACATTAATTGTTGATAAACAGAGCAAAACTCTCCATACAGTATTGCCACCTGTGCTAAACAGAGTAATCAATGGGTGCCAGAAGGCTTGTGCATAAAATCCCTATCTAATGCCTACTCATCCAATATCCCCAGACTAGTTTCTGGCTTGTGGCCTTCGTCAGTGAGGAGCTTTGGATCTGAGAGCACTGCATCTAGATCTTAGGATCTAATGCAACCCTCTAGCAACCACCTTTTATCTCTACTTAACTACAAAACTATGAGAATGAAATTTAAAAACACAAAAAATATTTTCAATCTAAGCTCAATAGCTTATATAGTCATATGGGTCTGAACTCAGTTCAGCACCCATACATTTTGGTGTCTTTGGCTCTTTTACAACCATAGCCACCAGGATGGTGTCTTTGGCTCTTTTACAACCATAGCCACCACTATCCTGGTGGCTATGGTTGTAAAAGAGCCAAAGACACCAAAATGTATGGGTGCTGAACTGAGTTCAGACCCATATGACTATATAAGCTATTGAGCTTAGATTGAAAATATTTTTTGTGTTTTTAAATTTCATTCTCATAGTTTTGTAGTTAAGTAGAGATAAAAGGTGGTTGCTAGAGGGTTGCATTAGATCCTAAGATCTAGATGCAGTGCTCTCAGATCCAAAGCTCCTCACTGACGAAGGCCACAAGCCAGAAACCAGTCTGGGGATATTGGATGAGTAGGCATTAGATAGGGATTTTATGCACAAGCCTTCTGGCATCCATTGATTACTGTTTAGCACAGGTGGCAATACTGTATGGAGAGTTTTGCTCTATTTTACCAATATATTTGAATTTACCTATGTGCAAATTTCTTGAAGACAATATTAAGCAATACAATAAAATACCTTTGCTTATAAAATATATTTTAGAGCAAAAATACATAAAAAAAAAAAAAAAAAATGTTACTCTCTCTATATATATCCTTTTAAAATCTTTAGTTCATTAGTGAAGCGTCTTCAGTGGTAAGCAAACTGTTCAGGGCATGAAGTCCCATGTTGTCAGCTGTTTAAATAAAATTGACACATCCATACTTTTCAAATAAATATTTTCTTTATAAAGCAGCTATCACTTTCAATTTTGAATATGCAATATAAAATATAAACAAAGAGTCTTAACTAGGACAAGCACAAGTTTGGATCCATTATGATAATAAAAACAATAGAAATGTCAGCTAGCTAGATGAACATATTAAATACAGGTGCACAATGCTAATGATTAACATAAACTTTGTGACAGTCCGTAGTTTAATTAATGAATTTCCAATATTTGCATTTATTTTCCATTCATTAAATATAACTCTAGAAGCATTAAATTATTAATTTTCTTCGTTTCAACATGAATATTCTTTCCTTAATCTTCTTTAGAAAATTTACACTGATAATAAAAGCTCACAAAATATTATAAGACATATCAAATATTCATTATAATTATTCATAAATGTTTCTCTTTATAGTTTTCATTTTCTTGTAAAGTATATTTGACGTAATTTCTTTAAAGCATTTTTTAAAATCCATTTCTTCTTCTCAGCAAACATGGAGATTAAGAAGAGAGCAAATATCATTTCATGTTTTTTTCTTTAATATAACGAAAATAATAATAACAAGTTATTATTCCATAATAATTTAAAATTTTAGAAGATAGCATTAAGCTTGCAGTATTTTAAAAATATTTAGGATATTTTATTTATTAAGCCAAAAGTCAATAACAAAGCCTTTTTTTATTATAAAAGTCAAGTTTAGTTTTAAATAACTCGTAAGTTATCTTCATTTAATTTTAACTTTAAATTTGCAATTCCAATAAATAACTACTAACACTATAAAATGAGTTAGTTCAATGTTCAATATACTTTTCTCAGATAACAGAAACATTTTCACCAGTTTGAGTTCAGAATTTTGAATTATTTTTATCTGTTGAAAGTTAAATATGAAGTGAAACATATTATCTTAGCAAATAATGTTGGTTTGTTTTAGATAGTCTAATCAAAAATAAGCATAAAAACTGGGTACCTTTTCCTTGTTTAGCCATTCATTCTATGTTAAGAACTCTAAAAAAAATTTCTTTACACTTTTCAAAAATAAAATGATTAAATAAAATTAAACTAGTTAAATTTGATGATGATCAAACCCCTGTCAGAGAGTATGAGTGAAGCGACCAGAGCTAATGATCTGCCCAGAACACAGACTATTTTTTTCTATATATACTAGCCTTGACATTCGTCAAGCAAAGGTTACCTCCTTCATAATTAGTGACACCTTGAAAGAAAAACCATAATTATAAAGAGAAACTTTTCTAAGAAATTATGAAATTTTGCCCTACATTTTGCTAAAAATAACTGTCCTGTGGTTGCGTTAGAGTTCAAGGTAAAGAGAAAGTCAATTAATTATCTTGTCAATTAATAAAGTATTTAATAAATAAAATAAATAAAATGATTTAATAATTTATGTGAAGTTTTTTGACTTAATAATTTATTACATTTTAAAACAAAGTAATATCTTTATTTCACCTTGATTTTTTTTAAATAAGAAGTTTAAAATGTAAACTTAACCCTTTATTTGTTAAGTTTATTACATATTTTAATTTTAAAAGTTTAATAAATAAATTAAATATTTTGATAATAAATAAAATTAAGAATTTAAACATTAACAAGTACATACATGCATATACACTCATATATGTACTGGAAATTAACTTTATTTAAGGCAAACTTATCTTAACAGTAAATTTAAACATTTAATTACTAAATATTATTCAATTATTTTGATAATTAACTGAGACATAAATCTTAAATGTACTTAAATGAAATAATTTGGTTAACTTGTCAGCAATTAGATAAACTAATAACTTTGGAATACTAATAATCATAATATTCACTTAGCTAACTTTCTTTCTTTCTTTTAAACCAGTATAAAATTAAACATTACTTTAACATTGCAAACTTACATTTTATTACATATTACCTAAAATATGCTTATAGCAATTATATAATCTATCAAATACTCTTTGTTAAACAATTATTGAGGTTTAAATAAAGGCAATATTGCTTATGAAGTAGTATAATATTATTTGAAGACTAAATAATATGGACTCATTTCTTTACCTATTGGTTTTACTTTCTTTTTCTTTTTTTTTAGGTAGCTAATTACCATTAATGTGATATTAAATATTTTTATAAAACTGTGTGCCATAGCACAGGGTTTACAATATATATAATATAAAAAGCATGCTAATAGCTCTAAATAATCTTATTTTATTTTTATTGATAATGCAGCAATAGAATGCATTCAAAATCTCTATCTAGATTTATCTCCATTCCCAAATTGGTTTCAAGCTAATGGCTCTCATCAGTGAGGAGCTAGGACCTTCAGATACCATATCCAAAATACAAACTCAAGCCCAGCATTTATCTAATACCTTAACTATTAAGAAGAAAATCTGAAATTTTCAGACATCTATATGTCTTCAAATCCAGCTCTCCAGATCAAAAACCATATGGGTCTGAACTAAATTCAGATACATCATATGTTAATTGCCTTAGCAATCTAATATAGCCAAAGCCTTAAAAGCCAAACTATAATATTAATGAAACTAATTCATATATCACTGATGAGAGCTGTTAGCTTGAAACTGGTTTGGGAATGGGGATAAGTCTAGACAGAGATTTTGAATGCATTATCTTGCTGCATTTATCAGTAAAAAAAAAAAAAAAAATAAAAAAAGCTTATTTAGAGCTATTATCACACTCTTTATATTAATTTGTAAATACAAGTTAAATAAATCATGTGATGTATAACTTGATTTCATTAATATATATTATATATAGAGCTCACAAATAAGCTTTTAACAAGCTTTGCAGAATATCCCCAACCCCAGACCAGTTTCTGCTACTGGCATCCTCAGTGAGGTGCTAGATGTTCAAGCATTAGATTAAAAATACTATGACAAGCCCAGCACTTTATCTAATGTATAACTATTAAGTAGAAAAATCTGAACTTTTCAGTCATCCATATGTCTTCCAATCCAGCCATCTAACTTAAATAGTCATATGGGGCTGAACTAAATTCAGATACACCATATATTAATAGCTTTTGCAATATAAAATCACCAAAGCCTTAATAGCAAAAATACAATTACAAAAAATAAAGTCAGATGTCACATGACCTAATTTAATAAGCTTGTATTATAAATGTTATATATAGAGCTTGCAAATAAGCTCTTAATAAGCTTTGCAGAATATCCCCAACCCCAGATCAGTTTCTGCTACTGGCATCTTCAGTGAAGAGCTTATTAAATTAGGTCATGTGACATCTGATTTGATTTTTTAAATTATATATATATATATATAATGGGTATAATGTATTGATTAGTATATTTGCCTGTTATTCTATAATCTGCAATTTAAATCTAGTAAAACATGGAAGTTTTTTTAGATATCTGAAAATTTCCTAGTAAACTGAGGATTCTTTTTTAACTAGTTAACTTATAGTTAATCTACTAATTAGTGATCCAATTATAAAAATAAATATAGGATTGTTATTAACTAAAGAAAAAACAAAAATGAAAAAATAATCTTAACATCTATACTTTTTTAATTAGACTTTATTATTTCTCTATGGAGAATGCTTCAGAAATTTATAATTGGGCTATTTAAGGCTAGTATACTTTATTATTTATACATAAGTTGTTTAATAATTTTTATCGCAACTTCCTTAAAATTTAATACTTGCTTATATAAAATACACTTTCAAATCTATGGCAGTCATCAGTATAATAAAAAAAATTCATTATATTTCAAATACTACCAATATAGAAAATACTAAACAATTTTTACCAATGACATTTCATTTTAAAACAATTATATTGCATGTTTTAAAAGATTATACAGTGAAGTATACATACATACATACATGCAGTGTAAAAATTATAATGATTCTACTTTAAGATTAAAAAAAAATTTTCAGCATATTTTTATATCAGCTTCACCATATCACAATTATTTACCAACACAGAAACTCAAAACATTCTCTATCACCTTCCATGCATACCATTGCCACTCATCAGGCAAGGTAAAAGTATCAAACATGTAGCTTTTCATATGTGAATTGACAATTCAATATTTTTTTCATTATATCACTCACTCATAAGATAAGGATTGGATTCTATCTGGTTTTAATTTCTTGTGGAAGAGTAAATCAAATAATTATTATATAATAGACATTTTCAAACTTCAATTTTTTTAAAGCCAATAAACATCACATGATCACCATTTCTTATGCTTGCTCTTAACTGTTATTAAAACAGGCAAAACTCTCTATACGTATTGCCAATCAGTGCAAGCCAGAGTAATTAATGGATGTGCCTACTCATCCAATATCCCCAGACTACTTTCTGGCTTGTGGCTTTGGTCAGTGAGGAGCCTTAGATATTAGGATCTAATGCAACCCTCCAGGAGCTACCTTTTATCTCTACTTAACTACAAAACTATGAGACTTAAATTGAAACCACTATAATATTTTTAATCCAAGCTCATCAGCTTATATAGTCATATAGGTCTGAACTCAGTTGAGTACCTAT
Source organism: Epiperipatus broadwayi (assembly GCA_028023455.1). Taxonomy (NCBI): domain Eukaryota; kingdom Metazoa; phylum Onychophora; class Udeonychophora; order Euonychophora; family Peripatidae; genus Epiperipatus; species Epiperipatus broadwayi. The sequence goes on from JAQFVV010012545.1 coordinate 2,192,280, forward strand.
ACATTTTGGTGTCTTTGGTTCTTTAATAACCAGAGCCACCACTATCCTATTGGGCAGGATTGGTTTAAAGCCAATAAACATCACATGATCACCATTTCTTATGCTCGCTCTTAACTGTTATTAAAACAGGCAAAACTCTATACAATACGTATAGAGAGTTTTACCTGTTTCAAATTTTTTTTACTAAAACATCTCTCATCTCAACTCTACCATGTTACAATCATCCATAACAATGTATTACAAACATCCACTAGCACAGAAATCTAGACAATCTCTCACAGAGCACTTATCTCACAAACTTAGCAACATTTTATTTAGTACTTTTTTAAAAAACAATTTTAAATAAAAACAACTGAAATTATACCTGTTATTTAAAGCTAATGTTTTTCCATTATCATATGTTAAAGCATATTTAGCCAAAAGAAAGTCAAAAATTCTGCTGGCGATGATTGTACCTAAAATTGGGCTGAAAAAGACAAACAATGAGTGCATTATATTTGAGTATACAAAACACATTTTATTAAAAAAATACAAAAATAATTAATGTTCAAAGTAATAAAAAACAATAATAATCATAGTAACAACAATAATAATATTAGTTTTTGTTAGGTTTTCAAATGGTTGGAGATTAATTAAATAAATATTAGACTTTACTAATTGTTTGGTGAATTTTTTTCTTTTATTTCTTGGATGGTATTATGATTGTTCAAGTCTTAGATCCATAAGTAAGAACTGGTAAAACACATTTATTAAAAACCTTTTCACACATTGGCCTATTTCCTTTTAGTAACAAGTTATTTCTACCAAAAGCACTCCAACCAAGTTTAATTCTATGATTAATTTCATTCATCACGTTTCCATCTGTATTAATAATCTGAACAAGATATTTATAGTTGTTAACTTCTAACTCATCATAATTTTTCATATTTTGAGAATATCCATTAAACATTACTTTAGTCTTTTTAACATCTATCTTTAGTCCTACTTTCATCTGATAACTCTTGCAACATTTCCTGCAGCTCTAAAGCATTATTTTCAAAAACAACTACATCATCTGCAAAATGTAAATGACTTAAATAATCTCCATTTACTTTCACTTCTTTAGCTTCCCATTTTAATCCACAAAATACTTCTTGCAGCACTGCTATAAAAAGTTTTGGAGATGTGGAGTCACCCGATCTTACACCCTTCTCAATGTTGACTTTCCTAGTTTCATTATGTAATCTAATTGTTGCTGCTGCATTTTTATAAATATTTTTTAAAATATGACAATATCCTGGATCTATACCTTGATGATCCAATGCTTTAATCACTGAAGAAATGTTTATAGAATCAAATGCCTTTTCATAATCTACAAATCCAAAGCATAATGGCAACTCATATTCATTTGTCCTTTCTATAACTTCTCTCAATACTTGGATATAATCTACTGCACTAAAACCACTTTTAAATCCAGCTTGTTCTCTTGGTTGGTGTAAATCCAATGTTCTCTATAAACAAGTTGTAATTATCTTGGTAAAAAATTTGTATAAAACTGATAAAAGGCTGATAGGTCTGTAATTTCTAATATTTTCTTTATCACCATTTTTAAATATTAATATTAATACTGCATTCTTTCAATCATCTGGTACATCTTTGTCAATTAGACATTTGGTACATAACTTTGCTAAATTTTTTTATATTTCTTCACCTGCTTCTTTTAATATATCAATTATAATTCCATCATTACCTGGAGCCTTTCCTTTCTTTTTAAATTTAATTGCATCTCTCACTTCTTCATTTAAAATTCTGGGCAATTCGGAAGATATAACAGATGTAGGAGGTACTTGTTCTTTATTACTATATAATTCTTGATAGAAGTCTTTTACCCATTTCATGATGTCACTATCTTTTTAGTAATAATTCCATCTTTTTTTCCTAATGCAGATATAAATTTCCTACCAATACCAAAATGTTGTTTTACACTCTTGAGACTTTTATTCTCTTCTACAGCTTTCCTTGCTTGTTCACAGCTATACTTTCTTATATCATTTTCAACTTTTTCGCACCATTTTAGAAAATTTGAGATATTCCTATTTAATGCATCATTTTTGTATATTTTCATATTCATTCTTTTCTTCATATAATTGCTAGTCTCAATAGAAATTTTATTGGTCAATTGTTGATTTTTTCTACATGCTATCTTTGTTACAGTTTTTAAAAGTGTATCAATTATTTTTATATTAATTTCATTCAAATCTTAATCATGTTTAAAATCTACCAATACTTGAAACCGATTTGTAAGTTCTAATTTAAATTCATTAGAAGGTTTCTGAAGATTAAACTGTAAATATTGTTTTTCTTAATAATTTTTCTTTCCCTAGTTTTGCATTAACACATATCTTATATTTTACTAATTGATGATCACTTCTTGCGCTAAATTTATTAAGAATATTACAATCATAAAATATGTATTTTCTGTTAGTCAAAATATAATCCAATTCTGCTTTAACTTCATTTGGATGCTTCCAAATCAATTTTATTTTAACACTTTTCTCAAAAAAAGAATTCATAATATAAAGTTTTTTTTTTTCTGAAAACTCCACAAGTCTATGTCCTCTCTCATTTCTATTACCATAACCAAAATTATCTACAGCATATATAAATATATAAGACCTTATATAAAAATGGAATTCTACCTTTATTGTTAAAAGATTACCTTGATAACAGTTTGAGATTGTTGATTGTTATCTCGCAGCAAACATTAAGAACACAGAATTGTGGGAAGGTTAGCCTTTCATAGTGTTAGTTGACAAAGACTATGAGGATAGTCGAAAGCACTCTTAAGTGGATAAAATTTTAAAAATATATCTGACTACTGTATTTATAAATATTCAATTATAGAATTCCATCTATTGCTTTGAAGAAATACAGACATTGAATTATAATATTATTATTGAACTGGGTAGAGTAAGATTGCTATGATTACACAATGTAAAATACAAATAAATTAAAAATAAAATCAAAATATAATCTCGATCTACTCGGCTACACTTTTGATAATGCAGTACACCAGCCCAACAAGTAAAGAAGTCAAATACAGAAGGTGAAGATCACCAATGGCATTTATAACCAAACCACAGCTATAAGAAATATAGTCTGCAATCACATTTCCAGGTTATAGAACTTTTCACTGCTAAATTTCAACCCCTCCTGCCATCCAAAGCATTTTATTTATTTTGAGGTAAAACCTCAGGTGCCAGCTAACTATAAACTATAATTAGAATGCCTGGATGGCAGGTGAACACATTTAGCACTTGTTTTGACCCTTTTCTAGCTCTTTTGTTTATTTATAAGACATCAAACTATAATAGACCACTTAATGACTGTCCTCAACTGAATTGATTTCGTAAATGGTATACTGATTAATAGAAATGACCAAATTATAACTAGCAAAAAAATACTTTATCTAAAAAAAAACTCTTAATTAAATAACACTAAGAAATACTATAATAAAGAAAATTATATATCATTAAACATGCTTTTACTAAATATATGATAATAAAAGATAATACAGTTAAATACTATAGACATACTTAAGCACACATACCATGACATTTAAAATCACTTAAGGAAAGCTTTACACATATTAATTAAAATATATGATAAAAAATATGTATACATGCACATACTAGGGTTCACTTTTAGGATAAAGATGGAAGGTACTCAAACAGTGCTATGGCTAGCAGCAAAGTCATAATTAGTTCATGCATGAAATAAAAGTTCATAATTACTTAGGATTTATACTTTATGCTTCTAAAGATATGACTCCTGGTTTCTCGACCATATTTGATCACCAACCAGTTGGATTTTGAATTTCATTAATGATTTGGCTCCTGCTGACATTCTGTGTTTATTGAGATAGACATTCCTTGACTGCACAGACTGTTAAGTGGGCATAACTTGTACATAGAAGACTTCTAAAATCCTAGAAGACTGGGACTGGAGATGAGCTGCATACTTCAGTGACTTTCTAGCATTGCATGATTTTAGATGGCTCTTCCATAGCTGTGAAGATGTCCAGTCATATTCTAATGACGCTCACAGCTGTGCTCATCTTTCTTCTCTGGAACTCTTTTTCAGTGTTGATATTAGCACAGTTTTAATAATGTTAAATTCTATGATGCTACATACTCATCACAACCCAAGAATTGTCTTTTTATATGATTTCTTTCCATTGTCTCTTTTATCACTCTTAATTAATTTGTAAATTTTATTAATTAAATTTCCAATGTTTTTTTAATCTGCATATCTCTTAGATTAATCCAGCTCTTGAATAAGATATCAGTTCAAATTGCTTTCCATTATGTTTTCCTTATTGTAATTTTATAGCTATTATTCTCTCCTTTTGTTTATCAACTGAACAATCTTTAAAAAATTTTAAATTTATGTTATACACTTTTCTTTTACTTATTTTAATTTAACTTTCATTTCTTTATTCATACACATTTTCTTATTTTCTTTTAAATAAATGAAGAGAGAGAAATATAGTTTTTAACCCTTTCTCTTCTGGTCTGGTTAAAAATGATCATGGCTTCAAGTCATTCGAATTCCATCATTTTTAATGCTACGGTAAAGAATTTCCGGTCATTTTAAAGCTTTAAAAAAGTACCATAAGATGCTGCTCTTTCTTGAATTGATTTACAAGTAAAAAAATCAATACTATTCAAAGTTTAGTTTTAACAATGGAATAAGGTAGTCCTTGCTTCATGTTGATTGGCTGTTGACCAGAAGACTGCTTGTCAACAATTTTTACGGCTCCAACTTCTTTGTTTCATTTTGAAAATGATAAACGAATGTTTTAGACCATTTTAAAAGTATTTTTTGACATATTATAAATTATTTTCATAAAATATCCTGAAAACATAATTATTTTAGAAAAAACAGTAAGATTTTAGTAAAAAATTGAATACTTTTACAGGAATGTAAATTTAAAAAGAAACCAGTGCTAACAACAATTTTCACACCTGTCAACAGTTTACATTGCCCCAAGCTCTTTATTTGATTTTCAAGTAAAAATTAATAATTTAGAATATTTTTCTGGCATTTATTTACATATTATAATGTATTTTGGTAAAATATGCTGAAAATATAAGTTATTTTAGGAAAATTGTAAGATTTTAATAAAAATTATTTACTTTTACACAAATGTAAATAGAGAAAAAAAATCATTGACATAAGCAACATTTTTTAATAGGTTACTAACATTCTTTTTAAATTTGTCACTATAAAATATTTTTATAATTATTCACAGAAATTTATTTTTAAAAAAACTTTGTTCATTTTCATATTCTGACAAATTATTAATTTGCTTTTTACAAATGAAACTAAAATGAATATAATATTAAAAGATGAATATATATTTTAGTGCTGATTCTGTAATTGACCAATAAAAAGTTTAGAGTTTTACCTCACTTGGCATATAAAATAAATTGCAACTGAATGGGTTAAATCTTTTTAATTTTAAATTTATGTTACAAGCTTTTCTTTTACTTATTTTAATTCAACTTTCATTTCCTTACACATACACATTTCCTTATTTTCTTTCAAATATATAAAGAGAGAGAAATATAGTTTTTAAATCCTTTTAATTTAGTTAAATTTCTTCCCCCTCAAATTGTTTTTTTTTTATATATTATTTTAAACTAGTAAAACTTATACGAATACAGACATGTTGATTTGCCCTGTGGCGATCTACACTTATTAAAAAAAAATCTTTAAACTTTCTAAATTATATTTCACTTTCTTAAACTTTTATAATTAATTCTTTCAAATGAGATTTTTACTTGAATCATTTCTTGATAAAATAATTCTGCAGTATAGATGTTTAAACTTCTTTAACTAATTATAAATTCTTTTCATATTAAAATTTTAAAATGTTATACTTTATAAAATTTACAAACATGTAATACAATATATATATATATATATATATATATTGTATTATATATATATATATATATATATATATTGTAACCAGTTGGCTTACATAGCATACACTAATATAGTGTATGTGCATATATATACATAAAATAAAAGGAAAGTAGAAATAAACACAGACAAAAATTATAGTAGATATTTTCTACATTTACTGAAATAGAAATAAATAAATAATAACTCTGATTTAAAATATTGTTTTATAAATTAAACTTTTAAAAGGTCTGAATAAATATAAATATTGTATTATTATTATTCTGATTTTGAAATGTAAAAACACCATACTTATTTTTGGAATTTTTTAATTAATTAAACAAAGTTTTTTATCTATTAGAAATCCCCTAAGTAAAAACATGTATATGTTTTTAAAGGGATTAGAGAGATAAAAATAAAACCTTTTTCCAATGAAGGTGTTATTATCACCTCAGATAATTTTATAAAAAGGGCTGATAAAAAATATCAGTTAGTTTTTGCTTGTAGTTTGTAAGAGTTGACCAGAGGAGTCTGGTTGTAGTATTTTAAGCAGTGGCCAACTGGGCCACTGCATAGTCTGGAGAGTGATTTTAAAGAGAACAGTTTGGCTTGCAGTTTTATAAGAGTTAGCAGAAGAGCTAGCTATAAAGTTGGCTCAAGTATTTTGTGAAGAGTTGGTAACTGTAGCAGAAAATAGCCATAGTAAAGCTAGCTGCAAAGATGGCTAGTATAATTATCAAGAGAACTGCCATGAGGATTTAAGAATGCAAGGAAGTGGCTGCTCTACATTTCACTGGAGGAGTTTGAATTTACATGGAGGAAACAGGTCAAGATTCTTTGTAATTCATAGCCTTAAAAGTGTTCTGGAAAACAGCTTGCTGACCTGAAGTTTACAAAATCCAAGTATAAGTGGAACTGACTACAGAAAGGAAAAAGCCAACCATACCTGAATTATGTACTTTTACCTGATGATGACAATTTCCTGGAATGACCAAAAAACAGCTTGCCCAAGAGAGCAGCTGAATAAAGAAGTAGTTATACGTATGCTGCTGTGTCTACATATGCGAAGAGAAGCACAGATAAACTTGCATACAAAAGTGAGTTGTTTTTCAATAATTTATTTGATGGACATTTTTAAATCTATATTTTTAAATTTAAAGACATTGATAATTCGTTAAGAGGTAACCTAATAAAAGCTTTCTAACCTCTGGAAAATTGACTATATATTTTTTGTAAAAGAATAAAAGAAAGCTATAATAGAATTTGTTAAACTGATTTTTTTTTTAATATTGATACACACGTATAAGTGTGAAATTTATATTTTCCAAATGAATTAATTATGAAAAAATATAATATTATTGTAACGAGTTGAAATAGATAAAAGTCAGTGTGCACACTCACATATGTAAAATTTTAATATTTTTTTTTGATTAAATGTCAATTCATTTTTTTAAAATATTAATTGCATATTATAAATCGCGCGTTTCTGCGCACATATATGTAAATCAGTGTAAAAATTTGAATTTTGTATAGTAATTATGGAAATCACAAATGTAATAATTATTTTATGTTTAATTGAAATGTCTTCATCATATATTATAAAACGCACGTCTGTGTACGGATATATATATATGCATTTATAGAATCTAATTGAGAAATATTGTAAAACCATGTAATAACTTTAGTTGTGTATATAATTTTGTATACTTTTCAAAATCAGAGCCTTATCCTATAAGACCTTAAATATCATTTATTTTTATTTTTTTGTTATTAATAAACTTGTATTTAATTGTTAAAATTGTATTCCATCATCTCTTGTTTACATACAGTAATAGAGCTTCATGTTCTCTGGGCTAGATTCGTGCACAGATAAATGGGGATGTGTTTAGTGCTTTGGGCATCCAGAGATGATCAATCATCATCCTGGTTGGCGCAAAAGAGGATACTCTTTAAAGCCCATGCACTATATTTTATTTTAGTTCAGTCTTGTTAAAAATTTAATTTTATAGTTGGTCAATACATTAATGGTACTAAGTGGCCAGAGCATTGATGATGATCAGCATGTTTTAAATGTTCCCAGCATTATTGTTTTGATTTTTGATTCTTATGTATTTTAATGGATGGGCACTAAGCTGGTGCATCCAAGTTATGTTTAAATAATTGCCCAAGCTGGCAAAGGCTCAATAGTTAGCCTGGTCTAAAGAAGACCCATTTCCAATCCAGTCACAAGGTTGACTGTTGATTCATATTTTTATTGTTCAAATCCAGCCACAAGATGGACTGTTGATTTACTGCACTGTTGTATTATATTGTGGATCATTCATGATGAGTGATTATTTCTCTCGAGTATTTACTTATACTGATATTTACTTTATAATGCTGGTTGATAATAATTATGTTTTAGTTGCTCTTCTGAGTTAGCTGCTTATCTCCCAATGTTCACAGAGATTTTGATCTCATGCTATTTTTAAATAAACTTTGTACTTAATTTTAATATTATTTCATTTTAAATGGACTGGGAATTATGATGATTTTTCCATCATCCCAGATTCACTCTTTTTCTTCACTTCCATTCTGATACCTCTTCCCATTACTATATATATATATATATGTATCACAAACCTCTTCCCATTACTATATATATATATATATGTATCACAAATAGAATGCCATAATCTATATGTCTTGAAGCTATTAGCATATGTAAATGAATTTTCTATGCAATTATTCAAATTACTGATTTATGATTCTGATCAAGAGAATTAAAAATTAATTCTAATAAAAATCTTGAAAAAAATGCACATTTAAATATATAATAATTTCTGAATAGCATGCCATGAGCAAACTTTATGAAACTCATTATTATTTGTAAATGATGATTATGTGTAATTAATCAACTTTTTTTTTAGTATGTTTTGTCTTGTCTTGGACATATTATATATATATGAAAAACAAAAAACAAGTTAAAAACTTGCTAACGCTTGTATTGTTTTTCATAAATGTACCTTTGAGGTCTTTCTAGCAATGATATATATTGCAGAGGCTTCTACTATGTGGTGATGCTGAATTGAGATCAGACCCATATAGCTATCTGGCTTGCTATGCTGAATTTGAAGACATTACATGTCTAAAAGATTCATGCTTGCAAGCTGAAAAGAAACTGTTTCATAAACGCTCAGAGTTTGCGTTTAGATCTAGTTTCTAAAATTCCTGTCTTTCACTGATGATAGCAAATAGCTTGAAATCATGATCTGAAAGTGGAATTAAAGTTAGAGATAGTGAATGCATACTCTGATGTTTATGTAAACATATGCTTGACGGTGTTTTGGTAGAACGCCATCTATTGACATATATATATATCAGAGTATGTGCTTAATAGCTCTTAATACTAATTAGTTTATTATATGAAAAATATCTTTCAAGTAAAATCCTAAACATTGATTATGTTCAGTAGTATAAAATGATCATAAAAAAGTTATATTTTTTGCAATATTGCTGTTGATAACTAAAGTATTATTACTTCATTTAAATAATATGCAATATATGGATATGGAAGCTGCAGGAGCAGTAACAATTTGTGTTCTCCTTTTTTTATTCTATTAATGTGATAATAACATGAAAGCTAAACACCTTCAAACAGATATGCTTTAAACATGCTTACATGACAGCCAATCAGATGGAATAATGACATTACATGGAACTCTCAATTCTAAAACATAAGCCAGAACTATTAGAAAAAGATGGGCTTGTGTTTTAGAATTGAGAGTTCCATGTGATGTCATTATTTCATCTGATTGGCTGTCACGTAAGCATGTTTAAAGCGTATCTGTTTGAAGGTGTTTAGCTTTCACGTTATTATAATATTATCTGTTTACGCTTAAATTTGATATATTTCTATTAATGTGAATGAAGTTACAGATACAGCTAGCATATATATAAAATTGTTGGCATTAAGAGCTTGAAGTTTTATTGTAAGCAGTTTGTGAATATCTTTCCAATTTTCTTGATATTATACGTATATTTCCTCATCCTGATAAGGTTTTTAATAGTTTTTCATGCTTATGAAGGTAAGTTTATGGTAAAAGGGCAAACTAAATATTGACAGATTGTAATGAATGGGTCACGTTCGATACTAGAACATCTTATGATCCCCTGAAACGTTTATTTAACTTGTGGATTTTCAGGCATCATTTAATATACAAATACTAAAATAGCATGAGAAGAAAGAGAAGTAGTTTACTCTGTTAAGTAGATTAAATTTATCCAAATCAGTAAAAAAACGCTATTAAAAAATAAATTTGAAATCCATAAATTTAATTACTGTAAAGGCTACTATGACATCATCAGAATGGTATGCTTTATCAATAAGTATAAGGTTAAAAAAATTATCTTTTTTTCAAAACTTTTCATAATGCTTTATTTAATTTATGACAGTTTTGACTAGCTAGAAGACTTCTTCAGATATTTAAAATTTCATTTTTCTTTAGATATTTGAAATATAGTTCAAATATTTGAAGAAAGCTGCAAGCTACCCAAAGTTGTCATAAGTTAAATAAATCATTGTAAAAAGTGTATTACGAGAAGTGTTTTTTAAATATAAAAACTTAATAGATGCAATGCGATAAGAATGAATGAAGATTTGGATATCTTGAAAAAAAGTTACAACAAATGACAAACTTTGCCTTAAGAGATTTAAAATAATGTATTTTAAACAACATAATCATTAAATCATGACAGAAGTTACTATTTTTACAGAATTAATTAGGCAAACTTTGGTTACACCACTTAAGTAAAAAATGTAAGATTGTCTCCCCAAATAAAGCCTACTTTATATCCTTCATATGAGCATAAATTAGGACTTAATAACGTCAAAGACTGACCAACACAGATTAATCATTAACTTTTAGTATAATAAAAAATAGATTATCAAGCAGCACTAGATAATTAAATGAATGATCATAGAGAAGCTACTTAAAAATATTCCAAATCTGTTTGTGACCCAAAAAAATCCTAAAGTCAAACTCTAAATTGTTGGTAGTACCGTGAATACACTAACTACTATACTATGAAGCTCTTTTAATGCTTACTGCTGTTAAATATACTACACCTATAGGTATTAACTTTAATAAAAGTTTGTAACAGAAAGAACTAAAACTCTTAGTAAATGTTATATTCCAATTTTTCTTAAACCAATATTTTAATATGCAAAGATCATAAAGTTATTATTGATGATTATCAGCATGTTATTAGTAGTTTTGTTAATGCTTTTAGAAATTAACAGATTTTATTTTTTGCAGTTTAGTTATAAGTATCTAAAATGATATAAGCATTGTAAAAATTTACATAATGTAATATTCACAAGCACTAACTTGAAGAAATTGAATGAGAATTTTAAATCTATATTATTTAAAAATCCCAAGAAATTCTGAATTATGAAATACAAAGCCCACCTTTGAGTTTTTTCCTGGCTCAGTTGTTACAATAAAAACTTGTCCAAAGGATTTTAGTTTTTATATTTAATAATTTCTGGGGTTAGCAAATTTATGAATTTAAAATATATAGTTGCACTACAGAAAATATTTTTTACTAGTATGCAGTAATATTTTTATAGTGTTTTATATATATAGATAAATTGTTATTTTTGGGAATAAACCGTGTATTATTTTGCATTACAATCCGATATTTCGACGGACTAACAACCGCCATTATCAAGGTTAACATCATATAACTGTGAATATATATATATATATAATTCGATGTCTGTATTTTTTCAAATCAATATACGTAATTATATAAAAGCGCTTTCCTAAGTAGATAAAATTTTTAAAATATATCCGATTACTGTATTTATAAATATTCAATTATATAATTCCACACACACACACATATATATATATATATATATATATATATTTCAGAAACATTCTAATGAATTTAAATTAGAACTTACAAATAGGTTTCAAGTGTTAGGAGATTTTGAACATGATTCAGATTTGAATGAAATTAATATGAAAATAACTGATACACTTTTAAAAACTGCAACAAAGATAGCTGGTAGAAAAAAGCAGCAATTGACTAATAAAATTTCTACTGAGACTAGAGAATTTATGAAAAAAAGAAGGAATATGAAGATATGCAAAAATGATGTATTAAAAAGAATTGAATATCTCGAATTTTGTAAAATGGTACGGAAAAGAGTTGAAAATGATACAAGAAAATATAACTGTGAAATAGCAAGGAAAGCTGCAGAAGAAAATAAAAGTCTCAAGAATGTTAAACAACATTTTGGTATTGGTAGAAAATTTATATCTGCAATAAGAAAAAAAGATGAAATTATTACTAAAAAGAGAGATGACATCATGAAATTGGTAGAAGATTTTTATCAAGAATTATATAGTAATAAAGAACAAGTACCTTCTATATCTATTACATCTTCCGAATTGCCCAGAATTTTAAATGAAGAAGTGAGACATGCAATTAAATGTATGAAGAAAGGAAAGGCTCCAGGAAATGATGGAATTATAATTGATATATTAAAAGAAGCAGGTGAAGAAATAGAAACAATTTTAGCAAAGTTATATATCAAATGTCTAAATGATAAAGATGTACCGGAAGATTGGAAGAATGCAGTAATAATATTAATATTTAAAAAAGGTGATAAAGAAGATATTAGAAATTACAGACCTATCAGCCTTTTATCAGTTTTATATAAAATTTTTACCAAAATAATTACAACTCGTCTACAGAGAACTTTGGATTTCCACCAACCAAGAGAACAAGCTGGATTTAAAAGTGGTTTTAGTACAATAGATCATATCCAGGTATTGAGAGAAGTCATAGAAAGGACAAATGAATATGAGTTGTCATTATGTTTTGGATTTGTAGATTATGAAAAGGCATTCGATTCTATACACATTTCTTCAGTGATTAAAGCATTGGATCATCAAGGTATAGATCCAGGATATTGTCATATTTTAAAGAATATTTATAAAAATGCAACAGCAACAATTAGATTACATAATGATACTGGAAAAATCAACATTGAGAAATGTGTAAGACAAGGTGACTCCATATCTCCAAAACTTTTTACAGCAGTGCTGCAAGAAGTATTTTGTGAATTAAAATGGGAAACTAAAGGAATGAAAGTAAATGGAGAGTATTTAAGTCATTTAGATTTTGCAGATGATGTAGTTGTTTTTGCAAATAATGCTTCAGAGCTGCAGGAAATGTTGCAGGAGTTAGCAGATGAAAGTAGAAAAGTAGGACTAAAGATAAATGTTAAAAAGACTAAAGTAATGTTTAATCGATTTGCTCAAAATATGAAAATAAAGATTGATTATGAAGAATTAGAAGAAGTTAACAGTTACAAATACCTTGGTCAGATTATTAATACAGATGGAAACATAATGGAGGAAATTAATCATAGAATTAAACTTGGTTGGAGTGCTTTTGGTAGAAATAACTTGATACTAAAAGGAAATATGCCTATGTGTTTGAAAAGGATGGTTTTTAACAAATGTGTTTTACCAGTTCTTACTTATGAATCTGAGACTTGGACACTTAATAGAAGAGCAATACAGAGACTTCAGACCACTCAAAGAAGTATGGAGAGATGCATGTTGGGAGTAACAAGAAGAGATCGAAAATGCAATGTATGGGTAAGACAACAAACAGGTGTTACTGACCTTATTGAAAAAATTAAAAGATTGAAATGGAGTTGGGCTGGACATATTGCTAGAAGAAATGATAATAGATGGACAATTGAAATTTTAAACTGGATTCCAAGAGATTGTAAAAGATCCAGAAAGAGACCACATGTGAGATGGATGGATGAAATAAGAAAATGTGCAGGGGTGTTGTGGAAAAGAGATGCTAAAGATCGGAGAAGATGGATTAAACTTGGAGAGACCTTCATCCTGCAGTGGATTGATAGTGGTTGATGATGATGATGATGATATATATATAAACTATGAATTCATCATTTATCAATGAGAATATTAGAATATATATATATATCAATTTAAAAATAGAAATTTTATTAACCATTATAGAGCCAAATTAGTGTAAATATCATATTGAGATATGTCTACCATTTTGACCTGAACTACTTTGTGAACAAGTATTGATAGTTTTATGAACAGCCTATCTAAATAAATTTGTACAATTTCCCAAACAAGATACACTTATTGTATTCCCAGAAAATAGTGAATCAATATTTCACAATAGGGGAAACAGTCAAATATCAGTAATCAGTATATGATACATGGCTATTTATTGTTATAACAGACAATGTAAATGTATAGGTAATAACAAGATAACTACAAATATAATAGCAAATCTTTATGTTTTTAAGGTTTTTAAGGAAGTTCTCTATCAACTTTTCTTCTAACATAAATGAAAAGTGATTTGTAAATTCTAAACAAACTTTCAAGTAAGTATATTTAGAGTATATAAAGTCATGAGAACAATAGGTAAAATATTTAACTGTCATATATGGGTATAGTTAAAAATAAATATATTTACATACGTTATACAATAACAAAAGCAAGATAATCAGTTTTTAAAAAAAATATGCAGTGAATATGTGATTAGAATTTTCAAAATAGACAATTTTAAATATCAATTATAATGTCCATACTTGTATTTTTATACATTACAGTATTCTATTCTTGGCCAAATAACTTTGATCTTAAACTTATGCATCATACTGTTTATTTATTAATATTTTTATTACATTAACTTAAATGCTAATAGACTATGTTATCTTACCCTCCCCTCAATCAATGTATATGACTTGAGTTTTTCCACGGTCAAAAACTTGATTAGTTATTTTATTATGCTATATGAAAGCAGAATTGACATCAGTATATATAAAAAAAAAAATGAAGAAAAAAATGAATGTTAATTATAATTTCCTGAAGCTTATCATGTGGTTTATCAGAACATAAATGACTCAAAGCAAAGCAAAACTCTCCATATAGTAGTGCCATCTTGTGCTAACAAGAGCAATCAATGGATGCCAGAAGGCTTATTGAGGTGCATACGCTTAAGATTTACATTATTTAGTTATGAATATGATTCTGTAATATAATGAAAGTTAGCTTTATATGTTGTATTTGGATTGTTTTATAATTAAAATTACTTCTGAGAAAATTTGAATTATATATAAAAAGAGAAAGAAAGGGGCAGAAAGACAAATAAAATAATTTGCATAGCACGTAAATAATTTTTACTATTGCTTAAATATGTAACATGTAGGAATATAATCATATCATAGAATATTCTCATTATTTTGTAAACAGACTCATAACGAATCATTTTAATAAACTTGAAAATTCAATCTTTTTATTTATTAATGTCATTCATTAATAAATGAGAAGCAAAATTGTATTTTCAAATTTATTAAAATGGTTTATTATGAATCTGTTTATAAAATAATCCTGAGTAAGGTATTATAGTGTCAATGTTCTATGATATGAATACAGACATATAAAAACGATGACTAGAGCAATACTTACAAAACACTTGAAAATAATTTGAATACAGACTTTATATAATTAAATTTTATTGGAATAATGATGAATTGCAAAACGATCATCAGTAGCAGAAAAATAATTAGGGATTGAATAATAAATCCTAAAATGTGATAAAGTTCAAAATATTAATCATTATTATATATATATATTATTAAGTATTTAAAAAATATACAAAAGCAGATAAAGAATTTTACATAAAAATATTAAATTTTCTACTTGAAGGCAGATTGAACAGGTAAGTAATAGAATAGGCAAAACTCTTCATACAATAGTGCCACCCTGTGCCAACTATATGGAGTTTTGCCTGTTTAATAACAGTTATGTGCTAGCATAAGAGATGGTGATCATGTGATGTTTAGTGGTTTAAGTAATAGAATACTATGACATATGGTGATATTTTATTATCATTGGTAATAATTTACCATTTCAAACAATCCCTTATATTATTAAGTTGCACAACTGAATTTCACCATCATTATTATAGAAGCTTTTTACTTATCTAATTAATTATATACACAATGATAAACTAGTAATCGGACCTACAAGATGACAACTGAATATTTTGAATAGAAAAATGTATAGGATCTTGGAAATAATTTTACAAAACTAAAATTAAATACATGTATTTCTAAATGGAATGAATAAAACAATTTTAAAACTTAAAAAAAGGATTTCAGTATCAAATAAATATTTCTGGAAAAATAAATAAATATTTTAAAACTAGCAATGAATTTGAGTACTATAAATGTGATTGACTAGGTTGAAAGCATGCTAAGCTATGTCGGTAAGTTTAAAACAAAATGTTTTCTTTATGAGTGGGTAAAATGCTTATACATAATAGAATAACAATGTTTTGATAGATAATAAAATGTTTTGAACACTAAATAAATTTGGTACAAGTATCAACAATAGTACAGGTTGCTGGATGGCGCTGTTGCTAGTCAAAAACATTGAAATATAAATAAAGTAAATAGTAAAGAATGTTGTCTTTGTTCTTACCTTTTTTTGACATATTATTAAAAAAACTGATTCAACAAAGAACGTTCTTTTTTCTTACCTTTTTTTTTGACATATTATTAAACAAGTGATATATTTTAAAAACTATAGTAAACGATTTACTATAGTTTTTTTTTAAACGCCATGTTTTTTTTTTGGAGAAATGGAAATGTCTTTTTTATTAAACATCTTTTTTATTACCTTTTTGGGACATATTTTTTAAAAAGTATATAATAAACAATTTACTATACTTTACTTTTTTTTCTTTTAATCGCCATACATTTAAAAAGTAAGTTTGTAAACTTAACATTAAAATCAAGCAACTATGCACCATTTTGTTATTCTCTCAAGATCTCGCGGATAACGTCTTTATCAAATAAATCATGCTTACAAAGTTTGTCTAATTTTACACCCTTCAAAACAAACTTAAAAAAAATACGACCCTTGGTAAAATTTTGTACATAATACTATGTAATTCGAATGTAAAATAAAAATTGATTTAATAATATTAAAAAAGTTGTGTTGAATTCAAATATACACCCCCTCAAATTATATGATACACAAAAAAGTTGTGTTGAATTCAAATGTATACCGCCTCAAATTATACGATGCACAAGGCTCAATATTGATCAATTCGGACAGTAAGAACAGGGTCTTTGAATCAAGTGTGAATTGTGAGAAATTAACAGAATCCACTACAGATATTGTGTCTCAATTTTAATGGAATTAATTAAAATATTTTCCATATAAAATAAATTGTTTCCATAACTTAATTATTTTCATTTAAGCAAATAACTGGACTTAAAGTAGACACAAAATATCTATTGGTCCATTTATACCTCATAATTTGATAGTGAGGGCCACAAGATTTACAAAACGTTTTGATTATGCTGAAGTGAAGAACATAACTTGAAGTAGATTAGAAGAATTATGTAATAGGTCAGATTGATTTTGATAGATTCTGACTAAAAATGATACACCACTAATGTTAAAAATGAATAAAATCTTTATGAATGTGTTTACATATATAAATTATCAGAACGTAAATAAATAAAATTTGCACTATAGAAAATTTAGTTCATCTAATATTCAAATTATGCAAATATGAAAATTAACCAAAATATGCTAATTTACAGGCAAGTAAAATACTGTTAGAGTAATTTCATGTTTAGTAGTGAAGCAGCAATGTGCCATTCTGTGTGAACTGTGCTTGCATTGACCAATGCAAAGAAGAGTACAGGATAATACAATAATATGAGAAGATTCTTGTTTTTTATACTAGTTTAATTAATATATAATCAGTTAGTAAAATCAGCTGACAAGTGGTAAGTCAACTTTACTAATATTTCTATCGATCCATAATACATTTGTATGCAGAATAAATAAATTCTTGTTGTTAAGTTTAATTTTTATTTGAATCTTTATTTTCTAAAAATAAATTAATATGTATAAAGCTATCTATGGTTACCCTTGCTCTGTATACATCAGTTTGGCACAATCAACTGTTCATGAACTAGTGTATATATAATTACTTTGGTGTAGCTTTGAAGTGGTGGAATAGGTCATGGAAATAGCAAGTGAGATTCTTAGGGATTATATTAGGTTACTAAGAAATAATGAGAATAGACAACATGTCAATGCACAACAGTTTAATAACTCAATTTGACATTAACAATGCATCAGAATGATAGATATATGTGATCCATATGGAAAGGTAATATGATAATAAATAATATAGTGGATAATAGATTAAAAGTTGCTAAACTAATGTGGATAGAACTCAAGGATATAATTCAAATAGCTAACCATCTTTGTAACCTGAAAGTGCCTGAGGATACCCTATATGAAGAATTGGTCCAGAAGTTAAACACACTCCAAGACAATGACTTCAAGATGCTGCACTAATGTGGATGGAACTCAAGGATATAATTCATAATTCAAATAGCTAACCATCTTTGTAACCTGAAAGTGCCTGAGGATACCCTGTATGAAGAATTGGCACAGAAGTTAAACCCACTCCAAGACAATGACTTCAAGACACATAGTACATATACACTTTTGAAACAAACTATACTCACCAAGGAAAAACATATGAGAGTATGATATGAAAATGCATGAGTTTGAAAGGAATGTGACTTCAAAGATGAGGATAGAAGTTGGGTTGTCAGATTAGTGGCTATGGGGTATACAAAATAAGCTCAGACAAATACCACACTTATGTATAATGATTGCTATAGAAAGTATGAGGCCATCTTTAAAAATGCATCAGAATTTCAAAATATGTTATGAAACCTAACACATTGGTAAATGTGGAACAAGTTTAAATATTATGAAGGATATTTCTGTTTGTTATGGCTGCAGCAGTAAAGGACATATTACAAATGTGTAGATTTAAATGTAAAAAATGTCATAATTATGGATTGTAAGGTCATTTATCTAAAGTTTGTAAAACAAACAGAAAAATATTAAAAAGATTTACCAGTGAATAGTAAGAGTATAGGGTCTATAGGCATAAAACTAATGTTAAAAAATGATAATATGTGCAACTTATTGGACATGAAAATCTATGAGAAACTTATCAGAATGGAAATAGATAGTGGTGTAGGCATGTTTCTGATATCTCAAAGGGATACTGAAAGAAGATGGAAAAGTAATATACCAATCAGTAAAATAGACTTGGTTGTTATTAACATAAACAGAAACTGGACTGACATCAAAGAGTTAGTTATAGTGTCTATAGAAGTTATAGGAGAGTAAAAATATACCCTATATATTGTACTCAAAAGGATTTTAGTCCAATATTGCACTATAACTGGTTTAAACCTTTTGGAATAAGAATTAAAATGATCAAGAGAGTGCAGATAGAATCCAAGATATGAAACAAATTTTCCCAGCTGTTCAAGTCTGGTTTCACAGAGATGACGACATTACTAGTGGATGAAGAAATAATTATCAACACACAAACTTTCATCTGCATAGGTACCATTTGTTCTCAAGCTTAAAGTTGAAGAAGTGGCCAACACCAACAATAATAATTTTAAATGCCAATGGTAATGTAAGACTATGCAGTGACTATCTTGTAATGGTGAACAAGAATATTAATGAGTATATCCAGATTGAAGCATTAGAAATATTAACATTTTTACAAAAGGCTTTCTATTTTGCTAAAATAGACATATAATCTGTGCATTTTATCAAAAACTAGTTACAGCAAGAAAAGCTAAGCCGCAACTATCTATACACTTATTTGGGAGTCAAAGTAGACAGTCTGTTAAAAAGATTAGAAGGAATTATATTTAGATATTATACTAATAGTTCCTGAAACTGAACATGAGCTGATAAAATGTGTTAACTTGTAGTGAAAAATTTGACAAATTTTGAGCTAGAATAAACACTTCGAACATGCATGTGGTATATTACAGAAATCAAAATTTTCAGATATATTATTGCAGATAAGGGCAAATATTCTAATTCAGAAAAGGTTAGAGCAGTTAATAAGGCTCCAAAGCCAAAAATGTCAGAGACTTCCATGCCTTTTTGGGACTACTAAACTTTTTTGAAAGTTTGCTGAAAGGCATCTCATATTGCAATTCTTATGAATTATTAAAAAAGAATCAAAGATATATGTGGAGGGTGCAATAGGACATAACCTTTAAGAAGATATGACTTATTAATATCTAATACATTTCTGATGCACTATAATAATGATCAAAAAGTAATTATTACCACTGATGCTTCTTACTGCAGAGTAGATGCTGCAATTTCTCATAAAATCTATGGTGACGAATGCACTATTCCATATGATCCAAAACACATTGCTGCTGAAATAAATTATAGCCAACTAGATAAAGACACTGACATTCTTTTAGAATCTATATAGACTATAAACCTTTATTGAGAGTACTTAGAAAATGTAAAAAAATCCAGACCATACTAGTCAGCATGTGTTAGATTGAACAACTTAGCTTCCTATGATTTTTAATTCTTTTACAACCCAAGAAAGAAAATTACACATGTTGACCTGTGAGTTATTGAAGTTAATTATATTGATTTCATAAAACCTAAAGTATTTAACAATAAAGTCATGATGAAATGGATGAAGAATAATTCCAGTTACCAATTAATTATGAAATGGATAATGGTCTAAACTCAACCAAACTATTTGGTTCTGCAAATTTGGAATTTCCAGGATAATTTATCTATGTGTAATAATTATTTATTCATGACAAACTGTATTCTGATATAAACTGTGGGGAGGAAATATGTGCTAAGTTATTAAAACAAAGGTCACCTCAGTAAAGTCCAAATGAAGGAATTATCATAATTTGATCTTATATAATGAAGTGGTGTATATCTACACACAGATATACTTGCTTCATTTTCAGTTAAGCCAACCTATTTCCTATTGAATATGTATAACTTATTATTAATACCACACACATTAGTAATAGGTGTGGATGTGTGTGGTACAATATTATGTCATTTTTTTAAAAATTAAAATCTAATTCTTTAAGTTAAGCATTTTGCATTTAATTCTAAAACTTAAAATCCATTAAAGAAAAATGCAAAAGTATTTTATACAATGGGAGAGAGGTAGGTAGCCATTAATGAAATGAACATAATTGCCATAGTTCTTTATCCATATATTCTATCTTCTGAATACTTACAGTTGAATATCTTTGGATGTTCTAAGGTGTTAAATAGAAAATAAATTATAAAGAGCAGAAACCCAAATGGGTGACTTGTAGTTATGAGGAAGTGAAGAGCTAATAACATGGTAATTAAAGTAATGGATTTGAAATCCATTAGGTAAAAATCATCAGATGCAACCCCAGACATATTAGAAAGTATAAGAATATAGTATGGGACATTGTTATTAATCTTGAACTCAATCTTGATTTTTGATCTGTCATAAATCTTGAAACTTTCATCTTTGATATTTTTTAAATATATTCATTATTCTGCTCAATAAAGAAGAAAAATAATTATGTTCCACATACCAACCAGCATGGGTGAGTAGTCCAGTGTCAGTTTCTCCAAGGTCATCGGGGAAAGTGGCATCCAAAGATCCATCCAGATGCAGTTAATCCATGTCTCCATCAACCCAGCCATAGTCCCTAATCATTTAACACCAATCTCTTAGCTACATTGAATGGTTAAAGAGTGGGAAGCTAGGTGATGTCAGGGATGTTAATTAGGTGATAGACTTTGAAAACCTAGGCAGCAGTTTAAACTAGGGATGTAGACCTTCTCCACATTAATTGGTTGAGAGTCCTTGCTTGGTATTTCAGTCTTGTTGACTGATTATACAATCTTAACTGTTAACAAAGTTTTTTCTTTTTTAATACAACATGGCACAGCCAACATGAGGCTTTAAACCACCCTCCAGCCAACCAGAGCCATATGAGTACAAGGGAGAAGAGACTATCATTATTTTCACACATACCCAAATGTTTTTTCTTTTTAATATAACATGGCACAGTTAAAGTAAGACTTTGAAAAACAGTTTCCAGACAACCATGGAAGATCATTTGAATTAATTTGTGAATTTTAAAATTTTGTCGATCTCATAAAATGTAGCTTATGCAATTAAAACAAACAGATGTATAAAACAAAATCATGGATACATATGTAGTAGTTATACTCCAATTGACAAGGCAAAAAATTTTTTTCTGTAAAGAGAATAGCAGGTTAAGATTAGCATGGATAGAGAAATGGGACACTTTCATATTAATAATATGATAAAGATAATTTTGTTTGCTTTCTTTTACAGATGGAGTAAGTGATCCGAACACATAAAAAAACACACATGTAAGGGACAACTATAGATATAAAACAATTAAATAAAGTGTAAAATAATTTTTTTTTATAAAATAATAAATAAAGATGGATTGGGCAGAAATTTTTTAGTAATAAATTGAGAGGTTTCCAGTCTCTCGCATGTGCCTACTGTTGCTTATCAGACAGCCAATCAGATGTTAAAACAGCAGTCGGAAGAACGATCAAGCCTCAACACATGGCAGAGTTTTTGATAAGAAAAGGATGGTCCCACCCTTCTCTCTACTTAACTTTATATATACATATAAGCCAGTTTTAAGCATCTTGGCCTGAAAGTATAAAGCTATAAATATATTCATATATTACTCACTGAATCTTAATTTACGATAGTACAGCACAAAATCATAGATTTACTATGCCATAATTTTCTAGATGTTAATATAAGTTATCAGCAATGTATGTAAATAATATTTTTGTATAAATTGCATATTGTGGTTAAATTAGTAATAAACTGAGAGGTTGCCAGTCTCTCACATGTACCTACTGTTTCTTATCAGACAGCCAATCAGATGTTAAGACAGCAGTCTGAAGAGCAATCAAGCCTCAACATATGGCAGAGTTTTTGATAAGAAAAGGATAGTCCCACCCTTCTCTCTACTTAACTTTTTTTTAAAATGTCATAGCATCAGCCGGGACGTGAACCCGCAACCCTGGCAACTGCTTGTAAGTGCAAGGCAGTCACGCTGACCTCTCAACCACCCATGCAAGACTCTCTCTACTTAACTTTGTATATATGTAAGACAATCTTAAGCATCTTGGTTTGAAAGCATAAAGCTATAAATATATTCATATATTACTCACTGAATCTTAATTAGAGAAACAAAATCTGTAAAGAGAGGGATAGCTACAACACAAAATCTTAGATTTACTATGCTATAATTTTCTAGAGGTTTATATAAGTTTTAAGAATTTATGTAAATAATATTTTTTGTAAAATCCTTTGGTGGTTAAATTATATAAGGGGGGGTTTCTTCCTCCCTTCTGGCTTTCAGACAGCCAATCAGATGGTAAAACAGCAGTCTGAAGAGCGATCAAGCCTCAACACATGGCAGAGTTTTTAAAAAGAAAAAGAGGGTCCCCTCCCTCCCCCCACCTAACTTTATATATATATAATAAACCCTTTTTAATCTTTTTTGGATAAAAAAAAAAAATAAATATATTTATATAATATTCCTAATTAATTTTAATTTATAGTACAACATGAAATCTTAGATTTACTATGCCATAATTTTTTACATGTTAATATAAGTTATCAGAAATATATGTAAATAATATTTTTGTATAAATCACATATTGTTGTTAAATTAATAATAAATTGAAAGGTTGGCAGTCTCTTGCATGTACCTACTGTTGCTTATCAGACAGCCAATCAGATGTTAAGACAGCAGTCTGAAGAGTGATCAAGGCTCAACACATGATAGAGTTTTAGATAAGAAAAGGATGGTCCCACTCTTCTCTCTACTTAACTTTTTATATATATAAGTCAGTCTTAAGCATCTTGGCTTGAAAGCATAAAAATTGTACAATATGACCAGAGACAGCTAAGGAAAGCTATAGAGACTTTTAAAAGGCCTAAGAGCATAAATTAATGGTATAAATTAAAGAAAATGAACACTATTTGGAAAAAGCTATTGGAGGATAAAATATTTTTTAAAACTTCTCAACAAATAGAATTTAAAAATGAGAAGAAAATAAAAAAAAAATTAATGATTTTCAATCTCACCGCATACATTCTTATAATTTGAAAAAGAAGAAGCCTTTGAGGAAAGTACTTGTTATTGCATTGAAACATCAGTTATTTAGCTATTATATTTTTATTACATGGAAGTTCCTGGAAATAGTGAATTCATTTATCCATGAGAATATTAGAATTAATATATATATATATTTTAATAAAAATATAAACAAATATTATAGACAACTACATTAATAAATATTTAATTTATTACATCGAATCGATTTTCGTTCAAAAAAAAAAAATCGATTCGATGTAATAAATTAAATATTTATTAATGTAGTTGTCTATAATATTTGTTTATATTTTTATTAAAGTATTTTATTAAGGCAACATAATGGATTCTAATTCCATCATATGAAATATATATATATATAATATCAAATGAAATAAATATAATATTCTAGAATATAAATATAATATTGTAGAATATTTTGATTAATATGGATATAAAAAATTAAACATAATCAACTTAAAAACAAAATTGAAACAGACAATTATTAATATATATATAAGATTGTTAATAGGAAATAGATATCTAATCCATATATTTCAAATTCTCAAGTGAAGTTTTTTTAAAGATACATATAAGAATATGTTTCATTTTGTGTTACAAATAATGTTAATAAGTTAGTGAATAATTCTAAAAGTACCATACCTCTCAAGCAAAAAAGTAATGTTGTTTATCAATTTTTTTTTGTGGATGTATATTATCATATATAAGTAAATTGAGCTGCAGTATTGAGAAAAGATTAAAAGAGCATCAATTGTTATACAAGCATGTAAAAAGTAAAAACAATACAGATTTAATGACTACTTCAGTTTTCTTGAATCTGAAAGAATATGTAAATAGAAATTTAAGTTTGATTTGAAAAATATTAAGATTCTTCGTGAAAAGAGAAACCATAATGAAGGAAAAATTAAGAAGATATTTATATAGATAGAAATAAAATAAATATAATTAATAGACAAGTTGCTAGCATTAAAATTAGAGAATTCTGGGATTTGAGTTGATGAGGTTGGCTTGCATTATATTTTTTTTTTTGGAATTTAAATGGCATTTGAAGAGGGTTAAGTAATTAATCAAAAGTAATTCTGCAGATTGAAAGACTGTATAATAGTTAATCATCATTATATTTATTATTTGTTATTACAATATGTATTAATTAACGAATATTTTATTTATATTACATATATAAATACATATTGTAACAATATACATATATGCTGTTACATAGCTTTCAAATAAAAAATAATAATTGGTAAATAAATATAAAAGTTACTAATTTTATTTAAAGCCTGTTATATATAAATGTACAGATGGCAAACTATTAAATAATTACTTAAAGGTAAGTTAAAGTAAAAAATAAATGAATCTAAAGATAAAAGTTTTTTTAAAAAAAATAATGTAAAAGAAAATAATAAAAACTGTTAATTATTTTCTATTCAAACATTATTTAAATCTTAGTAAAATGGAAATGATTTTTTTTTATTTAAATGAAATGATTTAATAGCAAACAGGCCCTTGAGGGCATTTAACTGATCAGTCAGATAAGAGATCAATTACAAAAAATTCCTAGTAATAAAATGTGATGTTCCTGCTCAAAAGTGAACTGCCCAATAAATGATATGAATGAACACAGGTCCACAAAGAAAATCTTCATCACCAATAAGATCAGTGTAAAGCCAGGCAAGATCGATCCTGAAATTTGATGATAAGGAATTAAACAATATAAAAGAGAGGAAAAGAAAACTTTGGTTAAGTGGATTTTTGTTCTTTTATATTGCTCTTGTTGATTAAATAATTTAAGCATATTTACATGTACTGTGGACCTCAGTAAATAATAAATTAGTTTCCTGTATTTGCAACAGCTGAAGCGATTTTCAGCATTATGGTTTCTGAAAAGCAGCAAACAATGGACTGGTTTTCCTGAAAACAATATTAATACTAAATGGACTTCAATTGGAGTTGTGCAATGCTTCATGGACCACTGAGACAGACTTCAAATAAACCTACAGCCATGGAAAGTATAACCTTTAATAATATAAACTGAGCTTTTTTAAATACTTAAATCTAAACGGTACCTAACCCATAGAGTCTCTTATCTGATTAAGCAGAAATTTAAATCATTTGTTATATTTTTCTTTTAATATGTTTGCTATTATTATTTCCATTCTTGTAATTTCTTTTAAATTAATAATTTTAAAATAAGCGTAAATGGCTGCATAGATTCATAAGATTATGATAGTTTAAGGTGTGTTAATTTTGGGCTATTTGTTTTGTAGTTGAATCGGTGCTGGTAGAGGGATGTATTGGTGTTTTATGTCAAAGTAATCTGGGAAGGCGCATTGGATTCTCATTCCCTTATGCTGCATTAGCATACAGGTCATAGTAACCACCTGAATGCATGGCCCAACAGTTTAGCCATCATGTTGCCAATGGTCGCAGTTGAATTTCCTGTGCCACTGATCTCCTTATGCTCTGGTCGTAACAGTAAGTTGGCAAAGACTGGTATTCCCAATTTATAGAACAATTCTTTCATATATATTTCCAAATGATTACCTTGCCAGACAGATGCATATTCCTGTTCTGGACAATGATCATTATTTCTTTAATAATATCATGCTACAGATGCACATTCCTGGCAGCATGGCTTTTTATGCTAACATTTTCATTTTGCATCGATCACATTGGTATATCACCAAGCTGGTGGTGATTTGGACATAAACTTGTAGCCTGGAGTTAAAAGAATTGAGTTAGCTAAGCATATTTCTGTTTTGCAAAATATTAAATAGCTTAAATTTACCCATCTGTGCAAATAATGTAAATTAATTTTATGCAGTAACTAATTAGTTTCCAGAATTTTTTTTAATGTGTGTAATGATAAAAATGTTTTGTTTGATTAATTTTGGCAGTGAACTTATTTTTATGTATTTTTATTAATATTTTTTCTAAAATTAAGAGTTAGAAATTTTTTAAATAGACAGTGATATTTTAAGCTCAGCTTCTCCATGAGCTAGTGACTGGGGTTATTGATAAAATAAAAGTTGAACATTATCCATACATATCTGCCTACTTTATAAAGTTTCTAGGTTCGAATAGCCTAGTGCTGTCCTGATATGGCAGATAGGAAAAGACTCTCCACCCGATCATTATAATATATATAATTTCAATTTCTGTGGTCAAGTTACAATCTTTAGTGTATATATAAATATATTATACCATAAATAAATAAAGATGAGTTTCCACCTTTATTGTTAAAACAAGGTTGCCTTGACAACATTTTGAGATTGTTGATTGTTATCTATATTGGGATTGTCTAAGTGCTGACTGGTTTCTAATAATTACTTATAAACCTATTTAGCCTTGAACATTATTCCACTTATTATTTAAGTAATATTTTGAGTACAATTTGAAAATTATAATTGTAATTTGTAATGTTATAACTGACTATTATTAGTCAACATTCAGAATAGATTTTCAATCTCTGTGGTCAAGTTGCAATCTTTACTGTCTATATAAATATATTGGAATATAAATAAAGATGGAATGCCACCTTTATTGTTAAAAGGAGGTTATCTTGATAACAGTTTGAGATTGTTATCTGTATTGAGATTATCTAAGTGTTGACTGGTTTCTAATGATTTTATATATATAGAGAGAGATTGTAATATTTTATATATATAGAGAGAGATTGTAATAGGAGATATCTAGGATATAAGTTATCTGCTGATGATACAATCCACACATTGGTAGTTTATTTATACACATCTACATATTATAAGATTGTAAGACTAATAAATCATTTTCTGGTAACTAACCCAAATGCCATATGTTAGTCATCCATATATATAACATAAATTTTCTGATCACCAAAGTAAAGATATATATGATATTGATGTCTATTACGAGGAAAATATTACTGATGATTAAAAATATTGGTGATCTTTTGAGATTATTATCTAGTCCATCTTAATAAAAATGTAGATAATAGCATAAGATAACCAAAAATTATAAAATATATGGATTCTATTACCAAAATAACAAAGGTGCCATTGAAAACCTGTAAATGGAAACTGTTGTATATGTTCATCAGGAGTACATGATAGCTTAAAGACATCTAATAATAATGTAAATATTCCACCATATTTTTGTAAATATTCCACCATATTTATATGCTTATTCAGTTATTTGTCTCCCAACCTTTATATATGTACATAAGGTCACATGTTCATTAAATGTGTTCTACATTACAAAGAGTGGTGTGCATTTGGATATCTATCCAAATTGTTTATAATGTATATTTTAATGCAAAAAAATTATCAATTTTAATATTAAACAAAATGATATATTGATTGATATTAGGTTCTAACTTACATGTGTATTTGTTTTTATTGTACTTTTTTTTTTAAAAGGTAAGAAATTTATCAAGAAAGAGGATGGGGAGCATTATTAATAATCACTAGCTATGGTCTTGGATAAGTGGTTTTAGGATACAAGATACTATGAAAATTTATTAATAGAAAAAGTGACAAAATAATTACCCCAAATGATGTATGCAACTTGATAACCTGCAAACTGAATGCACCCGATCTAAAAAAATTATATTAACTTATAATTATAATGAGTTGCACACACACACGTATGGATTATTAAAATAAATAAATAAGCAATATTAATTAATACATTGTACAGGCTTAAACCTGCATTTATATATGTAATATATGCGGGATTCGAACTCAGACTTTCACACGACCCACTACTCTCAGTGCCATCTCATATTGCTGACCCACCTGATCACACACATGTTGAAAAGATAAATAATCACCAATATACGTATTTCATGCTAAACCAGCAATCATCAGTTGGTCTAGATTACTATCCTCACACACATATATATATAATCAGTGCTCAGCTTTATATTAAGATAGCCAATCTTCATACTTTAATGGACAGGCTTCAAACTATTCCAACTCACAACTCTTCAGCCTTCCATTTCATTGAAAATCTGATGATGGAACGTTCAAAGCCCTTGTTAGTGCCAAGGTTGTCATCCTACCCATGTTGACATATTAGTCATTCTGACCCCTCATGTACAGGAGAATAATCCATTTATACATACATATGCGAGGGATGGGCAGACCTATTACACACTATTTATATAAATTAATACATTGTACAGGCTTAAACCTGCATTTATATATGTAATATATGCGGGATTCGAACTCAGACTTTTACACGACCCACTACTCTCAGTGCCATCTCATATTGCTGACCCACCTGATCACACACATGTTGAAAGATAAATAAGCACCAATATACGTATTTCATGCTAAACCAGCAAGAAATATTGATACAATGATGCAACTATTATCAAATCAATAATAAAGATTCAAAACATCAATTGATTTTAGTGCTTTTTTTAAATAAAATTTATTAATTATATGATTAATTATTTGGAAAATCAAATAACTTTTTGAGCATGAAAGTACAATTACAGTAATTTATTAGTGACATTTAGCATGATATAAAGATTCTGAAAAAAGTTTATTTAAAGAGATTATTTTGTAATATTTTAAAAATACGATAAGCAAAATTATAAGATCAATTTACATGTTTTCATCTTGCTGGATATCAAATTTTTGATCTTCATTGGATTTGGAATGCTAAGTGAATTTAAAAAATAATGGACTTCCTAAAATATATATTTTATGTAAACTTTGTCATAGTTTCATGGAAAGACGATCTCATTTATGTCA
Source organism: Epiperipatus broadwayi (assembly GCA_028023455.1). Classification (NCBI taxonomy): domain Eukaryota; kingdom Metazoa; phylum Onychophora; class Udeonychophora; order Euonychophora; family Peripatidae; genus Epiperipatus; species Epiperipatus broadwayi. Next base: position 2,222,094 of record JAQFVV010012545.1, read on the forward strand.
TAAAATAATATTTCAAAGACACTGTATGTAATGGTGATTATTTTTATGAAGAGAAGATAACTGAAAAGAGTAAGATTTTAAAAATGTTTGTTGAAGTTCAAAAATAGTATTATAAAATATCAAATAAATAAACTTAGCAACCACCATGTGTTATATAAAGACATATTTGTAATTTATGGATAGGTTTATATAGTCATCTTAGATTTATATTCAATTTTTTGTTTTTCTATCTATATTTTTTGTGAAATTAGTCTACTTGTTTATAAGTGATTGTTTGTATTAGTATATCAAAATAAGAAATAGGAACTTAAAAAAATAGGATACTATTTAATATCTTTTTTGTTTATATATTAAGAACAACAATCAAATGTAAGTTACAGAGAGACCAAGGTAATTCCATTTGTGGAAGACATTCTCAGAATGTAGTGTTAAGTTTTCTGATGACATAATTGTTTTTGGAAAGACAGTTACTGCAAAAATATTGTTTTTGCTTTTATAAAAAATAATATATTCATAAAATCCAATATTACTAATTGCGTTACGGTGAAACTTTTAAGTTTATTAATTAGTAGGCTTTTTTTTATATCTATTCTATCTTTTAGACTTAGTGCTTTCAGAGCCATTGCAACTCCATATTCATAGTCCTTTTCATATTGTTAACTATATGCAAATGCATGCAAATTGCTTATATCATCCATTTTTTCGAAATCGCGAAGCATGTGTCCTTTCTGTTTATTGCTCTGGCATCGCAGGTGATGAAACATGCTTCTTTGACCTTCCTCTTGACATTATTTCTTTCTGTGCATACTATGTCGGCTTTAGAGAGCTCAAATTTATGGTTGTGTTTCTGCTGATGGTCAGAAAATACTGAGCTGCCTTCTTTTTTTTAATGGAGATCAAAACTTTTAAGTTTTCCAGATTTTCATATGCTATCATATTTTATTTGCATTTGTAAATGTAGAATCCCATTTCATATGAATCTAATGTTCTTAGTCCATATTAATCTGTATTTTCAGATAGTCAAGTTACACATAGCACAGAATTCATAATATGTCTTTATAAGTTGTAACTGAGTCTCAGATGTCATAAATGAGGAGACTTATAAAAGATGGTAATCTTTGTCTTCTGCTTGTTTCAAGCAATTGACTGTTCACCATTCTTAAAATTTATGACAATATTGCAACTTTTAATAGTAGACTATGAACATGTTCACAGACTATTAGTGGATCTGTTATAGGTTGTTGTATCTGTGTAATTACATACTTGCTTTTTCATCCACCTAATCATTTGCTTAACCATTTTTTTCCCAACTAACTTTCCATCTATATACTCTCACACCTGTTTACATTACCTTTCTAGTTATCTGTCTACTAATATGCATGTTCATTTATCTGTTTATCTTTATCTTTTAAATATTTCCCAAGATAAAATTTCAAAATAATTAAAAATGCTGGATTATTCTTTATCATAGAAGCCAGAGCACAAGCAATTTAATAATTGGACATTAAAATTTATTAGATTTTATAAATAACATATTTCACAGTCATTGCACACTTGTCATATGAAGTCTCAAAGAAGCTTGAGAGGCCTGGAGCTAAGCATTATGAATCAACTAAGAATTTGAATATAAAATACATCACTTTTTATATATTAGATTCTTATAAAAATTATTATTCAACAAAGCTTGTATTGCATAGACAATTACATGATAATCAGAATGTTTACTATGTGGCACAATTTCAATGACAAAGATAATTTTTTGTAAAAAGATGTAGTGCTTTTAATATTTAGGGTTTTAGATCAACTTATAATGCTGTTATAAACCTTCAATGAATTACGATTTTTGAAACTCAAAGAGTAGCCAATACCTGTGTCAGTTTGAGGAGTTTTAATACTTATATTGTTGATTTAGCTACACATTAAATTTAATGATGAAGATTAATATTGTGATATTAAAAGTACTCCCAGGTATCATTTGTTGCAGATTTATTTAATGCGATTTTGAAGTTATGCGATTCATGTTTCTTAATATCTTTGTATGCAGTTTTCTTTTATGCAATAACAATTATTAGATAAGAAGTCGAGCTCTGATAATGCACTATTACTTTAAATATTATAAATTTCATGCACTCACACCATATTTAAAGTAATAGCATGTTATTGGAATTCGACTTCCATCTAATAATTTCAATATTTTCAGCACTTTATAGTACTGTAATAGATTTTATGCAATAAAGAAGTTCATAATTCACTTAAAATCAGAATTTCTCCATTTTATATGCATACATTAAATTTTACAAGACTATAATATAATTCTGTTCAAACGTTATAAATGAAAATAGTATGTATATTATTGTTTTTGCATTTTAAATCACGTTCTATTTTTGCTTTTTATAAAAAGAGTATGTAATCAATTAATCATTTAGTGTCCACAAATTTATTTTTAAAAGGTGAAATTTGACAATTAAAATCTGATTTTTAATTGTAATTAACAATTTAAAAATTACATAACATGATCTGAAATTAAGGTGATGTGAAACGATGAAATTTGATTTTTAAACGGAATTGAAAATTAAAAAATTAAAGACAAAAATAAGAATTCAATTTTTAATTGTTACTTTTAATTAAATTTTGGCCAACAGTGGTGAGTCGATGTCTTTTTATTATCATAAGTCTAAGTTCTTATTTTTATTTTAAACTTTTAGTTTACTCTAATGGAGAGAAAAAAAACCACCCAAGAAAATGAATCTCTTTGTAAACAAAAATTTCAATTTTAGATCGCTTAGCAAAATGGAAAGGATCAACAGCTATTGGAAAATGTTTTAGTTGTATTTCCTCTTGACTTTGTTTAAGGAGAAATACAGTACTTCACATTACATCACATCATGACGAATCTGATGTCTCAGATAGCGATAAGGATTTAAATACCATACATGTATGAAAAAAATGTAAATTATGCATAAAATATATTGTTTTGAATAAAATTAAATACTGTAGTTAATAAAAAAAGTAAAAAAAGTTTGTCTTGTATCATTTTTTTTCAAATTTGAAATTTTTTATTAGTCATATTTTTTTTTTTATGCGAATTTTAAAGTAATTTTACTTTGTTTTTTTCTTTCATATGTCATAGCATTGAATGGGAGGCGAAGCCACAACCATCTGCAACCAACTACTTGCTTGCAAGTTTACATTGCTGCTTTGCTTTTATGTGATTTTCGGAAAATTACAATATGTATCCCCTATTTTTTAAGGTAAATTAAGTCTATTTTTGTGCATGTTTTCTGAGGAATCTATCTACCACATAAAACGAGACCCAGGTGTATATGTATATAATGCAAAAAATTCAAATTTATTATTCATATTAATGAGTAAAAAATCAATAAAATTAAAAAAATATATAGAAATACATATACTTACAATTATTGATACATTGCTGTCTTTTGGAAAACGTGGCAAAGTTTGATAATCTCCACGATAAATTGCCAACATATTGACACGATACATATAAATCATATGAAAACATAAAAGAATGATAAGCAGCTCACAGATAATGAAGGTTAAAATTAGGGAACCTGAAAAATGAAAAGCTTTAATCTTATCTATATATATAAAATTTGAGATTATCTAATATCACTGTAGAATAAATATTTTAAAATACTCTCCACTCTAGCATAAGACAATAATTAATAAAAATAGAGCAGCTATCTATTTTTGTGCCTCATTCATTAATATAGAAGTTGTTTCAAAAAGAATAAACATTTAAATCAATTGAGCATTATATTATAATGCTAGAATGGAGCTCTCAAGCTAGAGACATTTTGCATTTCATTGGTGTTATCACTTTTTGTATTATGATATAACCAATCAGGACATTGCTATCTTTTGGATTTGAAAATTTATATAATATCTGTATGATGTTAACAACCTCAGACTTTTTAACTAATAATTTTAGTTTTAACTCCATTACAAAAATGCAAAACAGCTAACTAATATTATGGATAACTGCAAAATGGTGAAGAAAAAAATGAGTGATTTAGACATGGCCAGAAGGTAACAATAATATTAGAATAGAGAGAGTATTGTGTATTTTCACAATCACAATGATCTTGAAAATTAAGAAACTTGCTCCAGACTAATGGTATATTGAATGTGTGTAGATATCTATATAACTCTCTAGAATTTTTTAGGTAATAAAAGGATCTGTAAGGTCCAGTCACTTTATCATTTAGAATGATTAAAAGTTTATTGATGATTAGTACACATATGGTATCAGATGGTTCTGAGTATTAATGATGATAAACATTGATATAAATATCCCAGAAAATTTGATATAGAATTAATTGTAGTTAGAGGTATGCCAATGGGTATTAGAAACTGAAGGCAGGGTTTAAAAGCGATTTAATTTGTTGAATTTTTAGATATTTTGATATGTATAAAAAAAATTTGAGATTAAAATATTATGAATAAAAAACATTTAAAATTATCAATACTTTTTTAAAAAACTTAATGATTTCTCTTAATAAATGAAGAATTGAAAATCATATGAATTGTTTTGGGGAAAATTAAAGTAGTCAGAAAGATAGAAATATATAACTACTGTTGACACAAAAAAAGTTGATGGAAAATTTATATATTCTATCGAAAATAATAAATTAGTAAAGATATGAAAACAATAAACAAAAGTAATCAAAATCAGGATTAATTAGTTATATGTTTTTTTTTAACTTTGTGTTTTTCTTTTCTGTCTTTTGAGTGGAAAATATTTTTAAAATTAATGGAACAATTATTTAATATTATTTAAAATTAAGGTTAATTTAATTTATATATATTTTAATAATTTAAAATAAATAAACTATCTAATTATGATAATTCAGTACGAAATTTATTTCTTATCTCATATTTCTTTGGGGCAAAAAGAAAATTAAATGTGGAAAGTTTAATGAAAATTATTCTTTTTTTTTTTTTGTAAAATAAAGAAACGCAATTTTCTTATTAAAGAAGTATAATTAATAAAATAATTAAAAGATTAAATATGATAATGGTAAAGATAATACAATTGTATTATTTGCTTGTGGGTAGCATTTATAAAATTAGTGTGGGACAAGAAGAGGCTTTGAGTAGTGAAGCAGATGAAGGTGGAGAAAGAATATTGAAAAAGATCATGGTGGTTAAAAACAGAGTCGTAATAAATTAAATGAGAAGAATCAACCGTAAGACATTTTAAAAATAAATGATTATATTCAGGAGTAATTATTTAGTCTGAATGATATCTGTCATCTATTTAATAAGCCACTGGATCAAGAATTTTTATTAAATTACGATGGCGAGTCATACTGACGGTTGGATATTTCCCATGAGAGGTAAAATCTTTATTGGTATGCTAGTTGAAACCTAAAGCCATTTAGTATTTTATTAGTTTAATATATAGGGTATATGAGCACAGACTTTCACATGACCCACCACTCTCCAAACTATTTCATAACACTGATACACCTGAACACATATATGTCGAAAAGATAAATAATCACCAATATCCGAATTTCATGCTAAACCAGCAATCATCAGTTGGTCCAGATTACCATCTCTACACATATGTGCTATAAGTGCTCAGATATATATTAAGATAGCCAAACCTCATACTTTAATGGACAGGCTTCAATCTAGTCCACACTCCAACTCTTTAACCGTCCATCCAATTGAAAATCTGATGATGGAATGCTCAAAGGCCACCCTGACCTAAGGTCAATCTGCCCATCCCTTGTATATGTGTTAAATGGATTATGTCCTGTACATGAGGGGGTCATATTGACCTTAGGTCAACATGGGTGTGACAAGAATCTCAGCCTCAGGGTGGCCTTTGAACATTCCATCATCAGATTTTCAATTGGATGGATGGTCAAAGAGTTGGAGTGTGGAATAGATTGAAGCCTATTCATTAAAGTATGAGGTTTGGCTATCTTAATATATATCTGAGCACTTATAGCATATATGTGTAAAGATGGTAATCTGGACCAACTGATGATTGCTGATTTAGCATGACATACATATATTGGTGATTATTTATTTTTTCAACATATATGTGTTCAGGGGTATCAGTGCTATGAGATAATGTGAAGAGTGGTGGGTCATGTGAAAGTCTCTGCTCATATACCCTATATATTACATATATAGACACAGATATATAATAACCCTGTGTGTTTCAGTTTATTAGTTTAAAGAGATAATTACTTCTGCCAATGCATACAACCAATATAAAAAGAACAATATGTTGTCTATCACTCTAGTCTGATTTTTGTAGTCTTATCCAAGATACTAAATTTATAGATATAGTCATTATCTTTGATTATAATGAATTGTAAAAAAAGGTCAACCAAATGATGAACTGCACTTTGCATTAATAGTGACTATTATGCATAAAATTAGATCAAAGGTTTGAACCTATTTTTGATCTTGCTTATTTTAATTCTGAATATATTTAATAAGGTTTAATTTTTATCTATATAAAATGCCTTTAAACATTATTTCTACATATTTTAATATTTATTTATTCATTTTTACTCTTAATATTTATTGTTATTATGTTTTTTAAATTTATGTGGAAGTTGATGAAAACTTCAGCATAAATTTTGTCTACATTAAACTATTATTATATTATATTTATATATATTTTTTAAATAATAATATTTATGTGAAGTGTTTATTAATCATTCATGTAAGCATATTGGAGTTTATGGAGTCAAATTCAGTCAAGTTTATACAGACATTACTCCGCTATGACTACATCTTATTTTTCTTTAGTATTTGTGTATATTTGTTTGATTGATATAAGGGTAGGTTATAATAATTAGAAATATTTTAATATTGTAAAACATTTTTTTTTGTTTTCTAATATATATTATTTTCAAACCTAGTTTTCTTTTTTGTATTCATTCCAAACATAGATATAAATATTTGGTCACACCCTTGAGGAAACTACATGTTTAGTTGAGCAGTAAAGAAAAATACTAATTTCAGGATGATGTTGCTGAAGGGAGCGTTATCAGCAATGAAAGTGGTGCTTAGGGATCTATATCCTATAAAATGCTTTTGAGTTGCAAAAGTTTTCTGCTTTACCCTCTAAATGCTTTTTGACATAAGGTGGTCAGGAAATATAACTGGTTAGTCAAGTGTTGGTGGCTGAGTGGTCAGCACATCTGCCTTACAAGCAGTTGTCCTGGGTTTGCGGGTTCACTTCCCAGCCAATGCTTTGACACATGAAAAAAAACTGGCTAACAGTTTGATCATCCTCATCAATGTCACCATGAATCAATACAGCCAAATAGAGTTTTGTAAAATATAGATTAATGTATGAGCCATGATTAAAATATATGATGGAAGTGATTGGTTTAGGATCATTAACCTCATAAAAAGGGTATTTCAAATAATATATATACACTTAACTTCATACATATATATTTTTAGTTATATTTTTAACTTCCTTTTTATCACATTCCTGAAACATCTGAAAAAGGCAAATGACCCCCATGATGTGCATTTTATGCTCAACACTCACCAGTTAGTCAAGATTGGCTTTATTATTGGTTCAGTATTTATAAATAACAAATTATTATATTTTGATTTATTGCATTTAAATTTTGACAACTATCACATCATATAAATATATTAATGATTCTTACTAAACATTTATTAAACGAGAGGTTCTTCCTAGCCCAGATCTTTATTTAAATCTTAGCTAAAGTACAACATATCAATAAGATGATTGGAAATTAAAAATATGCATAGCAGTAAACATAATACTTTCTTAAACCCTCTATCTCTCCATCATTCAGTCACATGCCTATCTACCCATCTGCCCAAAGAACCTTCTATTTGTTCACTCTTTCACTATTTATTATGCTACTAAACTACCCATTTATCTGTATTTATATATTGGACTGTTTCCATCATCTAATATAAGATTTGAAATACAGGCATTCGTATACTTGGAGCTTAATTGTAAATACAAGGGATTTGAAAGTCTGAGTTCAAATCCTCTATATTTATCTAATATAAAATATTAAATGTGTTTAGAAACATTTAACTTTATTAAAATAATTGGCAGGATGACTCAGTTGGTTAGAGAATTACCTTAAAATTCAATACTCAAGAATCTAAGGGTCCAGGTTTGATTCCCTTGCTAGTGCTATCAGCAGTACCTGAAGAAGAGGGGAGAATAATATCTCTCAAAACATTGTGCATAAACTAACCTGTGTGCTATTACTAACAGATGAAGGCATTTGGAATAAAGTTAAATTTTTCTAAAGACATTCAAAACTTATATTAGATGATAGGAATAGTCCAATATATAAATACAACTAACATATCATCACAATATCTGCCTATCTATATATTTGTCTATCTACATACTTTTCTGTTATACAACTTAAAACCACCACCCACTTGTTAACTGACCCAATCATCAGGCTATCTACATATCTACCTACATAACTGTTTATCCATTATCTATTTGTTTATATAAATATAAACAATTACCGGATATGGACTTGCACTGGAAACTTACAAATTCTATCTTTGAAGCTGAATCAAATGGTAAATATGAATCTACCAAAAAACTGATAATACTTTTGTTTGAAAAGACAGTATCAAGTTGTTTGAAAGAACAGTAGGGAAGTAGTTCAAAGGTTAGAAGCAATATCACACTACATGTTATCTGCAAGTATATATATAATTTGCATCAGATAACTCAAAAGTATAATTTGATAAAATGAATCACATGTATTATCTAAAATATATTTATTACACATTTAATTATAAAATCTCTTATAATTGTAATTAATACACATATATTTGTTTATTAAATACTTAATATGATTAATTATAATTAATTGCTAAATGAGGATGGCCATAAGTTGAGAGTGAGAGAGAGAGAGAGAGAGAGGAAAAAGAGTAGGAGAAAGAGAGAAAAGGCTAAAGGAGTGGAAGAGAGAAAGGATAGAGAACAGAAAGAGAGAGAGAGACTAAAAAAAGAGAGAGAAAAAGAGAGAATGAAGTAGGAATAAGAATAAAATGAGAAGAAATAAAGGTTAAAATTATGGCTATACAAACCTATCAGTAAATCACAAATACATAATACATTGCTTCTTTTTTTCTTGTGAAGATGCATTTTAACTTTTTCTGCACTAAATCTTTTTTTTTTGAAAGATTTCAATGCTTTATCTATTTCAATTTTTAATGATCTCTGCTTTTATCTATATTTTCCAAATAAAAGCATTTGATTTTGAATTTCTTTAAAGAGGATTTGTTTCTTCCATAGAATCTATATTTACAATAAAACAATTTTTTAGTAAATATGTTATTCTTTAAACGTGCTCAATCCAATTAAAACGTAATCATAGTTGTAGAGTTAATACTATTTATTATACACATGAAGATGAAGAATATGCAAATTAATCTTTCTGTCAATATTTTTAAATAACATGGTTATGATACTTTCATTTTGCTTTGAAAGGGTTACATATCTCATTTCTATTCAGTGTTTTTAACAAATGACAACCCTATATATACATCTAATTATTTGTAATAGCTTTATTATTATATTTATATATCTTTTAACTTATTAAACACGGGAAAAAAATATCAACGTACATTTGATCATAAATAATGCAAAATAATAATAAAAAAACTTAAATCAATTCAGTTCTTAAAAAAAAAAAAACAAGTATATATGTTAATTGTTTAGTAATACAAATAAATATTAATATAATTATTTTCTGATCAAGTCAATTTTGATCTTATAAATAGCATTTTTCTAGAATGATTTACTAAAGTTATTTATTGGCAAATCAAATTAGGTATTGAGAATTACTTTATATTTTTTGTGATCTGATGTTTTTTTTATACGAAAGGTTTACCAATAACGCAACATTACACCTGTATTGCAGTTTTATACAAGGTAATGATAGCTTTTCTGGAATAGGGCCAGTTTTTAATTATTTCTTTTAATTTATATAAGCGATTATTTTTATTATACATTTAAAAGAATGCCTAATTAAAATTTTTAATTAAATTTTAGTAGATCGTTTTATTGTTGTAATCTTTTTATTTATGGTGATTTACGTTATCATGATTAACACATTTTGAAGCTGGACATGTTTAAATTTATTCTATCCTAACAACATTCATCTTAATTGTGTTGTTGTTACCATCAATCACTTTATAAATAAGGTGTTTATATTTACTTTTCAGTTTAAAATTTTACTTTGTAATTTATTAATACAGCTCATTATAGAAAGAAAGAAAGAAAAGATAATTATTTTAGCACTTAATATATAGCTCTAATTACTTTCAGTGGTTGATACTTATTAAAAAAAGTTAAACAAATGTGAAATAGATTTGAAAGATTAGGAGTTACATTTTAAAATATGTCTGTGCTATTCTTTACAATATTATCTAAACTGAAATATTAAAGAAAATTTTTTTCTTACTGAAAATTATTACAATAATGTTAAAATATTAAAATAATTATACATGCAATATTTTAATATCATCATCATCATCATCAACTATTATCAGTATACTGCAGGATGAAGGTCTCTCCAAGTTCAATCCATCTTCTCTGATCATTAGCTTCTCTTTTCCACATCACCCCTTGCACACTTTCTTATTTCATCTATCCATCTCACATGTGGTCTCTTTCTAGGTATTTTACAATCTCTTGGAATCCAGTTTAAAAGATTTCAACTGTCCATATATTATCATCCCTTCTAGTGATATGTCCAGCCCAACTCCACTTTAGTCTTTTAATTTTTTCAATGAGGTCAGTAATACCTGTTTGTCCTCTTACCCATATATTGCATTTTTGATATCTTCCTGCTACTCCCAACATGCATCTATCTATACTTCTTTGAGTGGTCTGAAGTCTTTGTATTGCTTTTCTATTAAGTGTCCAAGTCTCAGATCCATAAGTAAGAACTGGTAAAACACATTTATTAAAAACATTCCTTTTAAACACATAGGTATATTTCCTTTTAATATCAAGTTATTTCTACCAAAAGCTACCAAAAGCACTCCAACTAAATTTACTTCTATGATTAATTTCATCCATTATGTTTCCATCTGTATTAATCATCTGACCAAGATATTTGTAACTATTAACTTCTTTTAACTCATTATAATCAATCTTTATTTTCATATTTTGAGAAAATCCATTAAACATTACTTTAGTCTTTTTAACGTTTATCTTTAGTCCTGCTTTCCTACTTATCTTTAGTCCTGCTTTCCTACTTTCATCTGATAACTCCTGCAACATTTCCTGGAGCTCTAAAGCATCATTTGCAAAAACAAGTACATCATCTGCAAAATCTAAATGACTTAAATAATCTCCATTTACTTTCACTCCTTTAACTTCCCATTTTAATCCACAAAATACTTCTTGCAGCACTGCTGTAAAAAGTTTTGGAGATATGGAGTCACCCTGTCTTATACCCTTCTCAATGTTGACTTTCCTAGTATTATCTAATCTAATTGTTGCTGTTGCATTTTTATAAATATTCTTTAAAATATGACAATATCCTGGAATTATTTTTTATAAATTACTGTTATTATTGATTTTGTAAATCTGTTTATAAACTAGTGTGACAAGACATTGCTATTTTGTTTTATTTAATCAAGTCACAATTCAGGCAGCATAAATGTAAAAGAATAATAATTTTTGTATAAAAAGCAATGAACTTATTATCACAATCTCTGACTATGCTTATAATTAGTATTTTAAAAACCAGTCACTTCCACTGCCTGCAAACATAAAACAGGCTGCATAGACAGAATACATTAAGACTTTTTAAATTATCTTTTAATAGTTTACAGTTATAAGCAAGTTACTCTCTAGTTTTGGGGAAGGATAATTTAGGTGTATTGATATAAGTGAATTGCCATAACTTTATTTTGGGATATTTTGTTTACATATGAGATTCATTAGTACATGTTTTATTTATTCATAAATGATTATCATACCATTGTGATTTGTTGTCACTTGCAATCGTTATCTTACTCAGAGCAGTGGTATGTGGTAGATGGACAATCTTATTTTTATAATCGGCTTTGTTTTTGTACGTGACTTGGATGATACCATTTGTGACTGAAGATCACTCTTTTGCTTAATACCTATACAATATTGCAAAATAGATGAAAATTCTTGTCATATAGAATTTTTCTAGCTCACGTATTTATTTATTAATAAATAATGAAGCACAGATATTGTTTTCTTGCATTTTACATTTGCACATATAGCATTTAGTTTATTACCTGTATTATAGCATGAAAGTATTTATAGTAGTCCAGTTCTTTATAGTTAATGAATACAGCAAATCCTCAAGCTGTAGTTTTATTAAATCTTAAAAACTTTAATAATAAATAGTTGTGATCGATTCTATGCAGCAAAGTTATATTTGTTCAGAAACAATTAAGAATATATTGTACCATATATTATCTGTGCATAATATACATAAATAAATTGTAGTGTCTCATTATCTTTAGCGTTTGCCATTATTTTGCAATCAATAATTTAATTAGAATATGATAGTGTTTCATTTGTCTAGCTGATTTTAGCAGGCTATAAGAAACGTTTATTCTGTGATGGCAGAATGTGGAAATTCCATGCATATTGCCTTTTGGCGATTTGCAGGTGAGCTGTACATTTTGGACGGTTACAATATATATATATATATGTAAAATAAATAAAATATCCATTAATTAAAAACAATATTGTAATTATAATTGAAATAATATTTTTAACGGTTTACAAACAATTACAAACAATCTTTAAATCCGCAGAAGTTGAAGCAGGTTAGAAAGTAACCGAAAGTACTTCTGCGGATTTAAAGATTGTTTGTAATTGTTTGTAAACCGTTAAAAATATTATTTCAATTATAATTACAATATTGTTTTTAATTAACGGATATTTTATATATATATCAAAACAAATTCAAGTATATTACAAAGAAGATTTACATGTGTACAATGAATCATTTAAATATCAATGGTAATTAAACTTTTGAAAGATTTACATTTCTTAAAGAAAGAAACGGATACAAAGCATTATTTTATATTTATAAATTATTTTCAATGTGTAGACTGTACACCAAATTTATTCACAGGAGCACTAGTCTATATTCAACTATAATCTATATATAATTCTATATAGGATTTGTTGTATAAAGTTTGAAAAACATTGTGGTGGCAGTCTATATATTTTAATTGGTAGAAATATATTTAGCCGCACTTATTTAATTTTGAAATAAAAAATGAATAAATCATGAGCTTAGTCTTGTAATTGCATGACTTAACCTTCCCAACATCACCTTATTAAAATTGTGTTTTATTTTTACATGCACCAAATTGACACCTATATAATAATACTAGATTAATAGCCTTGATAGTAATTTACTAAACAATATTGACTGGCTACTGAAAAAATGATTCTAAGTCTATATTTAAATAGGAATTTGATTTCAGCTCAAATACTAGGTCATAGGCATGGGTGACAAATATGCTTTTCACTATGACATAAAAATACAAACGGTTCTACCATTTTTATTTTGGAGACATCCCTGATTTAATATATTTTATTCATTAATTAATAATAGATCTTTTAAAAATATTTTTTATTCAAACTATAACTAAAGATGTATGACATTCCATCAACTTATCATTTTTTAGGATAAACATGGTCTCATTTTATGACATACTAGTATTTTTCTTCTACATTGCTATTTCTGCTATTACTGAAATTGAACAGGTTTTTCATGAAAAATGGAGACTGTTTATGTTGCAAAAACTGTTTCAAAATCACTCTAAAATACTTTCATTAAGTAGATAAGGCTTATGATGAAAGAATAAAATGATGAGCTACAATTAGCCAAAATATTGGAAATATTTCAAAGAATAAAGTTTATAATAGACATTAAAAGATAACAAAAAATTCCAAATCCTAAAAGATTATCATGTAACATATGTGTACTCATTTGGAATTTACAGGAAGATTTGGATAGTCATCTCCAAACCCATCATTTATGTTTTATTTCTCCTTTTAGCTTTGTTTTTTCTTTTTGTGCAAAGTAAGAATAGATATAATCATATGTGAACAATAAAGCTGATAATATTAATGATATTTTCATAAAAATTAATATATTTAATATATCAAGGCACTCACTTAAATTAATCGTGAATAGAATTAAAAAAAGAAAAGGCAGAATAAAAAGTGCTACCTCATGTACTGGAACAAATCCAAAAGCTAGACAGGAGAGAAATCGAGTTGAGTACTTAAACCCTAAAATAATTATAATATTTTAAATAATGCAGACATTATAAAAACAAAAATTTATAATCAAAAAATTCATAATAATAATATATAATATTAATATTTTTAGTAGTTTTGTTTGTTATAAGTAAATCCATTGTAAAGAAGTATCTTATTATCACCAATGATTCGTGTTGTATTGAAAAAAATATTTTTGAAGTTATAGAAAAAGTAAACAGCCTTTAAAATATTCTACTATTAAGCAAAGCTCACCGATGAATTCTTTTAGTAGAAAAGGTTAGGAGGATGATGATGATTTGGATGATTTTTCTTTTTATATATATTTTAGATAATAAATTAAATAATTGTTTACTGGACAGTATTTGAAATTAGCTAATTTGGATATGGGCCAGTTACCTTAAAGAAAAATTCTATATCTGATTGTTTTCAAGTTTTTTAATCCAAGTCAGATCTGAACTTACATTGCATTAATGTCACATGCATGCTACCAATAGTTGTTTTATTTATGATATAGTAAATTGCTGCAAATGAAAGCATAAAAATGGCAGGTGAAGCAAAGAGTTTCATTTAATGACCAGACACAGTAGTAATGCAATCATGATTTAATACTGTAAAAATACTTTATATACATAAGTATTACTACAAAATAAAAGTATACATATAAAGTTAATACAATGGATTGTAATAAAAGACACTGTTCAGTTAACTGTGAACAATAAAACATGGCAGAATTGTCTAACTGTTGACTGAAATGTTCATTTTTTTGGTTTTAGTAGTGTATATATCTCATTTCTGTTCTATCATATCACAATCTTCCATCAGTGCACAAAGTCAGACTACTCTTTTTCACTTCAGATATATCGTGAAAACGTTTCAGGTGATTAAAGCATAAATGTATGTAATAACTATATATGTATATATTTCATTTCCTATAGTTATTTTCATTAAATTATTTCAATTTAGTTAAATAATATTTTAATTTGTGAAACACTGATAGTTGAAAACTGAAATAAATCGAGATACTGCAAATCTCTAGCAATCGTTTCAATACATAACCGACAGCCAATCAGATGGCAAGGATAGCCATCTTAAATGACATCAAACCTAAACACGCAACAAAGATTTTACAAGAAAAGGGCAGCCATCCTTCTCTCAACTCTTCTTTCTATATATCTAAGCCAATTGTAAGCATTTAGGTTTGAAAGTTTGAAGCTTTAAATATCTTCACAATTAACTCACTGAGTCTAAATCATAAACATACAACACGAAATCCTATGATTTACTATGAAGTAGTTTTTAGAATACATAACAAGCAGTAAAGTATGTAAATAATATTTTAATTTGCGAAATGCCGATAGTTGAAAACTGAAATAAATTGAGATACTGCAAATCTCTAGTGCTTGTTTCAATACATAACCAACAGCCATCTGATTGGCTGTTGGTTATGTATTGAAATGAGTGCTAGAGATTTGCAGTATCTCAATTTATTTCAGTTTTCAATTTAGTTATAATCTGTTGACAAAATGTCTGAATACGTTAGTATGAATTTTAAAAGCCAGAATCTAAAGAATTATTTTTAAACAAACCTGTAAATACATCCATTTTTTTTGTTTATCAATGCCAGTATATTTTGTTAAGTAAAAGCTGATCCTTTTCTATCTGACCATCAGTTTGTTATACAGTAAGTAAATTAAGCATTGATATCTAAAAATACTGAAACCTCATATTAATGATATTTGCTTTTATAGCAATCAAGCCAGATTACCATTTCCAATATTTATGATTTGCATATAAATGATTTTACAGCTGATAAAATATATGTTAGGAATATAAATCTATTTCATGAAACAACATATATGAATACCTTAGTAGGATATATTACAAGCCAGTTTCTAATGAATCCGTTAAAAAATAAAGCTATAAATATGGTTACTATTTTACTTATAACTGTCAATACATTTAGTCAGATAAAAGAAGATCACATGATTATTGTTTCATATGTTTGCACAATCTGTTATCACAATAACAACGTTCCTACAACATTGTCACATAATGCAACCCATAGTAATAAATGGATCCTAGGAGATTATTGCATCAAAATCCTTATTGAGTACCTATTGATCCAATATATGCAGACTAGTTTTTAGCTTATTGCTTTCATCTGTAAGGAGCCTTGAATCTGAAAGCACTTCATCAAGATTTTTAGATCTCTAGTTACAATTCTTTCACATTCAAGACTCCTTACTGATGAAAGCAAGAATTTAAAAATGATATTGGATGAGTAATACACCAACCATCTAGCATTCACTGATTATTTAGCTTGCATTAGCTGATAATATTGTATGGAGTAAGTTTTCTATTGTATAAAAGATCTATTGTCTTTTGGTTTGTTATATTATATTGTATCCTAATAATATATTGGGATGTGTGTATTCTGTGAAATAAATTTATATTTTTAACATTACATATTTGATTATTTATAAAACCATTTATGTACTGATTAAAATCATTAGTATTTCATCTAAATATTTTTAATCTGGCTTGGATAATATAAAAACAAAGATCACAAGTTTAAGCCTTTTCAGATATTTATGCTTAACCAGTCTTTTTATCCAAATACAGACCCAAATGCAAAAATCAAGAAAAAAATGCTGGGTCACTTTGCTTCTAGAGCCATCTATTAAAATATTTCACTGTTTTTTTTTAATAAAATTGAGAAATTCATGTATATTTTATTGATATTTTAATTTTTTAAAAAATCTAAAGATGTCAGAAAAATAAAAATGTGGTAAACAGGAAATAATTGAATTTCCTTCAGGTGGAGAAACTATATGTGAATTTCCAATCAACAAATCATTTGATTACTTTTATTGAGCTATGCTCAACCAATAGTCAAACATCAACAAACTATAAAAAGAATGGAATAATATCACTGTTTTAGCTCAGTTAGTATTTAAGCTTAGTTTACCAATGCTATTATAAATCAAAGAGTAAAATCTGTATATTAGTTAAATTTATTGAACTGATGTTTCATTTGGTATTTGAGGTTGCTAAAACTAAAAAAACTGCCTTGATCATTTTAATACTTATTCATACATTATATTAATATACAAATTTCATTCTTTGATTTATAACAATGTCAATAAAGTAAGCCTAAATTCTGTCAAAACTAAAAGAATGGGTATGGGTGGTGTCATTCTTATTTTTTTCATAACTTATTGCATTTGATTATTGGTTACATATAGCTTATTAAGAATAGCAATTAATTCAATTTCATATTTTTTAGCTATGATTGTTTACAGTTAAATATATATATATATATATATGTGTGTGTGTGTGTGTGTGTGTGTGTTATATTATAACATTTACTTCCAAGTCTCTGTTCATTATTATTATTAAAAATGTTTGCTAGATTTTATAGATGGTACTTTAGTATAGCTAATATGTTTACAGTAATATTTATATATATACAAAAATTGCTGCTCACTAGTTATTGATTTAACATTTAAAAAGTTTAATCATTTATATTATGAGAAAACCTCACTGACTTATTTCTAATACTACTGAGCAAAATGACAAGTAGAAAAGATAACGTAAAAAGTAAGATTGTCATGTCAAGCATTGGTGCTGCTTTAGAAGCAGTTGTCCCTGGTTAGTGGGTTCGCTTCCCGACTGATGCTATGACACATAAAATAATTCTTAACTAACAAAAGCTTTTCCAACAACTTGTTGTATAAGATCAGTAAAAAGTAAGACATTACTCTCCAGATTGGCCATTGATCGGAAGGTAACATGTTTTTTTTTTTTTTACAATCTAGCTAAAATTAGGCAGATACTCATTTGTTAACCAATTTTGATTACTTACCTAGAATTATAACTATGTGCTAACAACCTAAAATAAACATTTAATATTAGAATCTATATAAATTTCCATATTTTATACAGACTGTTTCAAAACTCATGGATATGGTGAAACAGTAAGGTCTGCTTTGCAGATCTTCGTTTCACCTTTTCTCACCTACTTCCGATCCTCATACATTAGGTCGAACCCCAATCTATCGTAGTGTGTCTGCAATACGCTTATATACTAAAAATACTGCCTAATTTTAAACCATGAGTACAATGCTCGTATTATATATATAACTCATTTCCAAATAAATAAAAGATTATAGATTATGTATATGTTCACATAATTTTGATTTATTAAAAAGTAGGTTATATAAGTCGTAATTGCACACACACTATCATATGCATTTTAAAACATATCAAAATTATAAATTGTTAAAGTTATTTTGTTTGAATCTATTTACAAATATATTACCGTCATAATATATTTTGATTTAAAATAAAATTCATTTAGTAAATATTCATTTAGTAGATAGATTCAAATATTGCAATTTAAAAAGTAAAATCATTTTCTTTAATTTAATAAAAGTTATTCCAAATATTTCTGTTAAAGTAAATGAGGGACAATAGTTTAATTATTTCATGTTGTAATTAGTTAATGTTATATAAGTTTATCTAAAAACAGCAGATGTCCACTTAAGGTTTTCTTTAATTAATAAAAGTAATTTTTAATTAAATCTAGTTTGTAATTCGAATGTCGACAGGGAAAGTAACAAAAGAAATTAATTAATGTTGAATTCCTTTAGACATTTGGATGATTTAATTACAGCTGATAAGTCCGATATATTTTTGTAATGCTCCAGGGCAGTTCTATTGTTAAATTCTACTATAAAAAGGAGGTTTTTCTTTTGTTCTCGAGTTTTTTTCTAATGTTTCTAAGAGAAATCATTCTGAGTTCTATTCTAATAATTTGCTAACCTTGACATGACAGAGTAGAGGTGTTAAGATGGCTATGTCCCCTCGGAATAGCCAGCCACTGCTCCAGACCATCGGAAGCTATCACATAAGGAACCCTGGAACTGCTGCTGCTGCAAAAATATGAACATTCCAGATTTTCTGCTGAATTATAAAACCTGCCGAACATCTACCTGCAAATGCATCTCCAGAGGTAACCTAAATTAACCCAAGAGCTCTTGTGATTCCTAACTAACATGCTATAACTATTCTAAATTGTTTTCTGAAATTTCACATAACTTTATTATGTACTTCTTTAAAGTGTTCAAATATAATCAACAGTTTTGCTCTATCCTTGGGTTAATATTTTCTATTTATAAAGCTTTCTTTTATTTTATTATGATAATGTGTCAGAATCGTCTTTGACCGAGTGAACTATTCCCTTTATTGAAAGTAAGACGCCGCTATTAAGGCATATTTTAAATTTATAATTTTCCAATTTTATTATCTTGCAAATCACTCATTCGAGGGCGATTCTATTCTTTAATATATAATATAATCACATAGTTTAAAATCCACATGTTATTGATTTTAATCTACTATGAGAGTATGTGTGAGGTCAATGATTAAATGTGTCCCCTAATGCATGATTGCATATATAAATCTATACTTACTTTTCAAACCCACAAGCATGCATTTTCCTATTTTAATTACCGTGTTCTACTTTAATTACAAAGTTCATCATTGACGTCGAGAATGTACGGCCCCTTTTAAATGAATTTTGGGGAATTTGATTGGGCATTTCTCTTAATCCAAGTAAAACCCATTCAGTATGTTTTTATATACACTAGTCTCGGATTGCTGGTAAATGAATTGGTTGTTGAGACCGCTTTGTTTTACTTTTCCAAGGATTCTTTACACGGCTAAGTCCATTCTCTTCATTTGCGGTTTCCAGGCAGAGTGTATCCCCAAGTGACACACCTGGGAATTAAATGCAATTGTCACCCAGTCACTAAGTTTCGGCTGTTCATTAAAATACTTTCCTACGGGTTAATGGCAAGACGCCCTCCGTAGTCATTCCGGATATTCAATATTGTTTTATTTTATATTTATTTTACAAAGCATCTGTGACTTAAACGTGTCACACCCTCCAACTTTAATAAATTCATTATCAGCAATACTGACCTCCCAATGCAACTCTATTATTATTATTCTCAAATAAATGCTTTGATCACATTCCCACTTTGTTGCTTAGTAAGCTTTTGTCCGTGCTATTCTCGAAATCAATAAATATTTTAGAACACTTAATTTTCAAATATTTTCTTAGACTTGTATAATTGTTCAAAGCACCTCGCATATGTTCCTATCTCATCAAGCACATTATCGTAATGCTATTAACCCAAGGAATAGAATATATCACCTTGCTTTAAAACCTTTTGTCATTTATTGAAATATAATGCCCACAATTATTTAATATGCGGCCCTGTCTCATATAAGCAGTCAGTGGCATTATATCTATAATTTATATAAATAAATTTTGTGAAATTATTTAAAACTAAATTTGATCTCTTATTTTATTTGATTCCTATCACTGTCTCAGTCTATAGATATATATATTTTCTGCATTTCTTTTGTAAATCCATAGATGTTAATTAGCCACCCAAGCTTCTTTTAGTATAGAGTCTTTTGTTTCTCCCTGACCACCAGGCACCGGTCAAAGGTTATACTAGTAGTGGCACCAGATGCATTGTCATGTAAATGGCGCTGTGAAATTTGGACTTTAGATTTGAACTTAGTATATCTAGAAGGCAACCCCTCCTAGAATGTTCAGTTTCGTGTCTGGGGTTTGAATTCTACAGTGTGTTAGTGAGATAGATGATTCTGACTGTTACATAGTATATATTTTTTCCGGGTCCATGGCTTGCCCAAACGTGGAGCCTCGAATATTTAAACACCCACATCCCTGTAGATCTTAATTTTAGCATTTTGTTTCGTATTTAATCACAGAAATCCTTTATATTTTTGATATATAATATTTTTCAAATTCTATATTGTTTATTTGCATGTATATTTCATATATTTTGTTTGACTCGGGCATTCAATTACTTATTCTATATAATCAGAACTTGTCCAACCTTGCTATAGTGCGATACGAGCCATCTGTATTTATCTGTATTTGTTGTTTCACTTAAGTCACACTATATACACATGGCGTGAATTACTTAAATATTGTCCCAAGTGAATATTGTGACAATCTATGAATATTTCAAATATTGTATTTTCTATCAAAATAAAGTTTTATCGGCTCAACGTGCAAGATAGCATAATAATAATTTTGTACGGTAATGACCTAGATATGTAATAGGCTATCGTATGGAATTCAGAAATGTAAAAATAAAAAAATTTTGTAATCAATAAAAATGCGAATGTTTTAACGAGTGCCCATAGTTAAATGGAATACTTATTAAAATTAATTTTGGGAAGCTAACAGTCTATGGATCCTTTTAACTGGTGACATGGTGCCCAAGGGTAATTTCATTAAACGGAGTTACTTCTAAAATAAATTTTGTCACCAGGCTAAATTCTTTTATATGTAATTTGTTTTTTTTCAACGTGTGTAAATTTTTCTTAGACCAAATAATGAGACGTGAATTGGATCAATGATTATGTAAATAAATATATATGTTTGCAAATCTTAAATCTGAGGGAACGAAATAATTATACCCGGATCTAGTGAATGTTTATATATATAAATAAAGTTGGTTGAGTTTAAAAATATATTTTAGCAAAACAATTTGACAGATAGAATTTAAAAGATTTTTATATATATGGGCAGTTAAAAAAATATATATGTTGGCAGCAGATTTAAGTGAGAAATTTTAGCAGTAGTAAGAGGGCAGTAGTTGGGGTTTTAGTGATAAATGTAAAAGCAGCAATTAGGCCAACAGAACCGAGAGGGAAATAGCCTATTAGCCATTAATAAAATTTGAAGTCAAATGTAATAATCGCAGAGAATCAAACAAGGAAAAATAATAATAGTATTTTTTTTAACTGTATTAGTTATAGTAAGCTCAACGTAAAACAGTTTAAAAATTTTCTTTATCAGTGCTATACATTGTGTTTTAAGAGTACACCTATTCGTTAAAAAATTTTTTTTTAGGATATATTAAATAATTAGCAATAAAATAAAAGAAAAAAAATCCATCATCATCATCGATCATGATAATCATCCAAGGCCATGGATAATATGGACAACAACCATGATGATCAAGAACCGGACCCATCCGGATTTCTTGAATCTCCTCCAATAAGTATGAGACCTGACCCGCAAACGAGTAAGGAAGATTCCAATCTGGATTATCTGGTGGAATTATATAAGAGAAGTGAAGAGAGGGCAAGAAAGCAGGAAGAGGAAGCCCAAAGAAAAGAGACGGAGTATAAAATGTTTACCAGGATGCTCCTCGACGAATTGGCACAAGTGAGAGAGAGACATAGGGCTCTCCAACAGAAACTGGAAGAATACTGCTCAGGAAATCGAAAAAAAATGAGCGAATGCCGAGATCAAACTGAGCCAAAATTAATACAATACCTGGACAATGAAGTCCTGATAGCGAAAACAGAACCTGACGATACAAACAGTATCAATGAGGCAGTGGACCAAAACCAAAGATGTCAGACCTCTAACAATGATCTACCACCTCCTCAAGTGCATAGTAGTGGGATAGATACAATCCACAGGACCTTAATTCCAGACTTCGGGGTTCAAACCCAACTTGCTAAGATATTAACTGTTAAAATATTTTGAGGAAAAATAGGAGAAAACCCCCACCCACACCTGGATAGCCTGTGAGATTTCTTTCAATTTTATAAAACGGATCTGCATGAACAGGCTGCTATCGCTAGCCATCATTTATATGGCTATGCAAAATATTGGTGGGGCATGTTGGCGAAAAAAACCAAACAACTTTGCGAATTACGATAGCCTGTTACTAAGATATTATTGGAGTGAGGATCGGCAGAGCGGAATTCTAAATACCATTTGCCAGGAGAAGTACGGAGCGATCAAGAAAACACACACGCAATTTTTCATTCGCCAGGTCAATCGCCTTTGATCACTTAGCACGGTTGCATTTTCTGATACTCATGTTATACGTACTGTTCAACAGAATATGCTGTTACTGATACAACAGCTGATGGCGGGCAGCAAAATCAAAGAGGTGGAGGAAATGGCCAAATTCTTAACCACTCTGGATTTCAGTCCCTGGGCTAAAGAACCGCCAGACAAGGTAAAGAGGCCTGATAATCCAAGATTGCAGTCATCAAATTATAAAAGCAGTTATTACCCACCAGACCCAGGATTATAGTAGTTTTTTTTAAAAACTACAACAACAACAAAAAAAGAAATGGACACGTCACAGGATAATATAAAAAGGAGATCGGATATAAACAATGTTAATCTATTAGATTTGTTAAATAAAATTTTGTTGAAGAGGGGAGATAATAGAAAATGTTCGCTAGATGGTAGATTTATTAATATGATCCGGGTATATAATTCAGTTTCGTTTCTTCTTTATATTTATATCCTGTACATTATGGGTTATCTTGTAAATTTTTTATGCAGGCTTCATAGGTGGACACCTGTTGTAAGATATTTTTTTTTTTACAATTTTTTTTGTTCCATCACTAAGGGAATGTGTAACAGTAAGGTCTGCTTTGCAGATTTTCGTTTCACCTTTTCTCACCTACTTCCGACCCTCATACCTTAGTTCGAACCCCAATCTATCGTAGTGTGTCTGCAATATGCTTATATACCAAAAATCCTGCCTAATTTTAAACCACGAGTACAATGCTCATATTATATATATAACTCATTTCCAAATAAATAAAAGATTATAGATTATGTATATGTTCACATAATTTTGATTTATTAAAAAGTAGGTTATATAAGTCATAATTGGACACACACACTATGATATGCATTTTAAAACATATCAAAATTATAAATTGTTAAAGTTATTTTGTTTAAATCTATTTACAAATATATTACCATCGTAATATATTCTGATTTAAAATAAAATTCATTTAGTAAATATTCGTTTAGTAGATAGATTCAAATATTGCAATTTAAAAAGTAAAATCATTTTCTTTAATTTAATAAAAGTTATTCCAAATATTTCTGTTAAAGTAAATGAGGAACAATAGTTTAATTATTTCATGTTGTAATTAGTTAATGTTATATAAGTTTATCTAAAAACAGCAGATGTCCACTTAAGGTTTTCTTTAATTAATAAAAGTAATTTTTAATTAAATCTAGTTTGTAATTCGAATGTCGACAGGGAAAGTAACAAAAGAAATTAATTAATGTTGAATTCCTTTAGACATTTGGATGATTTAATTACAGCTGATAAGTCCGATATATTTTTGTAATGCTCCAGGGCAGTTCTATTGTTAAATTCTACTATAAAAAGGAGGTTTTTCTTTTGTTCTCGAGTTTTTTTCTAATGTTTCTAAGAGAAATCATTCTGAGTTCTATTTTAATAATTTGCTAACCTTGACATGACAGAGTAGAGGCGTTAAGATGGCTATATCCCTCGGAATAGCCAGCCGCTGCTCCAGACCATCGGAAGCTATCACATAAGGAACCCTGGAACTGCTGCTGCAAAAATATGAACATTCCTGATTTTGCTGCTGAATTATAAAACCTGCCAAACATCTACCTGCAAATGCGTCTCCAGAGGTAACCTAAATTAACCCAAGAGCTCTTGTGATTCCTAACTAACATGCTATAGCTATTCTAAATTGTTTTCTGAAATTTCACATAACTTTATTATGTACTTCTTTAAAGTGTTCAAATATAATCAACAGCTTTGCTCTATCCTTGGGTTAATATTTTCTATTTATAAAGCTTTCTTTTATTTTATTATGATAATGTGTCAGAATCATCTTTGACCGAGTGAACTATTCCCTTTATTGAAAGTAAGACGCTGCTATTAAGGCATATTTTAAATTTATAATTTTCCAATTTTATTATCTTGCAAATCACTCGTTCGAGGGCGATTCTATTCTTTAATATATAATATAATCACATAGTTTAAAATCTACATGTTATTGATTTTAATCTAATATGAGAGTAAGTGCGAGGTCAATGATTAAATGAGTCCCCTAATGCATGATTGCGTATATAAATCTATACTTACTTTTCAAACCCACAAGCATGCATTTTCCTATTTTAATTACTGTGTTCTACTTTAATTACAAAGTTCATCATTGACGTCGAGAATGTGCGGCCCCTTTTAAATGAATTTCAGGGAATTTGATTGGGCATTTCTCTTAATCCAAGTAAAACCCATTCAGTATGTTTTTATATACACTAGTCTCATATTGCTGGTAAATGAATTGGTTGTTGAGATCACTTTGTTTTACTTTTCCAAGGATTCTTTACTCGGCTAAGTCCATTCTCTTCGTTTGCAGTTTCCAGGCAGAGTGTGTACCCAAGTGACACACCTGGGAATTAAATGCAATCGTCACCCAGTCGCTAAGTTTTGGCTGTTCATCAAAATACTTTCCTACAGGTTAGCGGTGATATGCCCTCCGTAGTCATTCCGGATATTCGATATTGTTTTTTTTTATATTTATTTTACAAAGCATCCGTGACTTAAACGTGTCACACCCTCCAACTTTAATAAATTCATTATCAGCAATACTGACCTCCCAATGCAACTCTATTATTATTATTCTCAAATAAATGCTTTGATCACATGCCCACTTTGTTGCTTAGTAAGCTTTTGTCCGTGCTATTCTCAAAATCAATAAATATTTTAGAACACCTAATTTTCAAATATTTTCTTAGACTTGTATAATTGTTCAAAGCACCTCGCATATGTTCCTATCTCATCAAGCACATTATCATAATGCTATTAACCCGAGGAATAGAATATATCACCTTGCTTTTAAACCTTTTGTCATTTATTGAAATATAATGCCCACAATTATTTAATACGCGTCCCTGTCTCATATAAGCTGACAGTGGTGTTATATCTATAATTTATATAAATAAATTTTGTGAAATTATTTAAAACTAAATTTGATCTCTTATTTTATTTGATTCCTATCACTGTCTCGGTCTATAGATATATATATTTTCTGCATTTCTTTTGTAAATCCATAGATGTTAGTTAGCCACCCAAGCTTCTTTTAGTATAGAGCCTTTTGTTTCTCCCTGACCACCAGGCACCGGTCAAAGGTTATACTAGTAGTGGTGTCAGATGCATTGTCACGTAGATGGCGCTGTGAAATTTAGACTTTAGATTTGAACTTAGTATATCTAGAAGGCAACCCCTCCTAGAATGTTCAGTTTCGTGTCTGGGGTTTGAATTCTACAGTGTGTTAGCGAAATAGATGATTCTGACTGTTACAATGGCAAGCAGATGCTCTGGTCACTATATCAAGAGACCCTCTTTGTACTCATACATATAATGGAATTTACTAATAAAATATAAAAATCATTCTTAATTCTGTTGTTTTTCGTTTTACTTAAATAACATTTAACTTGTAATATAATTTGTGACATGAGGATTAATTGAATATCTTCTCAATTCATCTTACCCTACGAATGTAGAATTATTATATTATTTAAACTTAATGAAAACTTGATACATGCACATGAATAATAATAATAAAAAAGTTTTTTTATTGGTACATGGCAAGCTGATGTGTTAGATTATCCTACTGTAAGTAACAAGAGGAATATTTTTTGTAAACATATACTTTTAATATATATATATATATATATTTCTATTTTTTATAAAATTAATAGATTTGAAAAGCTAGAACCAATATATTTATATAAGTAATAAAGTCTTACCTGGAATGGGCTTGTAAACTTTATAAAAACAAGTCTTCAATTTACTTTCAGTTGGTATTGGAATATTATCACTATACATATATATATATATATAAAGTCTAGTTCAAAAATTTTAAGTTAATATTTTTTACAGCAAATTTTAAACATTTAACAAATATATTTTACTTAATTATTATCACATTAGTTAAATGGATTTTACTGGATACAGAATATACATGTGAAAATTTTAAGCTGTGATGAGTAGCTTTTATCAAAATTGTAATTTCTAATGGTCAACCCTAACTTTTTAGAGATAAAATATGAATAAATTTTTTTCAATATGTTGGGAAATTAGTAAAGTTTTGGACTATTTAGCTAGTTTGGTCAGTGTATTGCTGAATATTTTTTAATTTCCTAATTTTTAAAAAATATATATGATATATGTGGTTTGGTTTATATCTTTATGAAGTTTTTTATCTCCCTCTCTCTTACATTTTTCATTTCTTTTAAGATTTTATTTTTCATTGCATTCTAAATATTGTTATAATATAATTTTTTGTTTTTCTCAATACTGTTTAAAATTTGGCCTTGAGATTCATTAAAAGATCATTATTTTATTACTTTTATTTTTTATAACTACTTTATAACATGTGACACTCATTTCAATACTTCTGAATGTTTTATAATGCCCAAAAGTTTTCAGATTTATAATTAATTTTTCTTTTGGATTTCCTTTCACTGTTTGTTTGCTTGACTATTAATTATTTTCAAAATCTTATATCAATTTCTAAAAGTACTAATAAAAATTTCAAATATATATTTTAAGTTATTGAATAAATATATAATTCTTTTCTATGTTAAATTGATATGAGTAATTTACGAGTCCCCCCCCCCCACAGTCTAATCAACCATTTTTTTTTTGCTATTGATTCTAAAATCTTCCAGTGTCACACACAAATGTGTAATCAATTTAGTTCCTGTAAATTCTGACTGGTGATGTCTATGTGCATATTTAATAATACAATATTTATTTCTGCTTACAAGTACAATTCATCTAGGCAAAATTCTCCATACAGTAGCGCCACTCAGTGTAAGCCAGAATAATCAATGATCACAAGAAGGTTTCTGCATATAATTTCTATCTAGTGCCTACTAATCCAATATCCCCAGACTAGTTTCTAGCTTGTAGCTTTCATCAATGAGAAGCCTTAGATTACTCTGGCTTGCACTATATGGAGAGTTTTGCCTCTGTGTTTAAGCATAAAGAATGGTTATCATATAATGTTTGATGGTTTAAACAATTCAGCTAATGGAATTTTCCTCTTCTGCAATTTTCTTTTTTGATATTTCAGTCACTTATCACAAAATCCTGTCTGTGAATTTGTCATTTTCTATCCATATCTAGACAAACACACTTTCATTTTTTTTATTTGGCTGAGATATTGGGTAGACTCATAACATAATAACATTAGATAAATGGTTGACAAAACTGAATTATATAAAACAAAATTTTATACAATGAAGCATTTATATTCTGCTTGAGAATGAATACCAAACCATTTGTTTTATCATTTATGAACTTAAAAAAAGCTTACTGTTTTAGTTTAAATTCTTTTATTTAAAAATACATTCTTCTGCTAATTTTTAAAATCCAGAATATAGAAAGCAATTTACTTTTATTTTGATCACAACACATCCTAGATTCCAATGGAGATTTTGTTCTATAAAATGAAAGTTGTTTTGGTCATTTAATTTAAATTAGTTGCATTTTACAAAATAGCATTGCATTATACAATTAATAAATATTTTCATAATTTTTAGCAAAAAAGAACAAAAAATTTCTTCAAAGTTGCTGCAAAATTTAATGACTGCATTTAAACTGTAAGTTATTAACACATAATTATGTTAATTTTAAAGAAACTAAAACCATAATGTTAAACTAAATAATGGATTTTAAGATCACTTAATATTCAATACTGCTATATTTGCTAAAAAGATTCTCCACTTAACTTCCAGACTAAGAGAATCAGAGTCACAAACATAGCATTTTTTAGATTGCCAACATAATATCAAATTAATTTAAACCCTTACAGAAATAAATAGGCAGATGAAATATGGTGACTATTACACTGTGTCAGATAAAATATGAAATATTGAATATTTGCCACATTGAATTATTGAGGCATGAATAACATTAATTATGCATTTGTTGATTGGATAAAAAATCTAAATTTGAATATTGTGTTAGATATATTAAGCATAACAAATAAAACAGATTTAAATTTTGTAATAAAATGTTGGATTTATAAATACATGCCAACATATTAAAAGATATTTGAATAGTTTGCATAGATAAATGAATGGAATCATAAAATAAATAAATGATGAATAGATAAATAAATAGAAAGAAAATCAAATTCAAAAGGAGTTAAAGTGTTAAGTAGTTATGTTCTGGTATGTACATAGATAAATGGATAAGATCAGTAAATATATTGGTAATCAGTTGAATAGATGATTATGTAGATGAATGGATGACTGCATAATAAGAGATAATTATATAAGTAGACAGATAAATAGATTGATAGAAATAGAAATAAATAGAAGTAGAGAGGTTAATATTTAAATTGTGCTACATGTAGACACACATTTATACAATTGTAAAAAAACATAAAATATAACATTAATAATATATTTCATAAGTAAATATAATAAATTGTAGAAGCACTTTTCAGTCAATTTCTTAATTGTTTAAATTTAGTAGAATTTAAATTAAATAATTTTCCATTGAAGAAAGTTAAAAAAACTAAAAAAGTACTTTTGTAATTTATTTTGTATATATATATATATATATATATATATTATAGCCATTCTATGTTGCTACAGCATTATATGGTTGTAAGTAATGGTCAATTGGAATAAACATTTTAGATTTTATATAATGATTAATGAAACCATGTTATTTAATTTGTAGGAGAAGTTAAAATATTCTGTTTTTGTAATATTAGACCTGAGTTCATTTTCTTTAAATAAATATAATCTGTCTAAGTTATAAATTTGAAATATAAATTGCATTATTTATAAGCCTTAACTATTGGCTTTTCTTGTGTGTGCGAGTGTATGACATATCCACAGACATCTCTCACTTATTTTATAATTTGAATTGATTGAAATTTATATAGATGGCATACACACGTTTAATGGCTTTATTACATATTTTAGGCCATTTTATTATGTAATGCCATCTTATGCACGCCATACGAAGTGTGCCTGTCATTTTATATATATATATATAGAGAGAGAAATGAGATTCGCAATGACTATGAAACACAAATATGTCCACATATAAAATATATTCATCTATTTTTGGTTTTTTGATATTTTACAAAGTTAACACCATGTATAATTGTAGATCTTCAAAGTATTCTATTCTCTATCATATCTTCTCAATGGAAACAATGAATATTGCACTTCTTTAGAATGTTCTTTAAACCATGCTTGTGTTTTCCATTAAATACCCCTTCAAGAAGTCTCATATTGTTGATTCCTTTTACATGACCAATCCATCAAGGATATGAATTTACAATAGTGGACTTTATAGTATTACATTCAGTAAACTGAAGAACATATTGATAGATTTTATGATTTTGCTAATGAACATCCTTAAATATTATATTTTTAATGCCTTTATATTTTTGGATAACATGTCCAAATTTTATTTTCATACAATAAATTGGTAAAATAATAACTGCAGTACTTATTTCACTGTCGTGAAATATATTATCTTTTAAATTAACTATACAATATTTAAATCAAGGATGTGAGTTACATTAAAACACGAATATCTTCATAGCAGTATTTATTTTACTAGTTGCCAAGAAGTATTTAATTCTCATTAAGCAAAGCTTAATATATATATTATAAGTATAGAATATTTGATAATACATGAAGATATAAACATCTCAAAAAAGAATGACGGGCTTCCAAAATTTAAAAATAGAATAAACATGTTAAATGGAGTAATGATATTCATTTAAGTAAGAATTTATATTTTCGTTTGTTATTTTTATTATTTAATATATGTAGTAAAATTTGTATTTAAATGAGGCATAAGCATCTTCTCTTTAATCTTTTATTTATATGTCATATTTCAAGATGTGTATGTTTAAGTATTACTTATATTCTTAATTATGTATAATATTCATTTCTATACATTTGTTGGTTTTCTAAAGCTACGTTTAAGGGGCTTTGATGTAAAATATAAAACAATATATTAGGCTGCTTCTGATAAAGCTTTGTGGATGCATTGATTGATAGAATAAATAATTGAATGGTTAGTTTCTAAGGAAGTCATGTGGCATTCAAGAATCAAAATGCTTGGGTAAACTTTGATCCAAGAATATTAGCTCTCCATTTCATCAATCTACAACTGCATTAAAAGACAAGTATGTAAAATCAAATCCATTGCAAAATTAGATTTCATTTTACAAATACTAAATGAAATAATTAACTATTTGTTTATTAACCAATTAAATATCTTTGGATATCTACCTACCAACTGATTGACTTACCTACCTACCTACCTATCTCTTGACTAACCAACCAACCTACATACTGACTAAAATACTGATCTATCTACTGACCTAGCTACCTACTGGCCTATCAACCAATCTACTGACTGACCTACAACTCAACCAACCTACTGAATGACTGATCTACCTACCTATTTATCTACTTACCTATCTATGTACCTACCTATCTATCTGTCTGTCTTCTGCCTGCCTATCTGACTATTTCTCTCTCTGTCTATCTATTTATCTGTCTGTATATATTTGTTTGTCTATCCATCCATCTATTTATCTCTATATATGCATACTGACACATTATGCATTGATCCATCTCCTTATCTCTCTCTCTTTATATATATATATACTATGGATTGGTGTGATATTAGATATATATTAAGATAATGTCGTAAATATTAATATGCAAATAAAACATGAATCCACATTCACCTGCTTTTTAAGATCTTATATAAATAGTAGATAAAGCAATGTAGACAATACCAAATCAGCATAGTCATTTACAAATCTTCAATCAAATTGATTTTTAATTCAAATGTACAAGGTAGAGTTAATTTCTATTCATTCAAATATCTTGTAAACAAATAACCAGATATGAAATATATAAATATTAAATTCTGTAATGGTAACAATATACAGGGCCAGCGGAAGCGGGCATGCAACGCATGCTAGGCATGCGGGCGCTGGCAGAAGGAGGCGCCAACAAAAATTATTGAGAGTAGATTATTGAAAATCATATGAAGTCATATTATATCTTATTAAATGACACACACAAGCAGGCCTGCACACAAGCTCTGCTTAATATTAAAAATATAAAACAATCAAATCTATTATTTATCATGAACAATAAACTAAACATAAAGTTTATTATATTACAAATTTCATATTGTAATGTTTATATATATATAGTACTGCTTATAGTAAACTATAAGTAACTTTCTGCTAGAAAATATATAAATAAACACACACTAAAAGTATTATAAATTAGAACTTATGTATGTATATGCGTATATATATATATATTAGATCATGTACATAATTTTGAAATCGTAAGAAACGATTATAATATTGCAAAATAAAACATTTTCTAATTTTTTATTTAAATAATAATTTGATATAAATATTCGAACGTGTATGTAATATATATTATAGGTATAATTCCAGTAAACTTAATATAATTTTCAGTTTACTTTTTATTTTATATATTTTAATCGTTGTCAAAAGTCTATTTTTTCTGCATACTAATTAGGTTTGCAAATTAATTACATACGTTTGCTTATGATGTTTATCGCAAATTTTAAAATCTTAGTAAGAACTTGTAAACAATAATTATAATCCCAGGAAATTTTCTATTGAAATCGCAAATCAGGCCTGGCAGGTCACCTGTGTTAATTAGAAAAATATATGATAACAAAAGAAAATCTTGCCAATGGTAAAACTAAAATGTTCAATCAAGCGTAAAAAGCTGGACACTTGAGTTATTTTAAAACCTGACCATTTTTAATGTCAATGGCTGAATATTTCCAATTTATTAGCTGCCTTTTTTAGGTAAACAAGTTAAACAACTTCTTCCCCTCAGCGTATAGAGTTTTGTATTTTGGCGCAAGAAGTAATTTGTGTTGGACATCTAAATTAGCGATATATAATCTTAAGTATTAAAATACATGATGTAAATATATAAATTAGAGTCCGTATTTATTTATTTATTACATTTGAAAATTATTTTAAAGTGGCGTTCATGAGTAAAAGTAATATGGAATCAAAAACTAAGAAAAAACTATCCGATTGCTACAAAATCATAAACGTCAAGCTGAAAAAATAGCAAACATTAAAAAACAAAGTGGATCACTTAATAAATATCTTAAAATATCAACTGCTTCTGAAATAGCTTATACTCAACAAGAACCAGAACCGTGCACATCATCTAGGTTCACAGGGAACTGTTGAAAATATTGAACAAGATTTTAGTAAGAAACAGTTAAGTGACAACAAAGTCATTGTGCCAATATCATATCAAATGTGTACAAATTTAGAAGATCCAGCTGAATGGAATAAAATCGATGACAAACAACGTGTTATTTTAGTAGAAATGGGGCCTGTTCAAAAGAAAGATATTATATATCTGAACGATGTACATGGCCGTAAATTTTCTGATGTATATTATAATAGAAAAATGGAAAACGGAGAAGTAGTTTTTCGAAAATGGCTTATTTATTCCGAAATTTTGAACTCTGTGTTTTGCTTTTGTTGCAAACTTTTTGGATCTACTGAATCTAGCCTCATAGAAGGATACAATAATTGGAGAAATTTAAGTACAACTTTACACAGACATGAAACTAGTATGGCTCACATGAAAAGTTTATTGAATTGGAATGAACTTGAGAAAAGATTAAAAAACAAAATTACTATTGATTGTCAATCTCAAAATTTATATGAAATGGAAAAGAAACATTGGAGGAGTGTTTTGGAACGGCTGATTGAAATTATCAAATTCCTTGGTAGTCAAAATTTAGCATTTCGCGGATCATCTGATAAATTATACTGAAAAAATAATGAAATTTTTTAAAATTAATTGAATTATTTGCGAAGTTTGATCCCGTTATGGAAAATCATGTTGAGAGGGCCTAGATCAAAACAATAGAGTGCATTATTTGAGCAAAGATAGCCAAAATGAATTATTGGAAATTTTAAGTACAGCAATTAGGGAAACAATTTTATTATCGATAAAGAAATCCAAATATTATTCTATTATTTTAGATTGTACACCAGATGCAAGTAAAACTGAACAAATGACCATAATTATTAACGTTGTTTTGTAATAATGGTAACGGTTAAAATTAGAGAAAACTTTTTAGGTTTCATAGATATAACAGATTCCACTGGACTGAGGTTTATGTACAACAATAATTGAACAACTGGAAAAATGGAAGATTCCCATTGAAGACATGCGTGGTCAAGGGTATGATAATGGGGCCAACATGAAAGCAAAAAGGCTGGACTTCAAAATTTGATTTTAACCAAAAACCCTCGTGCATTTTACGTACCATGTGCTGTCATTCTTTAAGCTTAATCATAAACGATGCCGCTAAAGTCAATGTAGATACAATTTGTTTTTTTGCAATTGTTCAAAAAATATACAATTTTTTCATCATCTTATAAACGGTGGTCAATCCTTTTAAAATTTATTAAAACTTTAACTCTAAAACAACCATCAGAAACACGATGGGAAAGCAGAATTGATGCAATCCGGCCTCTACGGTATCAGTTGGGTGAAATTTATGATGCACTCTATGAAATAATGAACAACGAATCTTTTAATAGAGAAATTCAACATGAAGCTCAATCACTCTGCACTAACCTTAAGGATTACAAATTTATTTGTTCTTTAATAATTTGGCATGATATATTAAATAGAATAAATCCTGTCAGTAAAATGCTCCAAAATGTAAATATGAATGCTTCACTTGCTTTAGAATCGATCAGCAAATCTAAATAAATTTTTATGAGAATATCGATCAGATTCAAATTTCAAAAACATTCTCAAAATTGCAGATGAACTTAGCGAAGAGGTTGATGGAAGAAAGAATTTAAAACTGCCAAAGAAGTCCGACAATGGAAAAAAACTTCGTCAATTTGATTACGAGCATCAGGACGAAACACCTCAAATACCTGAAGAAAAATTTAAAATAAACATGTTTTTTTACACTTTTAGATGTAACGATTAATTCTTTTTAACAGAACGCTTTGAACTCCTCGAAGCATGTTATAATAATTTCAATTTTCTATATAAAATATCAGAAATTAATAAGAGCGAGTTACAAGCAAAATGCAAAGATTTAGAAAATATTTTGAAATTTGATAACAGTAAAGATATTAATGCTACAGATTTATTCGATGAATTATGTGCTTTTGAGATATTTTTCAAAAGGATTTTTTAAATTCTCAAAACCCTTTCGAAACACTTCAATTTTATAGTTTCTAATAATTTATCTATGCCAAACTTATCAATAGCTTTAAGAATATTATTAACATTACCTGTTAGTGTTGCAAGCGGTGAGCGCTCTTTTTCTAAGTTAAAATTAATTAAAACTTACTTGAGAACAACTATGTCACAAAAACGGCTTGTTAATTTGGCATTAATTGCTATTGAAAATGATATTTGTGCAGAACTGGAAATAAATACAATCATATCAAGGTTTATTAATATGAAGTCAAGGAGTATAAAATTATAACATGTTTTGTAATGCATTTACTTTTTTTAACTGTATTTTCTTTTTTTTTAATATTAAAAATTATTTATTTACATTGCCTTGTTTGTTTCGGAAGAAAGATTTTGTACACTAATATTTATAACATGTAGGTGGTATACATTAAAGTGACCAGATTTTAACATTGGTAAAACGGGACACCATTGACCGGGGGGGGGGCTGATTAAAAATTTGGTTTATATGGAGCGTTTATATAGATATAGCGTACATTAATAACAATAAATTAAATATGTATGTTTGTAATATTATCTTTTTTTAAAATTATTTCATTTATAAATTGTAAATTTATTATTAAATTTGCTAATATTTGCATAAATTTAGAGGTTAGAAAAATTAGCAAAAATTTTAAAAATAATGGGTTTGTTAAAAACAGACAGTGACGCAAATAATAAATATGAAATTTTAAAAAAAATATTTGAGATTAAAATATGTAAATGTTTTTCGAAAATTATTTTAAACATTTAAATATTTTAATCTCGAAACATTATTTTTTTAATTTATTATATATATATATATATTTGAATCACTCTGTCTATTTTTAACAAACACATTATTTTTAAAATTTCTGCAAATTTTTCTAACATCTAAATTTGCCGTGTTAAATTATATATTATTTCATACAAACCGTTTGTATGAAATAATATATAATTTACCAATCAATTTTATGCTATTTTTGATATCAAAAATAGCATTACATCGTGCATTCTTTTTAAAAATCATGACTTTTTTAAAACGCCACGGGACACGGTCGGGTCACCTTAGTAAACATACATATTGACAGGGGCACCAAAATCAAATTTGCATGTGGGTGCCTAGTACCCAGCGCCGGCCCTGACAATATATAATAAACTGGGGCTTTTCTAACTTTCTTTTAAAGATTTATTTGTTTGCAAATATTAAATTGAGTAAAAATCAATTCTACTATATGATGTCAAATTACAGACTGATTCAGATGAGATTGCATTGATATCTTTATTGACTTACTAATCATTTTAATAAGTATCATTATCTGAATTATTATCCGTTTAAAATCTTGGATTCATTTTTTATTTGCAAGATGGATTACTTCAGTAGTAGAAAGGACTATATTGATATAGCTAGACTTAATTTTTTTTCATTGCTTCCATTTATGATATATTATTGACATTGCATGATTTATTATACATATTTCTTACCTTAATTTGTTTCTTTTAAAAAGATTTCTAAGATATTCTATATAAGGAATAATCTGCAAGTCAAATAAAATCTTTAAATAATACATTATAGCAAATAAAAGAAATGGCTTAAAAATGTTGAATATAATAATATATTAAAAAGAAATCACATTTTTACTTATAGAAACAATCACTGATATATAATTTTTTTAAAAAAAATATCAAAAAGCAGATAATTCATATTTTTCCAATTATCATTTTTAATTTAGGTTGTATTTATGTATTTTTTTTCTTCAGATTGTGTGTTATGTTGTCACTGTTGTTTTCATTTTAACTTGGTTTATTACATTTTTCTCCAATATTATATATATATATATATATATTTTTTTTTTATATATTTATATATATATATATATATATATATATATATATATATATATATATATATATATATATATATATTGAACCAGATGGGTGATAGTCACTGATTATTTAAATTCCAAAAAAATCTCAATCTACTCCAGCTGCACTTTCACTATTGCAGCAAATTGGTCCTTCAATCAGAGAAGTCTAAACTGTGCAGATTTATTAATAAATTAGATTACTTTTAAGTATTCTTTTTGGCATGTTTTAAGAAAGCTAATTATGAACTGGCATATGGTAGTTTCACGGAACGAAACTATAGAATTTTGAGTACTTTTAGTTATTAATTAATATTGTTTAATGTAGAGAATGTGTCTTTAGGAAGCACATACATGCATTTATGCCTTGCTGTATGTTTTTTATATGAATGGGCTTCTGGATTTTAATGGCCACACCATCTATTTAGTTTGGACAGCTCTTCTTTAGAACTGGAACATGAGGGTCCAGATGATTTATAAGCTGCTCAGATCACCAAACTATATGTTCAATTCATTCGCAGCAAGTTTTACAATCCACAGGAATCGAGTACTTGATACTGAATCCCCTGAGTAACTACACATTTGAGAAGCACACATCTCTAATAATAATATAATGCCATAGTATCTGAAGTCAGACTACAAAGTTGCAGTTCATCCCTCCATAATACAATATTTTTCAGTGTTGATCTGAATATGTAATCTGATTTTGTACATATATAATCTGCACAGCGATTTTATTGCAGCTCATTTAAGTGTTATTAAATGACTTTTATTAAATATTATGGTGATAAATCATCATTCTTGCACTGACTTAACCATTGCAAACCTAATAGGTAAGGCATAGTAAAATTAGGGCATAAATAGACTGTAGGTTATTAAAATTGTAATAAACTCTTTAAGCTATGGTGCATCAGATGAGATACTGCTTTTTCAAACTTGCTCATCATTGTTACACCTGTGTGTATCCTTCAATGCACTCTTGTTTATGTAATTTATATTTATTAATTAAAATATATTAAATTATAATAACTGTGTTGCATATCACTTGTAATCCATCTCAAATCTTAGTATTAGTTATTGATATATACATTATCTAGCCAGCCGTAGATGAGTATGTATATTTAAAATATTAGTTAATATTCCTCGAGTCTCTTGCTCCAGCCTTTGTTACTGCTGGCATGCGAACTAAGAAACTCCAAGTGTAGCCTCATATATGTCATTCATAAGGCAGTAAGTCATGGAGTGTTGGTGAAGGAGCTGAGGTGTGATCTGATTCAAGGTCTCAACCCCTCATCTAGATTAGCCTTGGTATAATTTGCCAAAACTGAATTTTGTTGCATGATTGTATAAATATGACTATTACACTATGCTATGCCTGTTTTCTAGTGCATTTGAATAGATGAGTATTTCAGAAGGGGGTGATAATACAGATATATTAGAATTAGTTGCCTGGATCTAGCTGTGTTAGAGATGGGGGCTAGGTAGAGCTTTTGATGATGTTTAAGTATAGAATCCATGGGTAGCAAGTCCAGATTTCTAGAGGAAAATGATGGTATAGATATGTTAGAATCAGTTGCAATTGATGAGTTGAAATTTGTGGTAGGATGGTCAGACTATGGATCTGGCTGGTGTTAGAGGTGAGGTTGACATGATTTAAATGTGAGATTCATAGATAGAGAGTTCAGACATGGGGAGACATGATGAAATCTGGGTTAGGTGGTTAGGTTTGACTTTGGAAATGTCTTGTTTTTTTTAAAATTATCATTAGTAACTTGATTTAAATTGAAAGTTTGAATGAAAAATATAACACAAAATTGGAAATAAGTTATCAATTGATTGGAAATGAAAAAAGGTACATAACATTCCTTTTTTTTAAAAACTTGTTATCCTAAGGTTTTGAACACTTTATAAACATAAAAAAAACTAGAGCTTGTTAACTTGGTTGTCAGGAAGTGAACTAATTAGTGGGGAACTAAACAAATATTAAACGTTACTATAATAACAGTAAAAATAAGCATATGCTTGAATGGTGCTTGGATTTTGAAACTTTGTGCTAATATTATTGTCGATAGACACTGCTCATGTGATGACATTTTTTTAAAATTATCGTTAAGGAACTAGAATTTAATAGAAAATTTGAATGAAGAATGTAACACAAAATTAGAAGTAATCAACTGATTGGAAATTGAAAAAGATATAGGAAGATAGCATTTTTTCTTTCCGTTAACCTAAGATTTTGAATACTTTTTAAGCACAAAAAAAAAAAAAAAAACACAGCTTGTTAAATTGTTTGTGAGAAAGTAAATTTCTTCCTGGAAAACTTGAAATTAATTTTTTTTTTTCCAAACAAAAATAGGAAATTGCTACAAAATTAAAAATAAATATATGTTTGACTGAACTTTGAAAATTTGAACTGGTAATATTGGCAGACTCTTCTGGTCATATGATGACTTTATCGCCATGTTGTTTTCTGAATTATCGTTGCATAATTTGAATTTTAATTGGAAATTTTGAATGAAAAATGTAACACAAAATTATTAATTAGTTATCAACTCACAGGAAATTGAAAAAAGTATATCAGGTAAGGATTTCATCTTACCAGGTCTAGGTTTAGAGTACTTTTGGAGCATAAAAAACTAAAGCTTCTTTTTCATCTTCTTCTTCATCTTCTTTTATCTTCATCTTCTTCTCTTCTTTCTTCTTCTTCTCCTCCTACTCCTTCTCTTCTTCTTCCTCCTCTTCTTCTTTTTCTTCTTCCTCTTCTTATTATTATTATTATTATTATTATTATTATTATTATTATTATTATTATTATTATTATTATTATTATTATTATTATTATTATTATTATTATTATTATTATTATTATTATTATTATTATTATTATATATATATGCATGCAATACAAGTTGGTAAAATTAAATAGATGTTATTTGAAAATTATATTTAGAAAGTAAGATTTCAGACTAATTCTGCTATTCACTTAGATACTTCATTTTTTAGTATGAAATTGATCAATATTATTGGTTGAGAAAATAATCATTTAGCAATTATAATCATGTATATCTAAGTATATGGATAAAATATTTACCTTTTTATCTTTCCTGACTAAAATTTTTAGGCCCAAACTGGTTTTTATTGGTTTTTCAATCAAATAACTTGAAATTAATATTGATGTAATCCATAATTAACTTTGATAGAATTTTCTCTAGATATCCAAATATTGGAGAAAAATGTCTATATATATATTAAAACATTCAATTTCTTTTTTCATTTTACTTTTTTTTTATTTTTACATTAATTATATTTATTATAATTAAGAAAATATTTTACTTATGCATTTACGTTTTGCAATTTTTAAAAATTTTTCTATTTACAACTTTGACTTATCAATAGTCTTTTTTAGAATTGCACATATATAAATTATTATAATATCATTCTATACACTTATAACAAAATTCTTTGTTATATATACTTAAATATGCATAGCTATTATTATAAAACATTAATGTATATGCATTGGGTAATATATATATATACACACATATAACAATTTTGTTAATTATAAATACATTGATAATGTAATACATTTATATATCCAAATCACTTTACAACAGCAAGAGCTTAAATAATCAATAGAATATCAATAATCTGTTGTCATGGCAATTTCAGTAAATAAAAGTTTTATTGACATTGCTTTGACAACAGATTATTAATATACTATTAGTTTGTTTAAACTTTGGCTTTTGTAAAGTGATTTATATTTGAAAACTAATTAGATATTGACATTGACGGTTTATTTATATCTATATATTTACAGCTCTGAAGATGACTGTTATGCAGATGAAACTATAGGCATAAAAATTGCATGAAAATAAGTGCATAAGAGGTTTACTATTTAATATTAAAAGAAATGACATATATGTTGTAATAATAATAGTAATGGTATAATCTATAGTCCACAAACAAAGTTAAATTACTTAATATCAGATGGGAAAAATAACACTAGATCTACCATAGATTTTTTAGTAAATATTATTTTCAGTATTTCTATCAAAAAATGTTAGATCTAGAAAATCCAATCTACTGAAGGAACTTCAAAGGCATTTTTATCAGTAATCATAACATGTGAAATAATAATGAGAGTAATATTTTTAGCCTGAAAACATTCTATAT
The DNA here is from genome assembly GCA_028023455.1 of Epiperipatus broadwayi. NCBI lineage: Eukaryota > Metazoa > Onychophora > Udeonychophora > Euonychophora > Peripatidae > Epiperipatus > Epiperipatus broadwayi. Next base: position 2,263,633 of record JAQFVV010012545.1, read on the forward strand.
ATTCTCAATTTGTAAACACAGCATTAAAGAAAGAAATAATCAAATGATTTATTAGTCAAGAACTTATAAATGGTTTGAACACTGGAAGTGCCAGAATTAAAACTGACCCAAAAATCTTATTCTCCAGTGTCTGACATTCTATCATCACACTAATCCATGCAGTCAATGCTACATTCATGTTGAAAGATTAATCTCAGAATAAAAGTACCCTTCTACTAGTAATAATAGAAATAAAAATCACATGACCACCACCTCTTATGCTTATGTATAACTGTTGTTAAAACAGGCAAAAACTCACTATATGTATTGCCACACACAGCAAGCTAGAGTAATCAATAGTTACTCTAGCTTGCTGTGTGTGGCAATACGTATAATGAGTTTTACCTGTTTTAACAACAGTTATACACAAGCATAAGAGGTGGTGGTCATGTGATGTTTATTGGCTTAAAACCAATCCTGCCTAATAGGATGTTGGTGGCTATTGTTATTTAAGAATGAAAGACACCAAAATGTATGGGTATTGAACTGGGTTCAGACCCATATGACTATATAAGCTAATTGGCTTGGATTGAAAACATTAAGGTGTTTTTAGTTTAAGACTCATAGTTTTGTAGTCAATTGGAGATAAAAGGTGGTTGCTGGAGGGTTGCATTAGATCCTAAGATCTAGGTGCAGTGCTCTCAGATCCAAGGTTCCTCAATGACGTAGGCCACAAGCCAGAAACTAGTCTGGGGATATTGGATGAGTAGGCACTAGATGGGGATTTTATGCACAAGCCTTCTAGCACCCATTGATTACTCTAGCTTGCTGTGTGTTGCAATACGCCTGTTTTAATAATAGAAATAATTATACTATAATTATAATAAAAAGAAATTATTAAACTCAGGTTCTTTCTATTTAATTTAAGGAAAGAGGGTGGTTTTTTTTTATTTTATATAAAGATATTTGAAAAGAGAGGAGGGTAAAAAAAAACTATATGAAAAAGGTTATTTTACCGTGACGACTTTACTTTAAACTAAATTAATAAAATCATCATATTTTATATACAAACATACTATTCTTTTTTTTTTTTTTTTATCATTATTAGTAGAAATTATTTTTTTAAAAAACTTATGATTATTTTTTTATAAATAATATTTATTTTTTGTTATAATAATATATATTTTTAAATTATGAGGAGGTGGGGTGGGGAATGGAAATAATATAATTATAATAATATTTATTGGAAAAAGCAAAATACCCCAATGCTAATATTATTTTCATAGATTTAATATATCAACCCAAGTTCTGTTATTAGATAGATAACTGTGTATAGTTATAAGGCGATCTATTTTCATCATTTAGAAATAATTGTTAAATGTTTTTAGAAAAATTCAAACTTTATTTAAATTTTTCAGATCTATTCAACAGTTAATAACAGCACACAAGTTAATATATATGACATTGTTTTAAATGAATATTAATATTTCTCTGTTACAGCTATTACTGACCTGAACAATGACAGTACTAACATAGGAATCAAACGTGGAACCTTTATAAAGTTTCTTAAAATACTGTGCTAACTTACTTGGTAAGATTCACATTAAGTTCAGTATTCATAAATTTAAAGGTTCCATGTTTAATTTGCTTAGTTAGCTATAGTATCAAGTGTTAAATTTTATATTCATGATTTTTAAAAATCTCAGATTTAATTTACATGCTAGTACTATTCGTAGTCAGACCAACAATACCTGGGAAAGAGAAAAGAATACTACTACTTGGAATGATGTATTATATACTAATCTTGTATTATTACTAATTATTGAATGTACTTAAAAAGCTTAAATAAAATTTAAATTTTTATAAAGGTATTTAACAATTATTTCTAGATAATGAAAATAGTTCACTATAAATATGAGTAAAATGCTCTCATCATAAACGCCAAAGACTGGGTTGATGTATCAAACCTGAGTCACAGCATACAATTAAAGATAATAAATAATGAGATTTAAAATTTTAATTTTAATAATTAAAAAATAAAAAAATTAAATAAGACTTACAATTTTTTCATTTGGTTGTTTATTAATTTTTTTAAAAATTTTGTAAGGATAAATAATGAGTAAAAATAAAAGACAAAGGAACACAGGAATATCCATTATTATGATTTCAATCTTCCAAAATCTCTAGAATATAAATATATATAAGACAATTTTAATATATATATATATAGCAAGCAGAAGTTTCTTAGCTTTCTGAAAGAATTGAATATATATATATATATATATATATATATATATATATATATATATAAATATATATATATATTTTTTATATATATATATATATATAAATCTACAATTAAGATATACTATTCAAATTTCAAAGCTACATAGTTAAATACAAAGCAGAAAAATGAGCTATTGCTAAATTTTAGTTTCGAAGTAAACTTTACTGGTTATAATACTACACCTGGGTCTCTTTTTACATGGACTTATTTAACACGATTTTGAAGTTACGCAATTCGTGTTTCACTGGAAGTCAAACTCCGATATTGCGCTATTACTTTAAATAATAAATTTCGCGCACTCACGTTATATTGAAAGTAATAGCACATTATTGAAATTTGACTTTCAACTTAGTAATTTCAATATTTTCAGTGCTTTATAATAGTAAGATTTTATGCAATAATGAAATTAAAATCATGATTTCCACATTTTAGGTATACACACATTAAATTTTACAAGATTATAATGTAAATTTGTTCAAAGATTGTGTGTGTTAATTTTGCATTTTAAATCACATTTTGTTTTTGCTTTTTAAAAAAGAATGTTTAATCAATTATTAATCATTTAGTGTCTGCAAGTTTATTTTTAAAAGATGAGTAATAGCAGTGGGCACAATTAAAATTGAAAATTAAAGACAAAAATAAGAATTTAATTTTTAGTTGTTAAATTAATTACTAATTACATTGTCACCAGAAAACCATTAATTAACAAAATATGAGAGTGACATTGGAGCTAGTTGTATTTCATCTTGTGAAGAATCTGATTTTTTTATCAGTTTGCAAACGAACCTGTTTACCGGCAAATAGCGATAATATTTAAAACATGTATAAAAAAATATAAATTACTGTAAATTATGCATAAAAATATATTGTTTTGAATAAAATTAAATATTATAGTTTAAAAAAGTTTGTCTTGTATCAATTTTTTTCAAATATGAAATTTTTTATTAGTCATATTTTATTTCCTTATTTTTTTTTTTGCATGAATTTTAAAGTAAATTTTACGTTGGTGCTTTGCTTTTACATGAGTTTTGAAAAATCACAGTCTGTATTCCCCCCTTTTTCAAGGCAAGTTCATTTGCGCATGTTTCCTGAGAAACCTATCTATCATGTAAAATGAGACCCAGGTGTATATATTTTTGATAAAGCTGAAAAGATAGTTTAAAGTAGTCTCATGTAGGCTAAAGGATTTTAGCAGCTCTCTCAGTGTAGAAGTTCAGTGAAATAAAAAAAAAAATCACTCAATTACTAGAAAGTGAGGAGTTAATAAATTTTTCATTTTTGTTTTACTTCCTAGCTAAGGATGACTAAACATCCATTCATCAAACATTATTTTGTGGTTATCTGGGCTATCTCTATCTGGGGAAAAAGCATGCGATTAAAATCACAAGTTTAGCAGTCTAAATTCAAACTATGGTTATAGGAATGGTGACCGACTTCATTATCATTATGTCTTACAAATATTCATCACTTATATATTCCTAAAAGTTACTTTTAGATATAAGTATGATGTCCTGAGTAGTTTAATGCAGTAATAAAATAAGAGTTCATTTCTAATGTCTGACTATCTTAAGATTTCCTGAGTCAGAAATCATCGAGACACAGATGTCATTCGAGCTACCAAATGACAAATCATTCAATTACTTTAATGTGTATAATTTTCCTCTCCCCCCACCAAAAAAAAAGACAAAAAATGTTTTGCGGTCACTATATAAACCAATTCCACATGCCTTAAATATATCCACATGTATCATATGCTGGTTTTTAATCTGTTTATTTGACATTCTTATGATGATATTTTTTAACTTCTAAAAACATTTTTTTAATAAATTGATTTCTGATTTTTTCCATTATATTTTATCACTAGCTACATTTTTTTAATAACAGAACTAAATGTTGCACATTTTAAGAATGTTTGGGAATAAGTTTTATAGCACAAATATAGATTTATTCTCACACAGAAACTGTGAATCACTTCACTATATATATTTTTAGAAACTTAATTTGCTATGTATACACAATCCAATAATGATTTAATATCATTACAAATTACAAGCTAAAGAACATACAATAGTTTATAATTTTATTGTTACATTTTTATTTACAACTGTCAAAACTCACTCTGCTCACAACTTTGACACTATCCACTTCAGATAAATACAATAATGATTATTACTAATCATTTACTAAACTAGAGACTATCTCTAGCACAGATATAAACTTTAAACCTCAGTTAAAGATTAATATATCTGACTTTCTTTCTGTAATTGAACTTATCATATGCTCTCTTTTCGTAATCTTGCTGCGGTCTGTCTTTTACATATTAAATTATGATTGTTTTTTATATGACTTAATATGCCAATCTAAACAATCTTTCGAGCTTAACATATAAATTTTTTTCTTCCCCTTTTTATAATCAGATCTCCTTAAGTTGAGGTTTGGAAATCCCCTCCTGTTAAATAAACTCGAATGTATTTTAAAATCAATAAGCTTGCAAGCTTGTTTCCTCATTTTAACTTCTATGTTTTATTTTTATAAAAATGAAGACAGTGTTTATCAAATCCCTGAGTAATGCAATTAAATTAATACTTTCTAAGATTTAAACATGTTATTTACTGAAATTCTAAAAATGGTGACAAGTCATTTTGTTTTTTTTATTACTCTTAAAATTTTCAAACCAAAATAATCCCAGTATTTAAGCCAAGCCATGAAGGTGGGGTTGAATCATGTTCTTTTATGGCATATAAGGAAGGGGGGGGGGTAATTTTAGAATCCTATTTAATAAATGAAATTTCAGTATATTGTCTTAAATAAAAATCCTTTCTTATATATATATGTTAAAATGGCATAGCTAATTAATAAATTGTAGCATTCAAACTGGGGCAGAGATTTTGAAGCCATAAATAATTAGTACTGTGTCACGTTGTTAGTGATTTTTAAAAACATGTTACTGACATTAGGTTTAGTTTCATTCATTTATATTGATGTGCTTTTAATCTGGAAGTCATGATGAACTCGCACCCATGGATTTCTATCCTTCATGCCTTATTTCCTATAAAATCCATATGTGCATTGTTGGAGGCTGCCACCATACCTTCTTTCATATAAAAGGGTTCTGTGCACTGGTGGAGGCCTGCACTAGATCCAATTTTATATTTCTTTAAGCACTGCCCAAGAAAAAAAGGGGTGTTCATTTTTATTTTGTTAAGGAACACAACTCATCTTACTTTCTTGACTCAAGTCAGTACCATAAAATTTTATTTAATATTTTGTTTTGCTTCGTGATCCAGTTTTGGTGCTACAATATTCCAACTTGTACTTTGCTAAAACATACGTATAAATTCCCAAATTTTAATAGCTGCCTGAATTAATATTATTTTTTTTTGCTTTATACAACCCCACCATCGTAATTCCCTATTTAGATTTAGAGAACTAGCCTGGGGGGGGGATATCAAGCATTCTGTTTGAAATATAAATTGTAAATCTTATTAATCAAAGGTTTTGTTCTGTAATCAAATGCAATTTTGAAATGTTTTTAGTTTTTTTATTTTCATGACCAAAAAACAGCGTGAGAATAACTCATTCAGTCTTTATAACCAATTTTCAGAACGCTTTTTATATCTCTATATAGCAATCACCATCTTTAATTGTAATCAATAAATGCGTTACTTATATAATATCTAAATTTGCTTGTAAAAATGATTGGCATAGTAATAGTAAACCTACCTAACCAAAATAAAAATGTATATTAATTTGTGAATGTTTAAAACCAGAATTTGAGAGCATATGAACTACAATGGCATGTATATTCATGCCCATCGCAATATTACTATAATCAAATTTTTTAAAATATATCTTTTATTAAATATTTTATTTTAAAGTTATTTAATTATTCAAATTCCAATTTTCTCCACTTTCATATGTACATTTAATTAAGTTAATTTTATAAGGTGCCTCATTGTCTTTTACATGCTGCTAGCGGGCTGAATTTAAAATAAATTCTCATGTGCCCTCATTGTTATGATATCCATTAGGTGTTTGATCTGGGGCTTAGAGAGTGGGTTCGAATTCAGTCCCTGACCTAAATCTTGGGATTGACTGGGTTTAAAGTACATTTTGTGAGTTACAGCTCATGTAGATAGATAAACACGTTTTGACCGGTACAAGGTATAAATTAGATATAATCATATAGCTAGCAACCAAGCATTTTTTTGCTGCTGATAAACATATTTTGGTTTTTCCTGGACATGTTATCATTGTGCTGATAACACAGTGCTAACATATAGCAAAATAGTCAACATAGACCAAAATGGAGGTAGTGACAAAGGAAGAAGAATTAGGACAAAGTTCAGATCAACACTGTGAGGAAATAGTGTTTAATCTTCCTAGAGCAGCATCACAGAATCACGATCACCAAGAACAAGATAACATTAGAGAAGTAGTCAAAGAACTTAGAGAGGAAAACAAATTATGATGATCATGTGACATGAGTTCATGAGAGATACTAGAATAAGGCAAAACCACCCAGAAAGAAATATAGATTATCTTTGAAAACAGGATAGAGAGATAGAACTATCACCAAATTATGGCAGACAATCCCATATGCAGGACCAAAGGATGATGCAAGAGTAATATGACACTTATGTAAAAGCTATGGTCAAAAATAAACAACATAAAGACCCACAGCACCAGGATTTGACTGCATAATAAAAAAAAAGAGGTGAAGAAGAAGGTTGGCCAGTAGCAGAGAATAGGAAAAAGGAGACACAGGTTCCACAAACTTCAAATCTTATTCAGACATGCCAAGAGAATGAAATCATTAATCCTGTAATAATTAATCCAATAACCTCACCTGTGGCAAATTCATTCAGATATGGTGTTTTAGAAAGGAACTGGATGGGAATCCAAGACAGCACTTCGATAGTTGGAAGAAACTTTTTCAGTTTCAAAGGATGAGTGAGAAAGAAAGAGTGGCAATCTTCAGTCATCATTTAAAAGCAGCTGCTAGGGACTGGTGGAACACATTGTCTAATCAACCAACAACATTCTTAAAGTATGAAACTGTGTTAATGTCAATGTACTGGATTGAGGAATGTCAAGAGGGATTGTTATATTCAATAATATATGAAAAATACCAAGGCAACCATCAAGACATGTATGCACAATTCTTCTTGAGACAAGTGAATAAGATAAAGGCCTTGAGAACATTTAAATATTCAGAGGGCAGATGATAAGAATGATATGACACAATATGACACCTGGATACAGAAAATAATATTAGACAGCCAGGTTGAGGACGCTGGTGGTATGACACATTTATTGCTGATAATTGATTATAGAAATCTCAGTGCATATCAGAGAGTTATTACTAAATCAAGAAACATAATGCATTATGTGCCACCCGATCCTAGGAAAGGTCAGAAGGTAAATGTTATAACAACTGGGTGAACAGGAAACAGATAGGGAAGTAGGTTAAAACTATATATATAAAAAAGGAAAAAAAAAAGGGAAATGGCATTAGTTTTACATTAAATTAAACATTATGCATGAATTTATGTGCATGTTTTTTATCTCTGGCCTGGAGCAACCACATTTTTGTAAACATTTTTTTCCTCATTAACTATTGCGGAATGAAGCATGGATATGGAAGTCAGATCCATGCTTCATAGCCTTACATAAACCAACCAATATTTCAAACCTGGTTTCCACTTGTATGAAAGTATTTAACAGAATTTTGCACTAAGCAAAAATATAAAATATTTTTGTTATCTGTTTATTGATCCTTGAAATTAGGTATCCATGTAGAAATAATTTAGTAAAGTAAATGTAATCAAAAGAAACTGTGGTTTCATAAAAATATTTTTTTGTCATAGTTTATAAAATAGGCATGTATGTGTGGTAAACATATATATATATAAATTAATGCTGTTAAAACTAAAACTAACCTGAGAATATAATATTTTAATTTGTCTTATTCTTATGTCAAAAAATATTTCATATGATTTATTTTAGATAAGCCATCCAAAATTCCTTAATAAATTAAATTTAAATTAGAGTTTCCTTCAGGGCAATTAAGTATAGCCTCTTTAATAATAAAAAAGAAGTTAAAGCAAAAATAGATTACAAAATCTTAAAGTTTGATTTTGGTAAAAAGAAAATTGTTTTGAAACAAAGAAGAGTGGGGGCTTGTTAAGATGTAAATGATATGAAACACAATAGAGTGAGTTTTTGCTAAAAGGTATAAATAGTGAGGAGAACAAAAGAAAGGGACATATAGTTCTTTTTTGGAATGGAAAGAATGAGAAGTGATATGGTTGAACTACTTAATTTTTCAGATGAGACCATGTATGGTGGCTATTTCTATCAGCTTTGCCCACCATCTGGACCTCTATCCAGCCAAATGTCAAAAACTGTAGTGTGATAAAGTGAATCAAACTGTTGAACTGTCTGCCTGTGGTCGGTATTGGTATTTCACATAATAAGCATGCTACCTTTACAAATGAATTTCCAATCGGTAAATCAATCAAGGTGGCATGGAAATTGTACCATTGCAAAGACCAAAATCTGGTGCCAGTAATATTTTAAATAATTCCTCACAAACTTTTACTTTTTTCATTTTCTTAAATTTTCATTTGTTCTTATTAGTATTTAACTCTTTGACTTAATATAATGTAATTGTATAAATGTAACTTGATGTATTATGCCATTTTGGATTTTCATTTGTTCTTATTAGTATTTAACTCTTTGATAATGTAATTGTATAAATATAACTTTATGTATTATGCCATTTGTTGTTTGATCATTCTTTATAATTTCATGCTTTCCTTTGTTCTCATTTCTTAAATCCAATCAGTAGTAGATGCTTCTCTTATTGTTCATGTGGTGTTGGTATTGATTTATAGGTATATTTTAAATCTTATATATTACTACTCATATGATATGTCTTTTAGATAGTTAGCCTATCGATCTCCTTGATAAAGCTTAATCTATTCCTTTGTATGCTTGAAAGTTATAAGTTTTATTTTCTTTAAAAATTAAAAAAAAAAGGGGGGGGGGTAATTATAGTCATTTTAAGTCAGGCTTACAGTATGAGTTAGTTATTAAAAGCATATGTAAAAATTTTATTCCACTTTGCTTTATCAGGAAGATTTCTTGTTTATTAAATGGGTTTTATTCAAACATATGGGTTACCACATGTGTGGTGGGCTTAGGTTAAAATCTGTGTGACATCATTAGGCATCAAATATCTGCCATGTATTATTGCTGAGTTTGAAAATCTTTTTAGTGTTGCCTTTATTTCATTTTATTTTTGTATTAGCTTGGATAAGGTTCTTTTATGTATTCATTTTCTGCTGGGAGGTTGACTGTAGTTGATTTGTTGTCATATTGCTAATCTACTCTGCTTACCTATGAATTTTCTAGATAAAAAAATATTTTATTTTCCCAGATTATCATGGCCATCCCATTTATATAAATGTTTTTTTATATTTTTTTCAGGATTTGAAGAATTTACGTAAATGTTTAGCTGGCTAAGCTAGGCTGGCTGATATTTCATTCTTTTTCTTTCACCTGAATTTGTCTTTAAGCATATGCACATAATTATTTCTATTTTGCTTTTCTCATTTGGGCCTTTATGTTCGACATTATGTGAATTAAGGTTGGCTGGTTTATTGTATCTCCAGACATTAATAATATTTTTATGCATTGAGCACTCATCAGCAATAACTTAGTCTTTCGCATTTGATGGCAAATCAATCCTTTTAAATTTCTATTAAAAAAAGGTTTGGGAAAAATATCAGTATTTTAAATTAAGCTTTATACTTGTTTGTGCACCACTATTTTTGGATTGATTTCCTGGGGGCCAGACTCAAAGAAATATTCTTGTACAATTTTGTTAAGGTAATAATAAATTACTGTAAAGTTCATTTAAGCTTGCTCATGCAAAATATGCTGTTAACTGTTTACATGTTTAAGTGGGCCAATGTGGCAAACCTATATTTCATAGTGCAAAGTAGTATTTAGATCTTGAGATTTTAAGCCAATAAACATCACATAATCACCACTTCTTATGCTTGTGTATAACTGTTGTATTGTTTGTAGCAATACATATAGTGAGTTTCGCCTGTTTTATTTTGAGATTACATTCAGTTTACTGAATGATTTGATAATGTGTTATTTGTGGAATAGTGGAGAACAAAGCCTCCCTTTTATTAATATCTTTATTAAAGTATCTTTACTAGTTGTAAACATGATATTTTGATGTTAATCTATTTGATAAATTTCCGATAATCCAAGTATGGCATATAGTCTAACATATATAGTCTATCGCATATAGTCTTTCACACATGACCTGAGTTATGTATCATTACTTGTGTTAGGTTTAATGAAGTAGTGATTGTTTCTGCCTGATGCTAGCAGGACGGGTGAAAAAATGTGCATCTATGCATGTCTCGGACATGTTGTTGATTCATTGTTAGATTTGAAAGGTGGCCAAATAGGGCAGAGTACCTAATATTCTTGATTTTAGATCTTGCATATGATTGGTTTCGAGGTACTTTTGTCTACATTTCAAACCTGGTTAAATCAGTACACACATTCAACTGGCACAATATATATGAAGTAAATTAGATATCAATTGTTAGATAATTTAAAATAAACACTAAAAAAATTTGTACAAACATATATGTGTGATATCAATTATTTTGTGTTATGGGTTTTTACATCATTGGCAAATATTAAACAATGACAAATTAATCATGGTAATGAACAAAGGTCAAGAGATACACTAAACTACCCAAATAAGAATGAAGGAACAATGTGTAATTTAACTTTAGGAATTGATAATCGCGATATACATATAAACACAACAATAGACATACTGAGAACAAAAAAAAGGTAATGAGAGAGTGCATATGCTAAGAAATAGAAACGATGATAGCTATAAAAAGAAATGACAATAAAAAAACTTTCTTCTTAAAATTTCTAGGTTGCTATGGAACATAAACTTGGTTAAAATAAAAATTTTCAACATGAAAATTGTCATTTGAAATCTTTTGTTTATTTAACCTCATAAAATAAATTTGACACAGAATTTAAAAAAAAAAAAACCCAGAGACTTTGCAGCTAAACAAAATAACTAGATAAAGCCAAGAAGTTGGTGAATTTTAATTAAGGAAATTTTTTCAAACTTCTAAAGAAAAAAAAAAAAAAAAGGAATTTAAATCAAACTTTTACGTGAATGCAAACTTATAAAATACACATACATATAGTTAATACGATAGACGTTAGAATAAGCACATTTTATCATATTAAAAAAAATATTTCTTTTGACTTCAAGCCATATCTGAATTTAAACTTAATATATAAAGAGCTAGCACAATGTGGTCTTTCTAGAGTGATTGATTGTTATTGGGGAGAGCGTTAATCTCATAACAATGAAAAGTATATAGCAATACCTCTACATTTATAACTTCTGACACATTTACTTCATAAAGCATGGAATGTTTAGGAGAAAATTGGAAGAAACCAGAATTGTCCAGAATGCACTCCACAACAGTGAGAGTAAATGTTTATGCTATGGAGAGAGGAGTGCATGCAAACTGTATGAACTATAAAATGAAAACTTTAATAATTGAATGAGCCTGATTACCAGTTCCTGAAATGATTCCTGAAATAATTTTTTTTATTATGTTACACATTAAAAACATTTTTCTTGTGAATGTATTATTGATTTTTAAAAATTATTTCATTTTTATCTTGTGAACATTTAATACTGATTCGATGTTTTGGGAGACTCCAATTTAACAGAACACAAGGAGGGCAAAGAGCGAAGATCCAATTTAACATGAATTCTTTTTGTAAAATAAAATTTAGATTTAATTTAAGCACTTGATTTTTATTCGTGACCATATACTTCTAATTTGGAGGTAAGAATTTATTATTATATTTTTGACATTAATGACACACACTTAAAAAAGCAGAGTTATGTTATGTATTATTTGTTTTACTAATGATAGTGCTTAAGTATTTTGGTGTAAATGATTAACTGGAATATATCTGCTATGCTATCATATTGAATAATATTTATTTATTATTATGTGATAAATGACAGGGGATCTCCAGGAAAGTTAAGGCATCACAACTTGAGCCATGAATAGAATCAATGTTGATGTTAAATATTAAATTAACTTTATTTAATCACATGTATAATAAAGCCAATATTTTGATTTTAATTAAAAATGCCTGCAACTATCATGGGGAGTAAGAGTTGGTAACTTCAAATTAAGGAAATCACTAATGTGATAGACACTCATTACAGCCTTTAAACTGTATATATATATATGTGTGTGTGTGTGTGTGTGTAAAAGGCAGTCCCAGGTCACATGACCGATATAGCTTGCATTACCAATATGTAATATATAAAGAGCCTGCTAATATCTTTAAACAAGCTTATTTATTTATTTTTTATGATAAATGCTACAAGAGAAAATACCTGAAGCATTTATCTAGGATTGTTCCCATACCCAGACCAGTTTTGAGCTATGGCTCTCTTCAGTGAGGAGCTATATTAAATTGCTAAGCCTACTAATATATAGGTTCAGGCCGATATAGTTTCTTTAGTTAAAGAGCTGAATTTGAAGACATGTAGGTGTCTTTAGATTTAGATCTTTTTTTTAATATTTAAGAATTAGATAAATGCTTGGCTTGAGTTAGTATTTTGAATCTATTGTTCTAGCTCCTCACTGAAGAGAGCAATAGCTCAAAACCGGTCTGGAGATGGGGACAATCATAGATAAAGGCTTCAGGTACTTTCTCTTGTAGCATTTATTATAAGTAAATAAATAAGCTTGTTTAGAGCTATTAGCAGGCTCTTTATATATATAATCTTTTCTTATCCCCTTGTAAATATTGTTAATATCTCTTTGATTTATCCAAGTTTTACTTACTGTTTACATATAGTTTATTTTATAAATAAATGTAAATTTTTTTGAATGGATAAAGTCTCTAATTTACTAAATAAGCTTTTGCATTCATCTGTAAAGCCAATACCATATATATATATATATATATATATATATATATATAAATATAGTGATAACATTATATATATATATATATATAATGTTATCACTATATTTGAAAAATTCTTAGATAAGGGTTATTTATTAATGGTAACTTTAGTAAGCTGATGTAACCATGAGTATGCATAAGTACATCCCTGTTAAGAGAGTCGAACATGAATTCTTCCTGAGTTTAAATACTGAGGCAATGGATCTGAAAGAGAGTGGTGAAATGTGGTGAACTGGCCCAAATTACATCTAAATTTGATGGATGTCTTAGGCTAGTCTATTGATGGTGGGTGTAACCATGGGTCATATACTTGATTGCACCATCACAGCATCCTATATGAAGATCCTAGGTCTGACTATAGTCAGATGCGAATTTCTCTTTCCATACCATCGACCAGACCATTACAACATATAATACAAATAGTTAATATTTTATTTTTATAAATAACTAATAGAAATTGCTTAAATGTCTAGCAAAAAATTGTTTAAGAAATGCAGATGTTACAGTATTATTAACAAGTACTTAATGATTATTCAAATTTACAATAGCTGACTCTAGAATCGAATGAAGAAAACTGCTCTTGCAACCACATGTTAAACAGAAAATCAGGTGATGTTTTTGTTAAGAAATGAAGAAATAAAGAATGTCTAAGAATATTAATAATTTTTATTAGACAATCATTAAACTAGAGATTATTCACTTAATGAATAATATTTCTGTAGTGTAATTTTCACTACACCACTCTAAAAAAAAGTAAGGACTGGTTTCTATCCACTTTTAACACCTTGTGGGGAAGGGGGTGTAATCGTAAACATATGAACCAAAGACATGTGAAAAAGATGTATGATATCCAAAGTGTGCATTTTATGCTGAACCAGCACTCATAAGTTGGCCAGATTGCAATCTTTTACATATATCTTTATCATTGTTTAATATATATAGATAGCCATTTACTATAGTTTAATTTGGTGTGTCAAATTTATTGACCTCACAACTTTGGCACAAACTCCTTGATGGAAGTATATTATTAATTTTTATTAGTCATTCATTAGACTAGATATTATCCACTTAATGAATAATATTTTTGGTGTACATTTCATTTCACTACTCTTATGCAAGGTAAGGAATCGTTTCTATCCATTTTAATACCTTACAGAGAAATGGAATATATGGCCAAAGACATGTGAAAAAGACCTATGATCCCCAAGATGCACATTTTGTGCAGGACCAGCACTCCTAAGTTGTCCAGCATAAAATGTGCATCATGGGGATTGTATATCTTTTTCACATCTTTGGTTACCATTTATAGTGCACCCCTCCACAAGTTGTTAAAAGTGAATAGAAAGCAGTTCCTAGACTGCATGAGAGTGGTGTAGTTTTAATGAATTGTATAAGGACTGATTTTCAAAAGCTGTGAACATTCATTTATAATTATTAAAAACTTTAAGTTTATAATATTATTTTAAAAAGATGTGAAAGTAAAATGTATAAAAAGTTATTAATACATTGTACAGGATTAATACCTGTATATATATATATATATGTGTGTGTGTGTGTGTGTGTGTGGGATTCAAACTCAGACTTCACACAACCTACAACTCTCAGTGCCATCTTATATTGCTGACCCATCTGATGTTGAAAAGATAAATAATCACGAATATACATATTTTCTGCTAAACCAGCACTCATCAGTTGGTCCAGGTTACTGGCTGAAGAGTTATGGGTTGAGTAGGTTGAAGCCTGTTCATTAAAGTATGAAGATTGGCTGTCTTAATATAAAGCTACGTACTGATTGTATATACATGTGGAGATGGTAATCAGGACCAACTGATAAGTGCTGGTTTAGCATGGAATACATATATTGGTGATTATTTATCTTTTCAACATGTGTGTGATCATGTGGATCAGCAATATAAGATGGCACTGGGAGTTGTGGGTCATGTAAAGTCTGAGTTCCAACCCCACTTAAAAAGTTATTATAAATGGCACAATCTAAAAAATGATAATCAAAAGTATAATGAGAATCTAAGCATATAAATTTTCAATTAAATTTATGGATAATATTTGTAAAAAATAAATATTTAGAATGTTTTACCGTTATTGCAAATGATTTAGAATTGAAAGTCATACTGTAGCTGATGATAAATGTCCAAGTATAGATGCAACCAATTAAATAAGTCCAAGTAAAGCCCATTGAAAACGAAGCCAAAATTGGAAAAAATAACAAAGCTATTGATAGTGCAACCACTTGAACACCCGAAGCTTTAAAAACACATAAAAAATACATATATTCTCTATAAGATGTTAATAAATTATAAATTATTTCACAATCAATTAATTTCATAAATAAGATTACCTTGCTTAAATTTTTATGGATCTATCATTCATTCATATATATATATATATATATATATATATATATATATATATAGATATATGATAGATATATATATATATATATATATATATATATATATTGTGCCCTTTTCTATAGGTCAGTAATAGTTTATAACAGTCAATTACTAAAAATTTTAAATTTAGAATATGTTCTTTTAATATGGTAATTGTATCAAGTCAATTATATCTTTAAAGTACAATTTGAGGCTAAAGCAAATATGTAGTATATAAAATTATAGCGAATTATTTAAAAATAGTTATGTAAAGCTTAAAATATTGTTTCATATGGTTGTAAAAGCTGGCCATATTAAATAACACAGCTATAAATATTAAAAGTATATTTAAAAATTCGATTTTAATAGTTTAAAATGTATAATTTAATAAATGCTATATTTAAATTTGTAATCATATTTAAATAGTCAAAATTAATATAGTATATTTTTAAAATAAACTTTGTGATGGTGAAAATTATATCTAATTCTATATTTTCTAAATTGTTCTTCCAAATTTTTTATAATTATTTTATATAATATAATAAGTGTATCAATTATATAAATCTAGGCAGAGAAATAGATTGAAAATCGTCTGTCAAAGTTATTAATCATGTGACTTGTATACTAATACTTTCACACACATGCTTGTTTGTATTTAAAGTAACGAAGTTTAAAATATTTTAAAAGTTATATTATAGAATTGGATGGAATTGTCACCTAGCATAAAATAATAATAAATATTAAGTTAACTATCGTATAACATGTTTAAATGATGTAATAAAGACGAATACAGTTAATAAAAAAAAAAAAATTAAATATTTTGTTTAAATAAAAATAGATAAATGGAATAGGTTATTAAAATTATTTTGAAAGTTATTTTAAATGTTTAAATAGTTTTAATAAAATAATAATTGAAGTAAAAGTGGAATTTTAAATAATATTTTTTAAATTTTATTACGTCATAATTTCTAATTTTGAAATTCAATTCTACTTGAAATTGAAAATATGTAAATTTGTTCTCGAGCTAAAATAAGAATTAACCAATAGGAATAGGTATTCTTACAGACTATAAATATGATTTGCACGGGGTTATCAAGGGGAGATTAATAATGTATTGAAACCAAAGAAAGGTATATTAGCAGCTCTCAAAGAGATAGTATTTTTTTAAATTTTTTTTATTTTAGTCAATTTTTTTTAGTACTTTCTTATCATTTTATTTGCAAAAAAACTAATTGATAATTTTTAAAAGTATTTTTGCAAAAGAGGGTGTTAAAATATAATAATTTAGAAACTTTGTGGAAATGATTTTCTAATTTTTAAAGTACTTACCAGTCGTATTTTATCTAAAAATTTAACCTAAACTTCACAATAAAGGATGGATATATTACAAAATAAAATGGATATAAGTTGTAATGCTGAAAAAATATTTGAAATATTTATTGATACAGCTTTATTAATACTTCACTGAAGAACTGTTTTGGTACATAAAAAACCACAGCTCGGACATTATACGGAGTCTAAAAAAAATGTATTGAAACGTATTATTTATAAGCTTATCCAAGATTTATTTTTTTAAAAGTAGTAATAAGATAAATATATCTTATGAATCATTTATATAATATCATATTCAAAGGAGTAAAATGTTATATACTTTCTGAAGGTAACATTTTAAAAAAATATTTTCAAGAATTTAAGAAAGAACCCAGGAAAATATGTTACAGAAGCGTTTTTGATATTAAAATATCTGGTCTTAGAATTATTTAAAATGTATTTAGAAAAGATTTGTTTAAAAGTACTTGAAGTTTTTTTTTTTATTTTTAAAAGAGATTTATAAAAATACCAAATGAAAGTTTAAATGTATCAAGAAGGAAACATATATAAAAAAAGTGAACACATAGTTGAATAAAAGATGGATCCATGGAAATACAAATAGTACCTTAAAAGTTTATCGAATATTTTTAAAGTTAAATTAGATGGATTGATGCATCGGATATGCAGAGAATATTGGTAGAGAAGATTAAGAAGCTTCATGGGATTAATTAATATTATGATTTAATAATTATCGTCCTAAATACTAAAACCAAGGATTATTTTCTATAAATTTTACTAAATGGATTAATAATTATTTTTATTTTAAACTTTAACACACTTGGAGGAGAACATTTTTAAAAACTCTAGAGAAAATAATAAACATTTTGGACTTATCAGGAACTATTGTCAAGAAAATATGTAATTATAGTTTTGATTCCTTTTATTTTGTTAACCTAGTTTAAATCTAAATTTTTATATAAGATTAGGAAAAACATAAAAACATTAATTTATTAATATTAAAATTTTATAATATAACAATCTAATAATTTAGCTAAAAATATTTTAATATAAAGTGTATGGGTGTGATTTTTTTTTTATATCTGCAATGCTCAAGTGGATAAAGGAAGCCTACTGAACACGATGACTAGATAAAGGTTATTGGTAATAATAATAACTATTGATAATTTATAATGTATGTTTTTTTTTTGTTTTCTTTAGATCATCCATAAATTGGAAGAATGAAGTGTAAAAGTTTTTTACTTATATGTACCGCATTTCATACAACATTTTAAAAAACATTATGAGATAGGATTGATTTGAAAATATGCATACGATGATTTTTTTTATTTATTAGTGATATAATCCAACATAACAAATAATTACGTGATTCTTTTAAAATTTTCATGTTATTGGATATTCAAATATTGTCTAAGTAGATTGTATATGATTAGACATATAGAATAATGACATAAGCAGACTTTTCTTGTGGAACAGCTAGATTGTTTAACTAATAATGAATTTTATTTATTGTTTTGTAAATGCAGATAGTTATTTATCGATGTAAGATGTGGAAAATCTTGAGAAATAATGTTGAGATAGTGGCTTGGAAGTACTTAGTGAACAGGAAACCAAGATGATGTTTTAAGAAATAGGATGTTATAAGGAATGGAAATAATATTTAGTCTTTATGTGAATATCAGCATAGTTAACAAAGCCCTATGACTGATACACATTTTATTTGGACAGTGTTTATATTTCTTTAAATATTTGATGTTGTAATAAAGCTGAAGAAATAGCTTTAACATCGTCCCTGTACTAGAGGATATTAGGCAGGTAAATGTCATACCTCTTCACACTGTGCCATGATTTTGAGATATGTTAAGAGTAATACTCTAGCTTTCTTCCTTAATCCTATGCATCTGTTTTCGCTATCTTTATTTCATGTAACTGCATCGTTCAGTAAGATATGTTTAAGAGAAATGATAAATAATTTAGAACTTAGGTTATGCTATCGTTTTGCATAAGATTGGTTTATTTGCTTAGAAGGAATAGGACGTTATAACTTAAAATTGAAGATCCAAAGAATCCTAAGGAAAGAAAAGAATCATAGAATATATTTTGAATTTTATTTTGGAAATGAAATATAAACTTTTTTTAAAATAAAGTATCTAAACAAAGATATTTTCTTTAAAGTGATAATAATTTTAAATGCTTTAGTATTATTTTTTTTTAAGAGAAAATAAATATTGCATATTTTTAAAATACAATAGTACAAAGTAAATTATGTAAACAATATGTATAGTATATTTTTTGTTTATTGATTAACAGAAATATATTGATGATTACACTTATATCATACTAAAGTAAGGCTTAAAGAAGAATATATTATGATTAGTAAACATTGTGTGATAAATACTAAAATCTAGTACTGAATTTTTGGATAATATTTTGTGTAACATCTTTGACTTTGCAAGATCAAATTTTTTTTAATATTTTGAGAAGTCCATACTCATTATAAAATTTTGTTTTCTATAGAATGTTTTCTAAGTATAAATTTTTTAAAATAAGATAGTTTAATAATAGTAAGGATAAAATGCTGTTGCTAATAAAGAAGATAAATATATTTGTAATAAGTTAACCATAATGAGAAACCAAATAGTAACATTTTTTTAAAATTTTGTCCTAAATCTAAATAAAGATATAATTGAAATATAAATTATTTCTTTATAACCCGGTAGATCAAACTGTAAAGTAAAAAAATTAAGGATATCCACTGTAAATAGTGTAAATAAATTGTTTATTTATTTGTTGTTAGTAATAAACTTTGTTAAATTTTGTTATTTCAAAAATTTTGTGTCCAAGTTATTTATTTCTCCACATTGCTGCATGAAAACACGATATATGCATAATAATCGAAACAAATATATAATTTTGCACAAAAAAAATAAATAGAGAATTATTTAAGAATTTAAATATTTTATTGGTATTCATTTAATTAAATAATTATAATTTTACATTGTTTTATTGGTCATAAATCAGTTATCACAATAGTATACTGAATTATATGCTATCAGTTGCCACACATCCTTTGTTTATCAGATTATCATATGCTACCACGTATTTATTATATTATTACATGAAGGTAAAAGATTATATAAAATTATTTTATTATTTTATTATGGTAATAAAAATATAACGAAAAGAAAAGATATCCAGTAGTAATTAAACAATGAAGAATATTATTATTATTATTATTTATTATTATTAGTTTAAGTGTAGTAGATTATGACATAAAACCCCTTCTCATATTTTACTACCATATTTTAAATTAACTTAGAATAAACTTTATGAACCTGAGATTATTTTATTGAGCTAGATTATTACAAATAGAAGATTAAGACTTAATTATTAGTTTAATCTTAGTGAGTAGAAGTTATTAAAGTCATAAGAACACTATGAGTTTGTTATTTGAAATAGTAATAAAGGGGGGATAGTGTTCTTATGCCATTGAGGTAGTATCCTGTGGGATATTGGCTCAATGTAATCTATCTTGTCACCTGTATTTTCACTTCAAGTCTCATGAAAATATTAAATATTTATTTAATTTATTTTTATAAACTGAACATTATTCGTATTTTAAATTTGAGCTAGTTAAATATTTTAATTTTATGCTGCATATTTTAGTTATTAATTAGTAACTGAGATAGAACCCATTTTATTTTATATCATATACTATTCTGAAGTGAGGATGCACGAGATTACAGGTTAGAATATATATATATATATATATATATTAAAATTAGGTTAAGAAAATATATGAAGTTAATATCATCTAAAAGTATAATGCAAAATGCTGGATAAATTACGGAATGCAATGGTACAATGCTAAAATATTAGTAACATTGAAATAAAGAATTCATATCCTAAACAAGTTAAAAGATTTTGGTGTTCATTTTTCCTATGTTTTAAATGCTGTTAAACAAGAAAACTTTCAATTAGTAAAATAGAAATTCTTTAACAATGTGTTCCAAACATATATTGGTGTGATCTTGGTTTTGTATTGTTCTCTAAAATTCTGCTTAAGTGAATCGTAAAGTGAATGAGGAGTTTATTTATAAATAAAGATTTAAAATAGAAGTTAAAAATATTTAAAAATAATGAATTAAAAATGCAAAAAATTAAATTTTATTCTGAAATATTATAAATGGATACATGGACTTAAAAACAATATTATAATGATACTAAATCAATCAAACAATTTAGTTAATAATAATAATAATAATAATAATAATAATAATAATAATAATAATAATAATAATAATAATAATAATAATAATAATAATAATAATAATAATAATAATAATAATAATAATAATAATAATAATAATAATAATAATAATAATAATAATAATAATAATAATAATAATAATAATAATAATAATAATAATAATAATAATAATAATAATAATAATAATAATAATAATAATAATAATAATAATAATAATAATAATAATAATAATAATAATAATAATAATAATAATAATAAAAAAATGAAGGGATGCATTTATTAATTATAACAATAAATGAAGTTGATGAAATAATATTTACAGAATATAAAAGATGTAATTTTTCTAGGTCCCCATACTTATAAAAACATCAATGATAAATGTATTAAATAATAACCACCCCTTTTCAAATCATATAGGTAAAGATACAATTAAAAACAAATGATCCCCAAGATGTATTTCATGCTAAACCAGCACTCATTAGTTAGCCCAAGTCAATTTCTACTATACACATTTTTATTATATTTACCATATTTATCCATAGTAAATTGTTACATTTTGATTTACAAGTGACAAACTTATTTCACTCCCAACTTTGATAACATCCATTCTAGATAAATACAGTAATGATTATCATTAATCACTTATTAAACTTGATATTATCTCTAGCCCAGATATAAACTTTAAACTTTAATTAAAGATAACATATCTGATTTTTTAATTAAACCCACACTGACTTATTCACATTTTCCCCCATGAGTAATATCTTTTATAAATGTATTAAATAACCTCCACACCATTTCACATTCTTTTTAAATCATATATATATATATATTGAAACAGTAAGGTCTGCTTTGCAGATCTTCATTTCACCTTTTCTCACCTATTTCCTACCTCATACCTTAGTTTGAACCCCAATCTATCATAGTGTGTCTGCAATATGCTTATATACCGAAAATCCCGCCTAATTTTAAACCACGAGTACAATGCTCGTATTATATATATAAGTCATTCCCAAATAAATAAAAGTTTATAAATTATGTATATGTTCACATAATTTTGATTTATTAAAAAGTAGGTTATATAAGTCGTTATTGCGCACACACTATGATATGCATTTTAAAACATATCAAAATTATAAATTGTTAAAGTTATTTTGTTTGAATCTATTTACAAATATATTACCATCGTAATATATTTTGATTTAAAATAAAATTCATTTAGTAAATATTCATTTAGTAAATAGATTCAAATATTGCAATTTAAAAAGTAAAATCATTTTCTTTAATTTAATAAAAGTTATTCCAAATATTTCTGTTAAAATAAATGAGGGACAATAGTTTAATTATTTCATGTTGTAATTAGTTAATGTTATAAGTTTATCTAAAAACAGCAGATGTCCACTTAAGGTTTTCTTTAATTAATAAAAGTAATTTTTAATTAAATCTAGTTTGTAATTCGAATGTCGACAGGGAAAGTAACAAAAGAAATTAATTAATGTTGAATTCCTTTAGACATTCGGATGATTTAATTACAGCTGATAAATCCGATATATTTTTGTAATGCTCCAGGGCAGTTCTAATATATTTTGATTTAAAATAAAATTCATTTAGTAAATATTCGTTTAGTAAATAGATTCAAATATTGCAATTTAAAAAGTAAAATCATTTTCTTTAATTTAATAAAAGTTATTCCAAATATTTCTGTTAAAATAAATGAGGGACAATAGTTTAATTATTTCATGTTGTAATTAGTTAATGTTATAAGTTTATCTAAAAACAGCAGATGTCCACTTAAGGTTTTCTTTAATTAATAAAAGTAATTTTTAATTAAATCTAGTTTGTAATTCGAATGTCGACAGGGAAAGTAACAAAAGAAATTAATTAATGTTGAATTCCTTTAGACATTCGGATGATTTAATTACAGCTGATAAATCCGATATATTTTTGTAATGCTCCAGGGCAGTTCTATTGTTAAATTCTACTATAAAAAGGAGGTTTTTTCTTTTGTTCTCCAGTCTTCTAATGTTTCTAAGAGAAATCATTCTGAGTTCTATTCTAATAATTTGCTAACCTTGACATGACAGGGTAGAGGTGTTAAGATGGCTATGTCCCCTCGGAATAGCTGGCCGCTGCTCCAGACCATCGGAAGCTATCACATAAGGAACCCCAGAACTGCTGCTGCTGTCAAAAATATGAACATTTCCAGATTTTGCTGTTAAATTATATAAAAACCTGCCGACCATCAATCTACCTAAAATTGCTTCTTCAGAGGTAACCCTAAATTAACCCAAGAGCTCTTGTGACAACTAACATGCTATAGCTACTTTAAATTGTTTTCTGATATTTCACATAACTTCATTATGTATTTCTTTAACATGTTTAAATATACTCAACAATTTTCTCTCTATCCTTGGGTTAATATTTTCTATTTATTAAGCTTTCTGTTATTTTATTATGATAATGTGTCAGAATTGTCTTTGACCGAGTGAATTATTCTTTTTGTTGAAACTAAGACGTCGCTATAAAGGCATATTTTAAATTTCTAAATAATTTCCAATTTTTATTATCTTGCAAATCACTCGTTCGAGGGCGATTCTTTTCTTTAATATATAATATAATCACATAGTTTAAAATCTACATGTTATTGATTTTAATCTACTATGAGAGTATGTGCAAGGGCAATGATTTAAATGTCCCCAAATGCATGATTGCATATATAAATCTATACTTACTTTTCAAACCTGCAAGCAAGCATTTTCTTATTTTAATTACCGTGTTCTACTTTAATTACAAAGTTCATCATTGACGTCGAGAATGTGCGGACCTTTTAAATGAATTTTTGGGAATTTGATTGGGCATTTTTCTTAATCCAAGTAGAACCCATTTAGATGTTTTATATATACTAGTCTCGTATTGCTGGTACAAGAATTGGTTGTTGAGACCGCTTTGTTTTACTTTTCCAAGGATTCTTTACATGGCTAAGTCCATTCTCTTCATTTGCGGTTTCCAGGCAGAGTGTGTTCCCAAGTGACACACCTGGGAATTAAACGCAATCATCACCCAGTCGCTAAGTTTCGGCTGTTCATCAAAATACTTTTTTACGGGTTAGCGGCGAGACGTCCTCTGTAATCATTCCGGATATTCGATATTGTTTTATTTTATATTTATTTTACAAAGCATCCGTGACTTAAATGTGTCACACCCTCCAACTTTAATAAATTCATTATCAGCAATACTGAGCTCCCAATGCAACTCTATTATTATTATTCTCAAATAAATGCTTTGATCACATTCCCACTTTGTTGCTTAGTAAGCTTTTGTCTGTGCTATTCTCAAAATCAATAAATATTTTAGAACACTTAATTTTCAAATATTTTCTTAGACTTGTATAATTGTTCAAAGCACCTCGCATATGTTCCTATCTCATCAAGCACATTATCGTAATGCTATTAACCCGAGGAATAGAATATATCACCTTGCTTTAAAACCTTTTGTCATTTATTGAAATCTAATGCCAACAATTATTTAATATGCATCCCTGTCTCATATAAGCAGACAGTGGCATTATATATATAATTTATATGAGTAAATTTTGTGAAAGTATTTAAAACTAAATTTGATCTCTTATTTTATTTGATTCCTATCACTGTCTCAGTCTATATATATATTTTCTGCATTTTTTCTCCCTGACCACCAGGCACCGGTCAAAGGTCATACTAGTAGTGGCATCAGATGCATTGTCATGTAGATGGCACTGTGAAATTTGGGCTTTAGATTCGAACTTAGTATATCTAGAAGGCAACCCCTCCTAGAATGTTCAGTTTCATGTCTGGGGTTTGAATTCTGCAGTGTGTTAGTGAGATAGACGATTCTGACTGTTACATAGTAAATTTTTTTTTCCGGGTCCATTGCTTGCCCAAACGTGGGGCCTCAAATATTTAAACATCCACATCCCTGTAGCTTAATTTTGGTATTTTATTTGTATTTAATCACTCAAATCCTTTATATTTTTGATATATATAATATTTTTCAAACTCTATATTATCTATATAGTTTATTTGCTGTGTATATTTCATATATTTTGTTTGATTCAGGCATTCAATTACTTATTCTATATAATCAGAAACTTGTCCAAACTTGCTATAGTGCAATACGAGCCATCTATATTTATCTGTATTTATTGTTTCATTTAAGTCACGCTATATAAGCATGGCGTGAATTAATTAAATATTGTCCCAAGTGAATATTGTGACAATCTATGAATATTTCAAATATTGTATTTTCTATCAAAATAAAGTTTTATCGGCTCAACGCGCAAGATAGCATAATAATAATTTTGTACGGTAATGACCTAGATATGTAATAGGCTATTGTATGGAATTCAAAAAATTCAATCATAAATAAAATATTGTAGTCAATAAAAAAAAATGCAAATGTTTTAACGAGTGCCCGTAGTTAAATGGAATAGTTATTAAAATTCATTTTGGGAAGCTAACAGTCTATGGATCCTTTTAATTGGTGACATGGTGCCCAAGAGTAATTTCATTAAACGCAGTTACTTCTAAAATAAATGTTGTCACCAGGCTAAATTCTTTTATATGTAATTTGTTTTTTTCAACGTGTGTAAATTTTTCTTAGACCAAATAATGAGACGTGAATCGGATCAATAATTATGTAAATAAAAATATATGTATACTAATATTAAATAAGAAGGAACAAAATAAGTATACCTGGATCTAGCGAATGTTAACATATATAAATAAAATTGTTTGAATTTAAAAATATATATGTTAGTGAAATATTTTGACAGATAGAATTTAAGAGATTTTTTGTATATACGGGCAGTTAAAAATATATATGTTGGCAGCAGATTTAAACAAGAAATTTTTGCAGTAATAAAAGGGTAGTAGTCAGGGTTTTTAGTGATAAACATAAAAGCAGTAATTAGGCCAACAGAACCGAGAGGGAGATAACCTATTAGCCATTAATAATTTATAATCAAACATAATAATCGCAGAGTTAAACAAGGAATAAAAATAAATAAAATAGAGATAACCGTAAAACAGTTTAATAATTTTTTTAGGATATATTAAATAGTTAGCAATAAAATAAAATAAAAGTCATCATCATTATCGATCACGGTAATCATCCAAGGCCATGGAAAATACGGATACTAATGAGGTCCATTTCCAGACTATTATAAAATTGTTTAAGCAAGGTGAAGAAAGAGTGAAAGATGGGCAGAAGAAAGCTGAAGGAGAGGTGAGGAACTTAGAGCACTGTACAGGCTCCTCCCTGGATGGCAAGAGATGGCATATAAACTTCTAAACCAGAAAGTTGAGACAAATGATTCCGCAAAGAAGACTAATACACCAGACCTGGGACCTCGAACTCAGCCAACCAAGCTCAACACTAGAATATTCCATAAAGTAAAAAAATGTCCCGAACTTTCTTTGGAAAGAGTACTTCCATTAAACGATGTCCGGAACACAGGACATCAAACCCAGCTAACCAAGCTTCGTCACATAAAATTTTTTCTCGAAGTCAAAAATGTCCACAACTGTATTTAGACGAGATATTTCCAGCCACAAATGTACGGGACTTACGGATTCAAACCCAGCTAACCATGCTTACCACCAACATCAAAGTACTTAAAGAAAACCAGGAAAATATCCCACCTGATATAGCAAGAATATATCGAATAAAGGAAATAGTGAAAACAATGATGGCACTGGATTTCAGCCCATGGGCCAAGGAGCCACCAGATAAGGCAAATAATTGCAATAGCCTAAAGCTTCAGTTATTAACAACCACTCTGGATTTCAGTCCCTGGGCCAAAGAACCGCCAGACAAGGTAAAGGGACCTGATAATCTGAGACTGCAGTCATCAAATTATAAAAGCAGTGATTACCCACCAGACCCAGGATTATAGTAGTTTTTTTTAAAACAAAAAATAAAATAAAAATGGACACATCACAGGATAAATGAGCAAGGAGATAGGATATAACCAATATTAAACTTGTAAAACGTTAAATAAAATTTGTTGAAAGGGGAAAATAATAGACAAAATGTTCACTAGATGGTATATTTATTAATATGATCCGGGTATATAATTCAGTTTCGGTCCTCCTTATTTTATTTATACCCTGTACATTATGGGTTATCTTGTAAATTTTGTTTATGTAGGCTTCATAGGTGGACACCTGTTGTAAGATCTTTTTTTTTTAACAATTTTTTTTGTTCCGTCACTAAGGGAATGTGAAACACTAAGGTCTGCTTTGCAGATCTTTGTTTCACCTTTTCTCACCTATTTCCTACCTCATACCTTAATTTGAACCCCAATCTATCGTAGTGTGTCTGCAATACACTTATATACCGAAAATCCCACCTAATTTTAAACCATGAGTACAATGCTCATATTATATATATAAGTCATTCCCAAATAAATAAAAGATTATAGATTATGTATATGTTCACATAATTTTGATTTATTAAAAAGTAGGTTATATAAGTG
Organism: Epiperipatus broadwayi; assembly: GCA_028023455.1. Classification (NCBI taxonomy): domain Eukaryota; kingdom Metazoa; phylum Onychophora; class Udeonychophora; order Euonychophora; family Peripatidae; genus Epiperipatus; species Epiperipatus broadwayi. Next base: position 2,291,469 of record JAQFVV010012545.1, read on the forward strand.
GTTATTGCACACACACTATGATATGCATTTTAAAACATATCAAAATTATAAATTGTTAAAGTTATTTTCTTTGAATCTATTTACAAATATATTACTGTCGTAATATATTTTGATTTAAAATAAAATTCATTTAGTAAATATTCGTTTAGTAAATAGATTCAAATATTGCAATTTAAAAAGTAAAATCATTTTCTTTAATTTAATAAAAGTTATTCCAAATATTTCTGTTAAAATAAATGAGGGACAATAGTTTAATTATTTCATGTTGTAATTAGTTAATGTTATAAGTTTATCTAAAAACAGCAGATGTCCACTTAAGGTTTTCTTTAATTAATAAAAGTAATTTTTAATTAAATCTAGTTTGTAATTCGAATGTCGACAGGGAAAGTAACAAAAGAAATTAATTAATGTTGAATTCCTTTAGACATTCGGATGATTTAATTACAGCTGATAAGTTCGATATATTTTTGTAATGCTCCAGGGCAGTTCTATTGTTAAATTCTACTATAAAAAGGAGGTTTTTTCTTTTGTTCTCCAGTCTTCTAATGTTTCTAAGAGAAATCATTCTGAGTTCTATTCTAATAATTTGCTAACCTTGACATGACAGAGTAGAGGCATTAAGATGGCTATGTCCCCTCGGAATAGCCGGCCGCTGCTCCAGACCATCGGAAGCTATGACATAAGGAACCCTGGAACTGCTGCTGCTGTCAAAATATGAACATTTCCAGATTTTGCTGTTAAATTATATAAAAACCTGCCGACCATCAATCTACCTAAAATTGCTTCTCCAGAGGTAACCCTAAATTAACCCAAGAGCTCTTGTGATAACTAACATGCTATGGCTACTTTAAATTGTTTGCTGATATTTCACATAACTTCATTATGTATTTCTTTAATGTGTTTAAATATACTCAACATTTTGCTCTCTATCCTTGGGTTAATATTTTCTATTTATTAAGCTTTCTGTTATTTTATTATGATAATGTGTCAGAATCGTCTTTGATCGAGTGAATTATTCTTTTTGTTGAAACTAAGATGTCGCTATAAAGGCATATTTCAAATTTCTAAATAATTTCCAATTTTTATTATCTTGCAAATCACTCATTTGAGGGCGATTCTTTTCTTTAATATATAATATAATCACATAGTTTAAAATCTACATGTTATTGATTTTAATCTACTATGAGAGTATGTGTGAGGTCAATGATTTAAATGTGTCCCCAAATGCATGATTGCGTATATAAATCTATACTTACTTTTTAAACCCACAAGCATGCATTTTCTTATTTTAATTACCGTGATCTACTTTAATTACAAAGTTCATCATTGACGTCGAGAATGTGCAAACCCTTTTAAATGAATTTTTGGGAATTTGATTGGGCATTTCTCTTAATCCAAGTAAAACCCATTCAGTATGTTTTTATATATACTAGTCTCATATTGCTGGTACATGAATTGGTTGTTGAGACCACTTTGTTTTACTTTTCCAAGGATTCTTTACATGGCTAAGTCCATTCTCTTCATTTGTGGTTTCCAGGCAGAGTGTGTTCCCAAGTGACACACCTGGGAATTAAATGCAATCGTCACCCAGTCGCTAAGTTTCGGCTGTTCATCAAAATACTTTCCTACGGGTTAGCGGTGAGACGCCCTCTGTAATCATTCCGGATATTCAATATTGTTTTATTTTATATTTATTTTACAAAGCAACCGTGACTTAAAGGTGCCACACCCTCCAACTTTAATAAATTCATTATCAGCAATACTGACCTCCCAATGTAACTCTATTACTATTATTCTCAAATATTTGCTTTGATCACATTCCCACTTTGTTGCTTAGTAAGCTTTTGTCTGTGCTATTTTTGAAATCAATAAATACTTTAGAACACTTAATTTTCAAATATTTTCTTAGACTTGTATAATTGTTCAAAGCACCTCACATATGTTCCTATCTCATCAAGCACATTATCGTAATGCTATTAACCCGAGGAATAGAATATATCACCTTGCTTTAAAACCTTTTGTCATTTATTGAAATCTAATGCCAACAATTATTTAATACGCGTCCCTGTCTCATATAAGCAGACAGTGGTGTTATATATATAATTTATATGAATAAATTTTGTGAAAGTATTTAAAACTAAATTTGATCTCTTATTTTATTTGATTCCTATCACTGTCTCGGTCTATATATATATATATTTTCTGCATTTCTTTTGTAAATCCATAGATGTTAATTAGCCACCCAAACTTCTTTTAGTATAGAGTCTTTTGTTTCTCCCTGACCACCAGGCACCGGTCAAAGGTCATACTAGTAGTGGCATCAGATGCATTGTCATGTAGATGGCGCTGTGAAATTTGGGCTTTAGATTCGAACTTAGTATATCTAGAAGGCAACCCCTCCTAGAATGTTCAGTTTTGTGTCTGGGGTTTGAATTCTGCAGTGTGTTAGTGAGATAGACGATTCTGACTGTTACAATATATATATATATAAATACAAATAAAAGACAAATGACCTCCGAGGGTGCATTTTATGCTTGGTGATAATTATTACTGAAATGGTGTTAAGATTATGAGTGGAGTAAGCCTGACACTTGTAAATCAGAATATACCATATAGTACTAAATTGTCCAAGCACTTTACTACTGCTACACACTGCTTTATTTACCACCCTTTTTTTACAGTTTACAGTTTTGATTGCCCCAACAATCTTCTTCAGAACTTTATACCTTCCAACCTCAACTGTTACAGTGAAATTTTAAAAATTTCTAAAAACAAATCAGAATATAATAATTTATTATTGGTAAATACTGTACATAGGCCTGGGCCAACTGATGCTTGGCTGATTCAGCACAAAATGTATGTTGAGAATCATTTGTCTTTTAGTGTATCTTCATTTTATGATTTGAAAAGAATGTATGGTGTTGTGGAAGTCATTTAATACATTTATAAAAGACATTACATATGGAAGATAAATGTGAATAATTCCATGTGTGTATTTAATTAAAATGTCAGATATATTAATCTTTAATTGGGGTTTAAAATTTAAAATTTACATCTGAGCTAGAAATAATCTCTAGTTTAATAAAGGATTAGTGAGAATTTTTACTGTATTTATCTAAAGTGGATGATGTCAAAGTTGTGGGTGGAATAAGTTTGACAATTGTAAATCAAAATGTAAAAATATTTTTCTGGATCTAAATCTTTATAAGATACTGAATTAAAAATAAAAGAGAGATTGTTTTGCTTGTAAGTAAAATCAAGATAAAAAGATATTGCAGGCTACTAGATTAATTAATTAGAAACATCACTGCTGATATTTATCTAGTTATTACATGGAAATATCTGGACTCTTTTTTTGTTTATATATACACACAGGTATTTGTAATATATCTAAGATATGTGCAAGTCTATTTTGAAATAAATGTATCAAAATTGGTTAAGCATGTTGATGTTTTGGGATTGATATAATAACTCCCACGTCACTAAGAAGTTCCTTGTCAAAAAATTAAATGCTTCACAATGACAAAGTAATTGTTTTCAATCTATGCATTGATAAACTTGCTTAAAAGGCATTTATTATTTATGCTAACTTTTATTAACTATTAAATATTTAAACTTTTTAATTTGAGCTTTCATGCTTATTTTACAGAAGCATGGGCAGACAATGTACAAATAAATTTTATCTTTGATGACTAAAAAAATAAAAAGTGACTAATTTATGATATTGATAATCAGACAGTTTATTGGAAATGACTATGGCTATTCCTATTTTTGAGTGACTATTAATAATGATGATGATAATATATTTTAGCATAGTACATAATTCATTATGTTGTAGAAAGCGATGCTTCTTAATGTAAATCTGTAGAAACTATTCTCTGAGATTATCTTCGCATAGATGCTACTGGAGTAGAATTATGTGACTAGAATTATTGTGGTTAAATTCATTAAATATATAATTAGTTGCCTGGAAGATCATTTTGCAAGCATCTATTTGAATGAACGAGCATAATATTATTATTTTGGTGACTAAATGAGGGGTTTAAAAACTTGTCGCACAAGATTCAAATTTTATTAAAATCTCATAATCAGTCATTACCAATATGATCACTATTTTTTATTTTTAATCATTTAATAACAAACTTTTCAGTACAGTCTATAAAAGAATTTTATGTCTCAGTAAGCTTAAAAGTTTAAACCGGAAATTATAGTGTTTAATAGTTGGTAAAAGCATAAAGATAATTATCTTTTAAGAAAGAAAACATAATTTTCTACCAATGTGTTTGGAGTGATGCTAATTTTTAAATTTCACTATCACTTCAATCTTGTAATGTTATTTATCCAATAATTTATACTTCTAAGTGTTTGCATGTAATATTAATTTCTTTTACACTACCATTTTTGATTATAACATAACACACACCATGCCATTTTTAAATATGGGTGTATTCAAGTTTTTTTTATAACCGTTTGTTGCTTAAACAAACTTCTTGATAGTCAATTTATATGTTGATAAAAATATCAATAACAATTGATCACTTGATTTTGCTATTCTTTTAATAGCATTAGTGTAATAAAATTATCCAACAAAGATATAATAATTGCCTCTTCAAAAAAAAAAAAGAAAAAGAAATAAGAACTTAGAGTTATCTGCCTCTTCAATCAAATCTTTTTCATGAAGGCAAGTTTTCTTATGTAGCTATGTCAGTCTTAAACCTTTACAACCTCTTTTTACATACTGTGACATCACCACTTATATTATGAACAAATTTCACTCATGCTACTTATATCTACTGCTTACATTTACAAAAAGAAAATAAATACATTTTTATTTCTTTCACTAGTATTAGCTACTGCTTTAATGAGCTCCTTACAAGGAACAATGATAGAGTAAGATTTCGAAGTTGTACGTTTTAATGTAACCTTATCAAAACTTCTACATATATATTAGGAAAACTTCTGATAGGTTCTATAACATACAATAAATTTGCAGAATAAAACATCACCAAATCCAATTAAAAAATAACACACTATTATAAACTTTATTATAAATGATCGGAATTCCCAGTCTACTAAACTATTGTCTTTATAGCTGTCTAAATGCCTAGCGATTTTTTGGGGGAAAATGGTCTCAGCACTCCTGTGCATATAATTTAAAGAACAGAAATGTGATTGCACAAACACACAATCCCATTGTCACAATTAATGCAGAAAAATGATCAGTGTCATGATAGGATCATAGCGATGAGCTCTATACTAATATATATATATTTGAAAACACCTAATTTAATGAATGTAGAAAATGAGGCAAGGAACAAAAACATTACAATGACTGAAAATGGCTTTGCTATGAATTATATTGATAAGTCTCAAAACCATAGGTAAAATAATAAGACATTATTTACAATAGTTTTTATAGTAAAATGAAATCAAGTGGAGAGCTGCTGTTGTTTTAAAAAGAGAATGTCACTGTATTACATATCTTCAGAAATTTACTCATTTATTCTACTATATCTTTTAATATAAGACATTATCACTAAATCTTTTTTTCCTCATAAGATGTAACTAAGTTTTTGAACCTTTATATAAATAAGTGGTACTGCATTTTTATTTCTGTCTTTGCTTATAAAAGTATAGTGACAAATTAATAAAGTTTAATAGATTATAACTAAAAAATATATATTATCTGAGCATATCTTACCTTTGTTTCCCTCAGTGATTTCAAAATCTTGACTTGAAATAGCTCTACTTAGAAAGGTCGATGCAACAATATGAAAAACAATAATAAGAGTTCTCTCTCCTTCACATTCTATAGGGTTCCATGCACTGTATATATATGAACAATTAACTTTAGAATTTCAGTTTATGATATTTCTTTTATAATATACACACATTACATAAAACTATTGGAAATTTTGATTCAGGAGTTAGACTTATCTTATATTTGAATAATTTTATATTACAATTGCCTGGTTAGCAGAGGTCATCTGCAACCAAGAGGAAAAAAAAAAAAATAATAACAATACACTAAATGTAACTTTTGCAATGACTATAGAAGTCAATCAATAAGCCACAATTACATATATGTGTAATAACAACTGCCCAACTATATTTTTTATTTCATATTATGTGATGTTATCTTTTAATTTCTTCTGCAGCAAACTTTTTTTTAAATAAAATACTCCAACATTATGTCTTATAAGAAGACTAGGTGGCGTTTATAGTACAACTGCAGTGTTGATCATTTTCCTAAACTCAAAATAATTTACTTGTATATCTTATAGTGTGGATTTTTTTTTGCATCAAGCAAAGGGGTAAATACCTTGGCTTTAAAATTCCACAGTGTTGTATCAATTATTTTAAATAATTAAAGGTGTGCAAAGCAAAATTTAAAAATGTAATTACTGACAGCAGAATCCAATATGGATGCTGGTAAAAATTCTAATGCTAATGGTAATGGAGATAAACAGAATATGAACTTAAGAGGCAAGAAGTCAGAAATTAAGAAAATTAATAGTTCTTCAAAGTTACCTAGTTTGACAAAAAATGAAAGGAAAAAAATGTATTATCTCAAAAAAAAACTTTCAGAGTAAAACATATGTCTACTTGAATTTCTTTATTACACATTTTATTTTCCATTGTATCTTTCAAGGCTGCCAAACCTACAGTAAAATATAATCAACATTGCTGTTTATTAGAATGTTTTCAAAATAATCTTTATAATATAAAATGGTTTGCATCTCTCACAAAAAACTTTGTTAAAGTTCATTATAGAATATTATTTTTGAAAGTCTTATAGTGTTCATTGGATCATAAGTCAAATCCAATAAAGATGTGATTTTACAATAGTGATTTCTATAGTAACACACCCAGAAATTTACAGAGCACACTGTTGGATCTAGCAATTGTAGAATTTATGAAGCACCATAAAATGAAAACCTTTTGGACTTTATTACAATGATAAGGGTTCAAGTATCACTTTCACACAGTTAATTTAGTTACAATAATTATTTCACTGCAATGAAATACATATCTTTTAGCTTACTAAAAGCAGAAGTAAAACATTAATTCATTTCTTATCTCAATTGGCACAAGTTAAATTGGTACAATGAAGCGTTTTTATACATTAATTACTAAATCAACTTCTTTATATAGTACATTCCAGACTTGAAGTACATTCTATATTGAAGCAATGGATCTGAAGCCCGATCCATGCTTCACATCTTTCTATAAACTTAATTAGTATTGTAGACCTGAATTAAGTTTATAGTCCACTATCAGCAGGGTTTTGCATTAGAGTTAAAAATAATTATGCTTATTAAATGTGTATTACATTTAAATATTTTGTTTTAAATAAATTTCATTCTATTAATAAAAATTGCTTAACCTATTAGTCAAACATATATATACATCTAGCGTATATATATGAGTTAATGCAAAATTCTGCTGAAATAAAATGCTTATTCTACTATAAAAAAATAATAATATATTGTTGTTAAAATTTTGTTAAAATATTTAGTATGATTTGATTTTGAGATAAGCCTGCCAACATTTTCTAAAAGAATGTATAGTTTTAATTAGTGAGCCATTCAAGTGTAATTAAAGATGGCCTTCTCTTTCTTTCTTTTTAATTAATAGAATTCAAACTTTAAAGAAAGAAATTTAGAGTAAAAAAATAAAAGTTATTTTTAGAAAATGTTGCTTTGAAACAAAGGAGCATGGGGAGGCTTATCAAGATCTCAGATCATACAAACAATAGAAGGTAGCTGACAGAGAGGGTATAAATAGAAGTGAGAACAAAAGACTAGAGGATTCAGATTTTTCTTTTTGAAGGATTCAGATTATTATTATTCAGATTTTTCTTTTTGAAGGAGTCAGATTATTCAGATTTTTCTTTTTGAAGGATTCAGATTATTCAGATTTTTCCTTTGGAAGGATTATTCAGATTTTCCTTTTGAAGGATTCAGTTGATTCAGATTTTGCTTTTGAAGGATTCATTCAGAGTTTTCTTGCTGGTTATTCCAAGTTTTCTTGAGAGTGCATTCATATTTCTTTTTGGAGAACTCTCGCCGATTTGCTTCACATTTAGCTTGTGCTCCAAAAAGTTATCCAGCTGTCGTTTTCAAATAATGGAGAAGTTTGAACATGCTCCAGTTAAAAGCCATAGTATTTTGAAGGAAATGAATATGCTTGGCTAGGCAAATAAATAGCTTTGCCTATCGCCGAGGTTCCTGAATATCATCCAAAATGCCATAGTATCCACTCAATAGTCATCTGAACTCTGTGCCGTGTCTGGAAAACTTTTCGTGAAACCATACTACATATTTTCATTGTCGACGGGTAGGATCAAGCCACGAACGCCGTAGGGAACATGACCAAGGAAAAAGGACGGAAATCGTATCTCCTCTATTGAACTATTTCTTATGCTACCTTTTGTTCATATTTTTTTAATTGCTTCATTGAATTATATGTATTTGTTATGTAACCATTTTTATTAGACGAGTCTTAATTATATATAGATTGTGTGATCATCTATCTATATTTAACCTTTTTCCCTTCGCTATTCTTCCTCACTAACCTGTGTAAATATTTAGTATTCCATTGCGGTTGAGTTAATAGTTAATTTTTGTTCATTTAAAATCTCTTTCCAGTTTTATTCATGTTTGTTAATTAAATACGAGTCAGTTTCTTTTGTGTGCCAACTTGATCTCTTTGATAACGCCTCTTTTGTCCGCCATTAGCTTTACGTATATCTGATTTAACTATATACATTTTAAATAATTTTTAAACACTGTTTTTAGCGCAAAGCAATTAGAAATGCTTTGCGAAAGATTCTTTTTTTATCGTACTTTATCGAGAAGATCGAGTTGACAATTTTTAATAAAATTGGGAAGAAAAGAGTTAGACCGCAAACCTATTAATCTGTTTTTATTGTCTAATTAGTTTGTTTCATTAATTTAGGGGAATAGCAGAGGCCATTAAATCATTATTCCTATTTTAAAGTCATTAATTAAATATCTATTCTTTAACTAACAAGCTTGACTTTTGCTAAATTTGTTATAAATGCTTTATTTTACTTTTCAATGATCCAGGCACGCAAAACGCAAAACACATATTTCTTAGTACTTTTGCACATTTAACTATTTAGCTCTTTATGTGTTTCCAGTCCATGTCTCTACCACTGTGCTAAGCTTGGCCGGTTGAAAAATAATTTATGCATGGCTCAGATAGTGTTGTTTGTTCGTGATCAGGCCTCGAGAATAGGCGAATGGGCAGAGGTCATAGTATTCTTGATTTAATATCTCGCGTATTGGGTGGCCTCGAGGTACTTTCGCCTAGTATTCGAACTGGGTTAAACCAACATACATTATCTGACTGTCACAATAACTTGTCTGGCAATTAATATATATTTAATTATTTATATTTTTTTATATAAAAAGTAACAAAAACACTAAGGCCGTATTCATCTTTTAAAACTGTTGTCAAATCTATAATTTCTCAGTACTGTATATATAAATAGAGGGATTTGAACTCAGGATTTTTCAATCTGTTCATCCTCCATTCTATTTTAAGCAACCAATACACATGCCCACACATGTGCAAAAAGACACATGATTCCCAATATATTTATTTTGTGCAGAATTAATTGAACCAGATCATAATCTCCCACACATATGTACAGGTAAGAAGATTGAAGCCTGTCCTTTAAGGTTTGAGAAATTTCTATCTTAATATAAACTGAGCACTGATTCTATATATTTGTGGGAGATTATGATCTGGTCCAACCAAAGAGTGCTGGTTCTGCACAAAATATGGATATTGAGGATCATGTATTTTTTATGCATGAGTGTGGTTGTGTGTATCGGTTGCTTAAGATAAAATGGAGGATGAATAGATTGAAAATTCCTGAGCTCAAATCCATCTATTTAAATATATAAGAAACAGTTATTAAAGGAAATAGTTAAAACAGACAAAACTCTCTCCTTACAGTAGTGTCACTCAAAGCAAGAGTGTGATCATGTGATGATTGGCGGTATAAGCAAATTGTTAGTATAAAAAAATAATCATTTATTAGTATATATATATATATATATATATATACTATATATATATATATATATATATATATATATATATATATAGGGTATATGAGCACAGACTTTCATTTATTAACTAGATCTAAGATTTTTATTCTGCAGCAATTAGACTAATAAATTGATATAAAGGCTCAAGTATTATGATGTAGTTCTAAAATTAGAAAAACTGAATTGAAAGAATAACAAACAATGGGATGATAATCCTATAATATTTCACAATCATAGTATTTTTTCCTTAGTTATTCTACCTATCTTTAGGTGGATAACATATATATATATACAATATATATTACCATGCATAATGAGATTAATAATTATAAAATTTATTATATCAAATATATCTATTAAACTAATCTTTTTATGGCTACTCCATTCTGAAGAGAACATTCATTTTACATTAAAAATGAAACTTTAATTCACAAATTTAAATGCAAATTATATGTAAACAAAGGGAATAGATCATCTTGCCCCAGATTATGACTTCAACACACTCTAAATGTTGAACAAGAATCAATAATAGAATGAACCCACATTTTCATGGCACTTCTGGTATTTATAAGCATATTTTTGTCAACGTTGTTTGTAATTCAGAGTGAAATTAATTTATCAACCAGATGGAATATGGCACTTAAAGAGTTATTAAACTCATAATTAATTATACAAGGCTGGAGACAGCATCTCATTTTAACACTTTGATTGTAATACTTAAACAAGATTTAATATGTAAACACTTTTTAAAAATTAAACATATCTCAGTATATATGTAAACAATATTTGTGCTTTTATAGTAGAGTATATCCACTTTTTAAATCAATTGTTTCTTCATCTTTTCTTCTAACTTCACAAAGTCCAATAATGTCCCATTTAATATAAGACAATTCTTCTTCTAACTCTTGTAATATTCCTTCACTTGAAAGTGATCTGCAGTTGTAAGCACTTAAATAAAAAGTCATCATCAAATGGCAGCCTGAGTCCACAATCAGGGGATTCTTAGCACCCTCTACCTTCAGCCACCAACTGCTGCCTTGGTTGGTGACATTACAGCCTCCTGGGAATAAGGGCCATGATTTATTTTTGTCTGTCATGATTGTATATATTGAAAAAATATTCTTAAACTCAGAGGTAAACAGCCAATAAACTCACCACGCTGGCTAATGCATGTTGGTGAGCAGCCCATCCATGTTCGTATACTATATGAATAATCACATAGTAATAACAGCTGCAATGACAAGAATGTATGGAGTGGACATTAGGAATTTGCCCTACTCGGTTCCTTTAAGGCCTCCAAGAGGAATCAAAGGGTCTCCTTTCAGTTAATAGCAAACTCTTTTCTGCACAAATATTGGAAATACAAGTAGAGTAGGATTCATTATAAATAAAAAAATGGAAGAATAACATTGTGGTGATTGATGGTGTATCAGACAGAGTGGCAAGATTTGCTTTACAACTTAATAGCAGATACCAAATGCAGATAATTCAGGTTTATGCCCAAACAAGTTCTCATAGTAATGAAGTTATAGAAGATTTTTATATGGATGTACAAAAGGCTTTTGATCAGAGTAAACAACATTTTAAAATTGTTATGGGAGACTTTAATGCTAGAATTGGTAAACAAATGAAAGATGAAAATGCTGTAGGTAATTTTGGTTATGGTAATAGAAATGAGAGAGGTCATAGACTTGTCGAGTTTGCAGAAAAAGAAAAACTTTATATTACGAATTCTTTTTTTTGAGAAAAATATTAAAAGGAAATGGACATGGAAAAATCCAAATGAAAGTACGGCAGAATTGGATTATATTTTGACTAACTGAAAATACATATTTCAAGATTGTAATGTTCTTAATAAATTTAACACAGGAAGTGATCATCGATTAGTAAGATGTAAGATATATGTTAATGCAAAACTAAAGAGACAAAAATTATTAAAAAAAAACAATATTTACAGTTGATATTCCTAATCTTCAGAAACATTCGAATGGATTTAAATTAGAACTTACAAATCGGTTTCAAGTATTAGTAGATTTTGAACACGATTTAGATTTGAATGATATTAATAGGAAAATAAGCGATACACTTTTAAAAACTGCAACAAAGATAGCTGGTAGAAAAAAGCAGCAATTGATCAATAAAATTTTTACTGAGACTAGAGAATTTATGAAGAAAAGAAAGAATATGAGGATATACAACAATGATGCATTAAAAAAGATTGAATATCTCGAATTTTGTAAAATGGTGCGGAAAAGAGTTGAAAATGATATAAGAAAGTATAATTGTGAACTAGCAAGAAAAGCTGTAGAAGAGAATAAAAGTCTAAAGAGTGTAAAACGATATTTTGGTATTGGTAGGAAATTTATATCTGCAATAAGAAAAAAAGATGGCATTATTACTAAAAAGAGAGATGACATCATAAAATGTGTAGAAAACTTCTATCAAGAATTATATAATAATAAAAAACAAGTGCCTCCTATACATATTATATCTTCTGAATTGCCCAGAATTTGAATGAGGAAGTGAGACATGCAATTAAATTTATGAAGAAAGGGAAAGCTCCTGGTAATGATGGAATTGTAATTGATATATTAAAAGAAGCAGGTGAAGAAATATAATTTTTTTTAGCAAAGTTATATACCAAATGTCTAAATGATAAAGATGTACCAGATGATTAGGAAGAATGTAGTATTAATATCAATATTTAAAAAAGGTGTTAAAGAAGATATTAGAAATTACAGACCTATCAGTCTTTTATCAGTTTTATACAAAATTTTTACTAAGATAATTACAACTCGTCTACAGAAAACACTGGATTTCCACAAACCAAGAGAACAAGCTGGATTTAAAAGTGGTTTTAGTTCAGTAGATCATATCTAGGTATTGAGAGAAATTATAAAAAGGACAAATAAATATGATTTGCCATTATGCTTAGGATTTGTAGACTATGAAAAGGCATTTGATTCTATAAACATTTCTTTAGTGATCAAAGCATTGGATAATCAAGGTGTAGATCCAGGATATTGTCATATTTTGAAGAATATTTATAAAAATGCAACAGCAACAATTAGATTACATAATGACAGTAGGAAAATCAACATTGAAAAGAGTGTAAGACAGGGTGACTCCATATCTCCAAAACTTTTTACAGCAGTGCTGCAAGAAGTATTTTGTGGATTAAATTGGGAAGCTAAAGGAGTGAAAGTAAATGGAGATTATTTAAGTCATTTAGATTTTGCAGATGATGTAGTTGTTTTTGCAAATAATGCTTTAGAGCTACAGAAAATGTTGCAGGAGTTATCAGATGAAAGTAGGAAAGTAGGACTAAAGATAAATGTTGAAAAGACTAAAGTAATGTTTAATAGATTTTCTCAAAATATAAAAATAAAGATTGATTATGATGAGTTAGAAGAAGTTAACAGTTACAAATACTTTGGTCAGATGATTAATAAAGATGGAAATATAATGGATGGAATTAATCATAGAATTAAACTTGGTTGGAGTGCTTTTGGTAGAAATAACTTGATACTAAAAGGAAATATGCCTATGTGTTTGAAAAGCAAGGTTTTTAATAAATGTGTTTTGCCTGTTCTTACTTATGGATCTGAGACTTGGACACTTAATAGAAGAGCAATGCAGAGACTTCAGACAACTCAAAGAAGTATGGAGAGATGCATGTTGGGAATAACAAGAAGGGATTGAAAACACAATATATGGATAAGAAAACAAACAGATGTTACTGACCTCTTTGAAAAAATTAAAAGACTGAAGTGGAGTTGGGCTGGACATATTGTTAGAAGAGATGATAACAGATGGACAATTGACATTTTAAAATGGATTCCAAGAGATTGTAAAAGACCCAGAAAGAGACCACATGTGAGATGGGTAGATGAAATAAGAAAGTGTGCAGGGGTGATGTGGAGAAGAGAAGCTAAAGATAGGAAAAGTTGGATTGAACTTGGAGAGACCTTCATCCTGCACTGGATTGATAATGGTTGATGATGATGACGATGATGTAAACAAAGGGAATAAATCACTTTCCCCCAGGCTATGACTTAAAAGAACTTTAAATGTTGAACAAAGGATCAAGAATAGAAAGAATCCACATTTTTTTGATAGTTCTAATCTTTATAAACATATCTTTGTCAACATTACTGGTAATTGAAAGTGAAATAAATTTATTGACCAGATGAAATGTGGCACTTAAAAGTTATTAAACTTATAATTAATTATACAAGAGTGAAGACAGCATCTCATTTTTAATATCTCAATTATAATAGTTAAATAAATTTAATGCATACACTTTCTTTAAGATTAAACATAGCTCTGAATTACCAACAATGTTGACAAAGGTATACTTATAAACATCAGTTACCAAGAGTAGGTGGATTCATTCTATTTTTGAATCCTTTTATGATAAACATTTAACATTTATTCAGCATTTAGTGTGCTTTTAAGTCATAGCATGGGGAAGGGTGATTTACTTCCTTTGTTTACATAAACACAGTTTGTTTAATTAAAAAAAGTTTAGGTAAATTATATGTATAACTATGTTCATTATCAATTAATTCCTTTCTCATTTTTTGAATGACTCTAGTGGCAACTTTGTCCATATTTTAATATTTTATTTTTACAATTAAACATTTATTCTATATCACATATTGATAATTTTACATTATTTATTACAAATATAAGCTTACAAAAAAAATTCAAAAGTTAATATTCGAATTTTACAAAATAGAAAAATAAATTACTTTTTAATAGTATTGTTGTATTCTTTTGTTGAGAAATAAACAGTGAGTTTACTAGAGACAATTTACTCCAGAAGTTTTTGCTTATTTTAGTTTAAAGTAAACATAATTATAATGGAAAATAATTATAATTGAAAACAAGCTGTGGGGATTTATTTTTAATTGAAAATAAAAATAACTAATTATAATGGAATTATAATTAAAAACAAGTTGTGGATATTATTTTAATCAGAGATAAAAATAACTAATTAAAGTTAAGAACAATCAAAACGGAGTTGGAAAACACGCGATTAAGATTTCAGAATGTAGCAGATAAGACTTAACAAAAGAAACCAGAGGGATATATAAACTGCTAGAGGAAAACATTACACTCTTGTTACAGTCTTGTTAACAGAAGAAGTTGGATACATAAAGCTGTTAAGAGCTATTAGCGGCACAACTGTTTTTAAGAGTTGTTCAGCCAAGTTTCATATATTTTAGCTATAATTCTTTGTACTCGTTTATGTTATTGATCAGATTGTAAGTGTTTTTCTACCCCTCTGAAAAACTTAGGGGTAAAGACATTACAAGATTGGCACTGTCTAAAGTTTTGAACCTAGTGAAACTTGAAAGAATAAGCCAGACGAGAAAGTTAACCGATACTATTGGAAACAAGTAAAATATCGTTAGGACAAAGCCTTATTCCTGAATTTAGTATGGAAAATGCCAAGGAATGGCCTCTCTATATTATGCATTTGCAAAATTTTTTCAAGTTAAATGGAATAAAAAATAATAATAAAAAAGTGGCCGCATTTTTATGTTTAGGAGGACGCAAAGTTATAGAAATTGTTAATAAATTATGGGACAGACCGATAATAGATGGAGTACAGTTTGAAGATATAGTTAAAAAATTAACAGACTATGTTAGCCCGAAGCTGTCTAGACTCACAGCTAGATTAACTTTGAGAAATAGAAAGCAAGCCAGGGAGGAAAAAATTAAAGACTATGATATAGTATTAAATCAATTGGCAAAAAACTGTGATTATGGCAAATTTTTAGAACAAGCTTTGCTGGATCAATTATTGTGGGGAATGTACGATGAAAGATTGCGACTGACGTTGTTAATGGAAAGTGACTTATCATATGAAGTGGCTATTAAAAAAGGAATAGCATATGAAGCAGTAATTGAGCAACCCCTAGCTTTTAAAAACAACTCAGAAGAGACCAGAAAGATGGCAGTTTATAAAACAAATCGAAGTCAGCAGCCAAAGAATGAAAATCTTAACAGAGAGAAAATGTTAACAGTGAAATGTTTCTGCTGTGGTAAAACTAACCATGTATCTAAGAATTGCAAATGGAGAAAAGAAAACTGTTTTAACAGCAGATTTAAAGGGCATTTAGCAACTGTATGCAAAAAACCATGACAAACAAAATGTAATCCAGATACAGATGGTACAACATATACCATTAACTATATATCAACTAAGGGGCAAAGAATTGCCATGAGAGATAGAACCATTTCGCAAAGACAAAGAGAGATCACTAAACTACAAGAATTGGAGTCAAGGAACCAAGAATTAGCTATCATGCTTCAGAAAAAGATGCAATCTGAGCTACAACTCAACTTGCAGTTACAAAAACTGAAAAGTTATAATTCCAAATTACATAATGAACTGAAAGAATTTCAAGTAAGATTGAAAACTTCTAGACAACGAGTAACAGAATTAGAATGTAGTGTAACCAATGCGAGCTTTTCTAGTCAGCAATATGAAAAGATGACTAAAGAACAATCAAAAGAAGTGCACAAATTAAAACTGGATGTGTATGAATTAAATAAACTAAAAAAAAAAACTTGAACTACAAAATTTAGAACTTAGTGGAAAATTACAAAGCAAGTTTTCAGATTATCAGAGTTTTGAATCTAGAATGAAGATTTAAAAAGTAAACTCACAATGTCAAAATTATCTGAACAGTAGAGAGTTGGCAGCAATATAAAATGGAAGTATAAGAAAAGATGGCCAAAAGTGAAAATGAAATTGACACGTTCAAAGATTTTTTAGAATGGAAATCTTTAGACAGTGAACTGCCAGAGACAAAAACCGAAGAGCAAAAGGGAACCCAGATTTTTTCCAAGCAGGAGAAAAAAGCACTTAGGGCAGCGAGAAAAAAAAAGAGTTTACACAAATTTCAAGGTTATATTGATTAATCGGAAAAATCAAGGGTTTCTTCAAGCTGATAAAGAGAAACTGCCCACACCTGTATGGGATAAAAGAAAACTGTGCAGATTAGATGATTATGAGAAACATAAATAAACTCTAACTTCTAGATTGAGGGGAGGAAGTGTTGTATTTGTTTGTTGAGAAATAAACAGTGAGTTTACTAGAGACAATTTACTCCAGAAGTTTTCACTTATTTTAGTTAAAAGTAAAAATAATTATAATGGAAAATAATTATAATTGAAAACAAGCTGTGGGGATTTATTTTTAATTGAAAATAAAAATAACTAATTATAATGGAAATAATTATAAGTAAAAACAAGTTGTGGGGATTATTTTTATCAGAGATAAAAATACTCATTAAAGTTAAGGACAATCAAAACGGAGTTGGAAAACACACGATTAAGATTTTGGAATGTAGTAGATAAGACTTAACAAAAGAACCCAGAGGGATATACACTGCTAGAGGAAAACATCGCACACTTGTTACAGTCTTGTTAACAGAAGTTGGATATGTAAAGCTATTAAGAGCTATTAGTGGCACAACTGTTTTTAAGAGTTTTTCAGACGAGTGTCATATATTTTAGCTATAATTCTTTGTACTCATTTATGTTATCGATCGGATTGTGTTTTTCTACCCCTCAGAAAAACTTAGAAGCAAAGACATTACACGTATTGTATATACACTTTTTGTACAATTATGTAATTTTACCAGACTTGTTCTATTCATGTTAATATAAAACCATAAAATAAAACTAATAAGAAAGTTTTAAAAGCAATGACCCAACCTTCAGCAGATTATTGCCAGAACCATCCTAAACTGAACTCACAATTATAGCAATGCTCTTTTTTGTTATTAAGTTGTTTATTTATAAAAATCATAGGATGAAACATTTCTTTGAATTTCATTCTTAAAATAGAAGCAAAATTTAATTAAAACATTATAAAAAAATAAAAATGTTTTAAAAGTCAAAATTATATTTTTATTGAATTTTTATAAATTTCCTTATTGGCCAAAAAACGAATTGGCATTAGCCAGCAAAAACAATTTCTGCTTTTATCATAAAAATATTTTTACAACATGCCTTCTTAAATACAGACATTTTCAAATAAAACTTAACCTGCAATAAAATATTTTTTTATTTAAAATAAATATTGTGCAAATATATTGCATAAATAAGCTTAATTATGTAAATAAATTACTGAAAATTAGAACTTTTGTTTGTAGTACTAAAACAAAACACTTAAAAAATGTCTTGGAGGCCAAACAATCTACCAGTCAGTGATGTCCAGAGATTGTCAGATTGCTTGTATACTCAAATTTTATGTCATATCTGTAAAATACTGATATCTTCCAATTTTTAAAATAATAATTTAAATTGATTTCTAAGCCCACAGAAAGCATATTGGCAAACTAACATCAAAGTTACTAACAAAATAATAAAGAAAATCAAACTGAAGAAACAGTAGTATAGTCATAATACTCCAAAACATCTCAAAAATAAATGATTTTGTAGCAATAAAAAAGATGTTTTAATGTGGTGGTATTACACACACACATACACACACACTAACATGCCTAGATTTTTTTTCAGATTTTAGGCAGAATTAGATTTTTTAAATAGTGGCATCATTCTCTATTTGATTACTCAACTGACATAGATCTATAATCGTTTTTTAAATTATTCCAATTAAATCATAAAACAAGGATGGAAATAATCAAGCCCTCACCAATTAGTAATTAATAAGTCTGGTGAATAGTACTTTCTTTTTCATTGTTCTTTTATGAGAGGCACGTGGGAGATCTTAAATGTACTATATCTACATATTATTAAAGAGACTATTATTTATGAAGTGTATCTATTTAATAATGCATGTGACAATACAGAGACTTTAGATCACTCAAAGAAGTGCATGTTAGGAGTATCAAAAAGAAATTGAAAATGAAATACATGAATAAGAGAACAAGCAGGTGTTACTGGCATCATTGAAAGAATTAAGAGACTAAAGTGGAGTTGGGTTGAACATATTGCTAGAATACATGATAATAGTTGGACAGTTAAAATCTTGAACTGGGTTCCAAGAAATTATAAAAGATCTAGAAAGAGATCATACATAAGATGGATGAAATAAGGAAATGTGTGGGGTGATGTGGAGAAGAGAGGTTAGAAATCAGAGTAGATTGAACATGGAGAGATCTTCATTCTGCAGTGAATTGAAAATTATTATGAAGATTATGAATTTGTAATATTATTTTATATTGGAGTTATAAATGGTGTCTTAATACAGTTTTACTATTTTTATATGTTAGATAATAAATCACTGTGAGGCAAAAGCATTTTAAACAGATTCCATATAGGAATAATAGAAAAGAAGGCATTACTCACCAAATTTCTCAATTCTTGGCTATTGAGGGTTTAAGCATTTTTATCTTTGGTTTTACTTTCTAACTGAGATTAACTAGAAACCCATTTACTGAACAAATGCAAAAGAAGTTTTGCTTAGTTAGGGTATGAACACAAGGTGGATAAATAGCCAGTGAATGTGCTACTAATACATCATCATCATCATTACTTTCGATCATTATTGATCCAGTACTGGATGAAGATCCCTCCAAGTTTACTGCAATTTTTCAAAACTAAATTTTTCTTCTCGACATTATATTAAAAAGCTTCCAATTTTTTCTATCATTCAGACCTCGTAAACAGTAATTTAAAATGAGTGGTCTATCCTCATGCTTTCACTTCCAGTACTTAAGATTTGCCCATATATAAGCATTTGGGTTGGATAGAATAAGTGGATTCATTTTATTCTTTCCTAAATACTATATCTAGTGTTGGGAGTCAAAGTATTCATTAATTATTAACACTCGTAAAAACCACATGCACAATAGTTTGACAGGCTGATCTTTAATGTATCATCTCTTTTATAATTTTTTGAGATCCAATTTAAGAATCCACTACCATCTATTATCACAGATTTAAATATAAATCCAGCCTAGTTTCATAACTTAATTCTTTCAATGATATCAATAATATCTGCTTGTTCTTTAATCCATATTGTTCAATTGCTTTTTGTTATTCTCGACATCTATCTTTACATAATTTTTTGAGTGGTTGGAAGTCTTTATATTCCTCCTTCATTAAGCATCCAAGTTTCTGATCTATAAACTGATAAAAATTTATTAAAATCTTCAATTCTGTTATTATTCCTATCTTTTATGTTTTCATCTGCATAAATAATCAGAGCAAAATATTTGTAATTGTTGACTTCCTTTAAATCTTTTTAAATCTTTTTAGTATTTATTTTTAAACCCACTCTCTTACCTTCATTTAGTATGTCTTGCAGTATTTCCTGATGCTTCAAAGTATTATTTGAAAAGAAAAAACAATCACATCATCCAAAAACATCCAAATAAATTAAGTAATGTATGTATATGTTTGTACTGTTAGCATTTCATTTTAATCATCAAAATACTTCATGTAAAATTGCTATTGCACATTCTTATTAATGATAATTTTCTTAGTGTAACTAACCACTACTAATATATTTTGATTAATATTTTTCAAAATAAAACACATCTTTAGTCTATATCTTGATAGTCCTAGCTTTATTCACTACGGAAATGCTTATAGAATCAAGCCAAAATCAGCACTTGTAAACAGCAGTTCATGTAGAATTTAAATGGAATACTAATTTGTGTAAATTGGTAATTTAATTAATACCATTAAAATTTTTTATAACAAAATAATTCAGACACTTATACAATAGGTAGACAACAAACCTTGGATAAGTCTGCTTTACATACCAAAGCTTTCACAAAAAATGGAAAAACAATTGCTTTAATGCAAGCAACATTAATTTGAAAACCCCATAACTTAAACAGGCTATTAAATGACACACAAGACAAGTTACCATAAGATAAAACTCCTCAAATAGTGTACAAAATAGGATGCAGTATTACCTCCTATAGATCTTAATATACTATAGGAAGTCTGATGCAAACATAGCTACCAGAATTACATAACAGAAGTATTTATATAAATGGGCAAAAAAGGACATAGAAATACAAATAAGTTTACTTTGAGCATAAGCAGGATTTGAGTCACATTTTTGACCCTGTAAAGGCCAACATTATATGTATTGAATATGACAAAAAGTGAAAATATATTTTTAACAATTCCTTCATAATCAACAAAAAAAGCAAACAGTGTGCAACTTTGTCTAAAAAGTGGTATATTTAAATTATAAATTTACATAAATTAGTAATCCATTTAAATTTCATACATATCTTACTGTTTATTAGTACTACGATTCTGGCTCCATTGGCCAAAAGCATGCTTGACTAGATCAAATTTTTCTATAATCATTACAGAATAACGTTTTCCTGAGGGTTTGTATGATAACATTCTAATTGTATTTTTATATTGGACTATTTCCATAATCTAATATGGGTAATGAATCTCTTTAGAAAAATTTATTTTTATTTAAATATTCCAAATACATTCAACTGTTAGGAATAGCACATCAAACAGGTTAGTATATGCATAACATTTCAAGAGGTATTATTCTCCCCTTTTCTTCGGATGTTACTGGCCTGACCAGTGACAGTACTAGCATGGGATCTAAACCTGGACCCTTAAATTCTTGAGTATTAAATTTTTAAGGTAACTCTCTAACCAACTGAGCCATTCTGCCAAAGCAACAATCAGTAGAAATTTCATATACGTATCTATGAGGTTCCTACTGATTTCTCCACTTTTTCCTAAGAGCAAGGTAGATTAGTAGTTTTCATACATTATGTATAGTCACACTAGGTTGGCTTATGAGATTTTTTGCCAGTGTCATGTGAGCAGTTTCTTTAAATTTCTTTTTTGTATCTTTTCTTCTCTATCCAATATTTTTGTATTTTCCCAATTGAACATATATTCATTGGCACATACATAATTCTGCTACCTTAGACCTGTTTTCTCTCTTCTAATCATCAGTTTGGATTTTTGTAAGTGCTTTTCAATGGGATGACTGGTCGCATTAATATATGTTCTTCCACATTCACATGGTATTTTATAGATGCAGTTTTTTATTTTCAGCATTTCAAGTTTAGGCTTTATAGATGTTAGAATTCCTCATATTATAGTATGGCTCAGATAATCGAAATAGACCAATATAAAAATACAATTACAAAATAACCTTTCTTTAAACCAGTGTTCAAAACGCTAGTAAATGTATTTTATATTAGTAACAAATAATCTACTTTTGATTTACCTTCATTTGTATACTTTCATGCAAACCTCGAATTAGCATTTTTCTCAAAAAAATTATTCATTATATCCACTTTTTGTGCAAATCCATAATTTTGTGTCATCTCTTACTTCTAGCACTGTAGTCAAATTTACTTACACCACTTCCATCTTTCAATCATTTACAATTTTATAATTAAAGTCTCCATGAGAATTTTAAAATGTTTTATTCTGATCAAAAGCATTTTGTACATCCATATAAAATTCATCTACTTTTTTATGTCAATGAAAATTAATTAGAAGCATAAATCTGACTGTTTATCTTCTATTAATATGAATAATTAATCTTTCTATTTTGACTGATATACAGTCAATCTTCTTTATGATATTCTTTCAGTTTTTATTTATCAATCTGACTCAACTTCTGTTTCCAATATTGGTGACTTTGTAGTAAAATGTATGTCCACTTTTAAAAATAATTATCTCTTTATCTTTTCTTTTAACTTCACAAAAGCCAATAATATCATTTTATATTAGACAGTTCTTCGAGTTCATGCAATCTTTCTTAACTTGAAAATGATGTGTATTTTTTAGCTATTTAAATTAAAGGTATAAAATTGAAGATTATTAGACTGTGGCCACCAGCTTGTGGTTAAGATCTGTAGAGGTCCCTACCTTCACATTTTCACATGCATATTCTTAAGATTTACAACCTTAGTAAATATTATCTGGTAACTTTATAGTCATTAGTGAATAAAGGCCATAAATTACAGTAGTCATATCAGTATAGCTATAAAAAAATCATTCATACACAAATTTATTCCATCTTAAAAACAACCTAACAGATATTTTAGTTAAGAAGTATTGGGAAACTGAGAAAAAACAATTTTGTTTCTTAGACTTAAACCTAGAGGCAAAAAGCCAACCCACCACATTGGTTAATGTTTGTTTATTATATGAATAGCCGCATAGTAATAAAATCTGCAATGACAAAACATATGGAATGAACGTCAGGAATTTGCCTTACTTGGATTCTTTACAGCCTCAAAGAGAAATCAGTGTTTCCTTTCTAGTTAACAGCAAATGCTTTTCTGTGACTATCATTATATTGAGGTTTTGTTTTACATTTTTATCATACACACATGTATATGTATGCCCGTAGTTATATTAAACAATCTTTTTAATAAAAAAATAAATGTTAAAAATCAACAAAACACATATACACAGATACAAAATAACATTATTCATTCTTTAAATTAAGTACATTTGTGAAATTAATAGAGAAGGAGTCTAATGCAGTAATAACTGATGCTTACTATGGAAGTCCTGGATACCAACAACATCTGCAACATGCCTTTTTTCGTCTTTTTGAAAATGCATATATAATCCAAATAACAGCCTAAAAACAAAATATAAATATATAAAAAAAAATAAAAAAAGTTTAGCCAATGTAAACTAATTTGTCAATAAATGATTTGTAATTAGATCTGCCAATCAACTTTTTTTGACAATTTTGATGTTGTAAGAGATGGCTTACAACTAACTTTCACACCCATCCCAATTTCTTTCACAACGTTTGAATTTAGATCAAGTGGTAGGCAAATAATTTATCCTACATACATACTTATATACATATAGTATCTACACATATAAACATACATATAGACTGATATGTTTGAGAAATTAATTCTTATTTTTTTTATCTATTGTGAGAAAGCAAACAAATTCATTATAGACATGAAGTGTTATATATATATGCATATATATATATATATAAACTAATATGTTTGTCTATTTGTAGAAATTAATTGTTTTTTTTTATTCATTTAATATCATTAACTAAAATATTAATTGACTTATAGAATGGACATAGTCAGGGATTAAAATTTATATAAGGTCAAAATTGTTGCTAAATAATTGAGTTTGGAATAATGAAGATTAAATAAAAATAATAATAATGTTTTATAATTTTTTTTATATATTAAGTTGTAACAATAGGTTTTAAGTAGCATGAGACAAAGTAGCATTCTTCACTTGAAAATCTACAATTGAACTGACAGCACATAAGTAAAGTATTTATTTCTTTCTTTAAAAAAAAAAAAAACTGTTCGGGTGTCTAAAAACAGTAGAATTTTAATAACTGTAGTTTCAGGATAATATAAAATCTTTATTTTGGATAGAAGGAAACTGGAAAGTTAAACTTCAATTTATGATTAGCAGGAATGAACTAATGACTTAATTTATTCTGCAAACTGTAATTCATTATTATAGAAATGAGGGAAAAGAAATGTGAAACTACTAAAAATTAACTGTTTTCTTTAAAAGCTATTTTTATATATATTTAAGCCACATTATAAATAACAGTTTATAAAAGGAATCATTACAATGTATTTGGGGTAATAAGCCAATGCTGTGGAACCTTCCAAAGCTAGCTTTAATGTCATTATGAAATTATGTAATTATGAAATTATAAAATAAAAGTTTCCATCAAGAGGTCTATTTAGAGAATGCTGATGAATATCAATCTTCAATGGATTTATATACATTCAGAAGAGCTAACTGGTATGTGTTTGTTTTAGCCAAGCAACATGAAATATATGAATATTAACAGATTTGGTGAACCGGAATGTTATACATGGAGATTTAAATTTATAAACTCTTAGTGGGAGATAAAATGCTTGCTTTCCTCAAGATAAATATATTTTATTTTGATTCACATGATTATTTTTTTTTGCTCTTGTCATTTTTATTTGAAAGTTTATGTATTGTAATTTTTTTTATTGTGTATTCAAGATTTATTTTTCAAATTTGATCACCTGCAATTTAAAAGTAGAAGCAGTGAATAGATGTGTCATATGTTGATGTATTTTTAAAAAGGAATCCTCTTCAATTAATATGTATTATTTTTTTAATAAAAGTAAATTTACAGATTCCTCTGGAAATTCAACATTGATTCATCAAAGCGACCTCAAGTAAAGTTTTTATATATTTAACATTGAGGGCAAACTTTAGGACAAACAAAACTATTTTGTTTACTAATAAGTTTTAATAATATTTACTTGTAATTTTGTTTTATTTCTGAATGCACAATTAACCCACTGAGTAAATGGTCTTGTTCATATCTATCATTAATTTTACTAGGACTTACACACACTTATAGATGGGAGTGGGGCTATATATATATTTTAATAAAAAATAGTTATAAATGTATTTACCCTAGCCTAAAAATATCATTCTAATAATTACATTAATGGGGTAGTTTTAGAATTAGTGAACTCTCATTTTGCTTTTTTTTGTTTTGTTTTATGTATATATTTAATGAATTATATAATATAATTTTGTATATAATGTACTTCAAATTATTTTGTTTCTGCTGTGTGAAGCCATCAAGATGATAGAAAAACCATTCTTGATAACCGAATATTTATTTATTTTATTATTTTTTGTTTGTAAATATTTATTATATATGTTGTTAATAAATGTATTAAGTTGTTTAAATCAACATGATCTCTTTTTGATCATCACCATCATCATTGTGCATTTACAACATTAAAGGTTTGATGATGATCATCATCTTTATGTATTGCTCTTATAAATAATTGATCATCATTAGTATTTTCCTATATCTACAATTATACATAGGCATATTTGGTTAATAATTGAGTAAGTCCATCCCTGAAGAGAGCTGACTGCAAGAACTCCCTGAGTTTGAATTCTGTGGTGTAATGGGGCCTAAAAGGGAGATGTAATGAATATGCACTGGTCTAAGTTACATTGAAATATTGTTAGTAAATTATAAGTTAGTATATTGAAAGTAGATGTGATTTGGAACTGGGCATTTCATTGTGACATCTTTAGCATCCTATTCGAAGGCCTAGGTCTGACAGTAGTGAGATGCGCTCCCTTTGTTATATGCCATTCCTGATTCAGTAACATCTGATGCACCCAAATGTGCCATCGAATCATGAATTATAGGATATGACTTGTTGTAGGTTGGTTGACACATTTCATTCAAATCATCCAACTACTTAGCCGTATTCACGTTGTTGTATGGTATACCCAGTGGTTCCATTATATCTGGCACCATCAACTTTGGGGCAGTGGGTTCCATTATAATATATATCTCTTAATTAGTTTTAAAAAGAATTTCAATTGTATTTTACAATAAACAATACAATAAAAAAATTTATAATACAATTTTTGTACTTATTTATTTGTTGTAAACTTCTAAGCAAAAAGTTAAGCGATATATGTAATCATATGTTGGCATATTACATCATCTATTTTAATTGTTAAATTCTTTAGAACAATTCAAATTTTAATTAAATTCTTAAAATACATTTTATTAGTCTATTCTACCAATTAGGTTATTTTTTGATGGAATATCTTAGCTGGTTAGAGGGTCGTCTTAAATTTAAACTAATGAATCTAAAATTATTAGTTTATTTTTCTTGTTATAACTGTGATTTGTAAGGTCAGCAATACCCCCCCCCCCACAAAAAGAATAAACAACACCACTCAGAACACAGTATTAAATACTAAACTGTGATTTATTATTAATATCTAAATATATTAAGAATTTTAAATAATATTAAAATTTTTCTAAAAATATTTTAACGACTAAACTAGTTGATAGAAATATTCCAACATATAATTATAAATAAAATATCCTTATCACAAACTATTGTAATGATATGAAAAAGAAGTAATTATATTTTAATTAGAGATATAACAGTTTTGGAATATCGAAAAGTTAATATATAAATTGAAAACAAATTGAAAAATAAGATTACTAAAAATGCAACAACATATATTTGAAGTTCAAATAAAATCATTAACCCAAGTATAAAATGGTTAATAAAATGAAATATTTTCAATAATAAAAACCAATCATCTAGTTATGATGATCAAATACTACAGTAATAAAGATTAAGTTAAGTGTGATTATTTCAAAAGTATTTTAATTTCTTTTTTCTAGATTCAATTTAAAATTAAATTTTAGAGACCAAACATATTTCTAAAATATAATTATCATATTAAATTACTGCATATTACCCAGTAGATTTATTGGTTTCTTAGGATTAGTAAATATTAATGGCATATGTTTGGAAAGAGTTCAGAAGCAAAACCAAACTAACTTGAATAAAAATACAGTAACAATTTTTTTACAATAAGTAAAATCATGAACCTGTTCACAAGATTCATCATCACCTTCAGGAGAGACTGGCCTGGTCATCACAAGAAACTGCCAATTTTCATCCTTTAAAATTATATATATTGACTCAAATCTACTTATACTCACTTTTCATCACCATACTGTTACACTCAATATAATTTTTGTTTACAAACCTTCTGGACCAGTTGTCATCTCAATATTTTGAACCAAATTTGTAAAAAAAGTATATATATAATTTAGTGAAGAATTTTTATTAAAGAGTACAAATGAAAGAAAAACAAAAAAAAAGATTAATAAGATTTATAGATATGTTCACAAAAAAATAACTAAGTGATTAAAAAGATATGTGAAAATAAAATTATTTTTCTATCAATGTTGAAAATAAAAATAACAATAATATTATTAATCTAAAAGAAATCATTAAACTTTTTATTTAAAAAATGTGTTTAAAAATAATAAAAAAATTTCTTAATAAAATATGTCTAATAAAATAATAATAATGAAGTCATAAAAAAGGTGATGATAAAGTTTATTCCTATTAATTAAATTTATTCAGATTAAAACTAAACATAAACATTAGTTACTTATTAAGAAATAAATATTTGATTATTTTTTTCAAAAGAAACTTGTAAACAAATAACAATAAACATTTTTTTTGTAAAAATGAGGAAAAAAATGAGCAATTGTAAAAGTGTTTTTATTTAAGAGTGGAACCTGTTTTCTCTTAGAGAGTAATGTGTTTTAGCTCCTAAAGCAAGTTTTTTTCTGTTAATGTATTTAATGTTCCTGACATCTAAGAACAACACTTAAAAATAAAAACTTAACTTTAAATGATTTTAAATCAGAATGTTAAAATGTATTCTAGCCATTGAAATAACTATAATACTGATGCTGATTGCAGTACCAATACAATTTCTATGAATGTCTTGCTTCTAAAAGTCAATAAACCATTTTCCTTTCAAAAAAGTACTATATAGTATTATATATATATATATATATATATATATATATATATATATATATATATATATATATATATATATATATATATATATATATATATATATATGTAATATTATAGTATCACTACAAATTGGCTATTTTAAATCTAAGGATGATTAATTTAATTCTTATAGTTAAGCAACTGTAGTGATCACTTTCATCGGCTGTAAAGGCTAGAACATGATCATTATCATGTTGAAAATAGTCTCATATAAACATTTATAAGAACTATGATATTATAAAGCATTTTAAATAGCTTTAAACACTGATTTTTTTTGTTATATAATAAACTTCTATTATTTTGTATGAAGAAAATATGGGTGCTTTCACTGCTATTTTTTTAATTAAGAAATAAAATTATCAACTATATAAATCAAAAGATGTGCTACACACCTACAAGTAATAAATCAAAAATAGAAACAAAGAATAAGAATATAAATCAAGCATATTTTAATTATATGTTAAATAAACAATCATTATATTTTATACGTTGTGTGTGAGTGTGTTAATTTGATGTTTAAGATTTTATTTAACAAAGATTGATTTGGTTGCTAAAAATATTTATTTAATAAATTACTTATTAAAAGTTAATTTAAAATGTGTAAAATAAATATCTAAGACATTTAGTATTTATGATTTTTTTTTATGTTGAAACAAATATTTGTAATATTATTTGGCCTTAAAATTTGTTAATGAATGTTTTTTACAACTTTTGTTTTAAAAATCTTAACTCTAATGTTTCGAGCACTAAAATCATAATAACTTCTTCTAACACTTGGCTCACAATAGAAGAAATTCTTAATGTATGATGGAGAATGTATCATCCAGATATCATGTGATTACTGGTATAAAAGTGAAGTTGAAAAAAAGCAGGCACTCTGTAAAAATTTTCAGTGCTTGTAGGATCTCAACCAGTTCAACATTTTAACAGCCATTTTATTTTCATCTACTAAATGCCAAACTAAAAATACAATTAGGCAGATGCCTTGTTAGGCATCTGACTTGAGATTTAATTCATAAGTCTTTTATATCAAGAAATCTCATTTTTGTGCAGTCATAGTTGCTATTGTGTTAACATATTGTATAAACATAAAAGATGACCATGTGATGTATGAAAGTGAATTTTTGGAATTTTTTAATAACTTTAAAATAAATCTTTCTAATGATTGGGAAAAATGTTAAAGATGGCTACTCTAAATATGTGATATATTTACACACATTAATTATTCATAAATATATTACACGTGGTAAAGAGAAATGTGAATAACTCCATGTATGTGTGCTTTATTAAAAAAATCTGATATTATACTAATCTTTAATTGAGTTTTAAAGTTTATATCTGTGCTAGAGACAATCTCTAGTTTAGTAAATGATTAGTAATAACGATTATGGTACTTGTCTAAAGTGGATGGCATCAAAGATGTGGGTTGAGTTAGTTTGACACTTGCAATTCTAAATTATTCAGGTCTTATATTTTTACAATGTAACTTTCTTATCATGACATAAAAAATCATTGGTTTAAGTGATAGCTCAACTATAGCAGGAATCTCCTACCATATTATTTTGGAAAATACTGAAATATTGAGATATATCTTGACATTTGCAATAATTTTTTTGTGCTGCACTCTTTTATAATATTCCTTGGTTTTTTAAAAACTGTTCTAATAAATATCATTTTCCTCTTCACTGAAAAAAGTTACCAATCATAGAAAGAGTACAGCAAAATCAAATACTTCAGCATTTGGGGCATTAATGTTCTAATTTATTGGGCAATAATATTGTGGCTCTTTTAAAATTTCCTCCATAGATTTTTGAAATAACTTCAGATACTTTTTATCATTTCTTTCAATACAAGAAAATATACACTTGTTCAAAAATTTGTTAGTATGATAGATGTTCGGTTAATTTCTATATTCAAAAGAGTTTATCATATGATATTGCTTTCGTCATAGTCATTTGTAGCCCTAAATAATTTTCTTAATTTATCGCTCTTGGTGCTTAAATGTTACACGACTTTTAAGCGACTAATTATAAGATAATTATATTATGTGGTGTATGTGTTATCAAAAATACTACCTAAGTTTTGTAAAATTTGTACGTGCGTTTGACTTTTACTTAGCAAACAAAAACCCCCAAATGATTAAAAGTAAACTTAAAATAATATCAGTCAAATAAGTTATATAAAATTAAAATGATTATATGTGTAAAAAATTACCATAGGGGGGGGGGGTATTTAAATTATTATAGTTAACAAAATTAAAACAAATAAAATAAAATTAATATTTACCGCAGGGATTAGGCCATAGGAAAGAAATAATTTACTTGTTATCAAACTCTCATCGGAATATGAAGTGAAATTCTGCCTGAAAACAAACAAAGAAATAATAATAACAAAACATGTTAATGAAAGAAAATTATTATTATTATTATCATTTTATTCAGATAAAGACTCCATCCAAAGATTGGAATTTTCGATGTAGTTTAATTTGTCAGTGTTTCATTTTTATATTTGAATTTTACTAAAAAAATATAGTATTAGTACGTATATACATGTGTGTCTATACATTATAATGTAATAAATAA